>OZ024827.1:15374373-15934373 GCA_964016985.1 Anodontia alba | reverse complement strand
TAACTACGGAACAAGATAGTCTTATTGAACACCAGTTTGCCTAACCTAGGTCTGAATAAACTTCATATTATTGAGCCTTGATGAGTCAATATGTTTTAAACGGATGCACAGATTAACCTTAGGCAATATTAAACAGATACAGTATTTATTTTGCGGCGTCTGCTCTGAGTCTACACTGTGTCTGAGGCATGCTGTCTGAATAATTCGGGTAAATACGGTACAAAATTCAAAATGGAGTGTTCCAGGTTGTTTAAACAGATCCAAGAACAGATCAGCATCTGGCTTTATTTTGTTTACAAGTGTGTTTTGACTGGGCATTATTACTAACGTATAATGACTCTATGTTCACCTCTCTGCTCACTTACCTGTCAATAAAAGCTGCAGACGATAAGTACCAAGAGAACCTATAAACAATTTCCAGACGAGGCTATAGCATTTGCAAAGAGCAACACTAGCTGGCGCATGCGCAGCTGGTCCGGTTCTTCGCTGTTCATCTAAACCTTTTTGTTTTGTTTTGTTTTGTTTTTTTGTTGTTTTTTGGGGGTTTTTTGTTTTGTTTTGTGTGTGTGTGTGTGTGTGTGTGTGTGTGTGTGTGTGTGTGTGTGTGTGTGTGTGTGTGTGTGTGTGTGTGTGTGTTTAATTTGCTTCTCTACCGTTTTATGCCCCAAAAAGTTTTACTGTTCATTGTTTAAAGGCGATACTTCCATTGCAGTTCCTATTACGAAACCAAGCCTATTCAAATATATTGAAAATTTAGCCATCAAAAAATGAAAGTTTGCAGATAAAAATTCTGATATTTTTCATATTTCTGCTCAAAACATAGATAGTGGGTAGTCGTTAGAACCGCCTTACCGAGGCGGTTCTAACGAGTATCCACAGTCTATGTTTTTTGAGAAGAAATAAGAAAGATAGTGTATATTCCTGTAAACCCAGTTTTTACTATATAAATGTGGTTTGAAGGGGGTCAAAATTAGATAGGTATGTTTTCGTGACGCCAGGGGCGGATACAGAGGAGGTTCGGTGGTTCAGACGAACCCACTTTTGACCCAAAATTTCATTTTCATTGGAATTTTGGAAGTTTGGGATACCATATTTACCCTAAATATTCACATCCATTACTCTTTATATTATATTTCACTTCAACAAGTCAATTTTACTACCTGCGAAAGTGTGTAAAATTATTTGGTGAGTGGCAAACAGTGTAGACCCTGTGGCGTCTGATCTGGGTCTGCACTGTTTACACAGCCTTTCTGTAAAGTAAGTACAGAAATTTGATCAAATCGAATCCCCTCAGAAATCATCCTGGATCCGCCCCTGGTTCCTTTTCGTTTGTCTGTTCTATTTTCGTCTGTTCATTCTGTTTTCGACGAAATGCTGTGATGTCACGGTAACAAACTCATTAATTGGCCCTTTCAGCCATGCAGACCAAACCTGGTACCTTGCAAACAGTATAGATCCAGATGAGATGGCTCATAATGAGCCATCTCATCTGGATCTATGCTGTTTGCTGTTCTGTTGTTGATTCCTTTTACTCATATCCATATTTGCAACAATGGATGTGTCCAAATTAAAAAAATGGAAAAGTCCACTTCAGAACTTGGGGTGAAAGGGTAAAAATACCTGGACAGGCCATGCTCCGTGACTGTGGCCTTTCCTGAATATATATGACAAACAGTCTATGCCCAGATCAGACATCGCAGAACTTAGTGTCAGGGTAAGCACTTAGGAAAGCCAATCATATCTAGAAAGATTTGTCCAGCTTCCAAGATAGTGAATATTTGGTAAGCTAATTTTCGCATGGACAAAGCTTCGAGTACCTCAAGGATAAACATATACAAGTGATTTGGAAATAGTGTTTCTATAAACTATCTGTCTGGAGATTTCTACATTGTCTGGTTTTACATTGAAAAGAACAATACTTTATGCTGGTAGATGTAATATTCTAAACGACATTGACGGAATAGTTCATTTTGTTATCAAGTATTGTGATTTTTTTTCTAAATGGAAATACAAGGTTTGTACAACAGTTCATAATAACCTATGAACCGTTAACTAATATCCAGGGGCTGTTATTGTTGGTCATTTTATTATGTTCCTCTCGATCGTGCGTTCAGCTCATTTTCTAGGATTTACATGGCAGGGTATTGAAATCTCCATTCTTTGCTTGCATAAGTTTTAAAACATCGAAAACGCTAACAGTATAATAACACCGTTGTCATAGCTCAGTATTGAATGCACGCCCAGACTAACCACCTTGCTGAAGATAATTCCTGTATCCTAGTTCCTATTTTTTTATAAGTTTACTTTCCTGTGTCTTTGTACTTGGTTCGTTGTTCGATTTTCTGTTTACTGTTTCCTATGTCCTGGTTCGTCATTCGGTTTACTGCTTCCTAATTACTGTTCCCTGTTTGGTAGTTCTTACTTCGTATTTCGATTTACTGCTTCTTAGTTCTTGGTTCGATATTTGGTTTACTGTTTGCTTGTTCTTGTTTCCTGTTTCCTAGTTCCTTGTTTGGTATTCGTTTTCTGTTTCGTTTCCTAGTTCTGCTGCATTACACGTTAACTGTTTCAGGTTTCCTAATTCCTGGTTTGTTATTCGTTTACTGTATCTTGTTTTCTCGTTCCTGATAAGTTATTAATTTACTACTTACTGTTTTCTGGTTTGTTTTTCGTTTACTGCCTCCTGGTTCTTAATTACTGGTTCGTTTTTTTTTTCAGTTTGCTGTTTTCTATTTCCTGGTTTGTTATTCGCGGTGTTATTCGCTGATTGATTCATGTTTCCTAGTTCACGGCTCGTTATACGTTTACTGTTTCCTGTACCTATTTCCTGATCATTTATTAATTAACTGTTTAACGTTTGAAATGTGATTTAGTAGAAAAACAGAAATGGACTAAAAAAAAGGAAGAATAATAACCACAAGACCGATTCTCAGTCCCACAATGCGGCTATTCATTGTCTATCTCTGGTCAAAGGTTCAACTTTCCAGCTGGAACAGTTTTTGGGAAAATTATGACACAAATTATCGAATAATAGCTTTCACAATTATGGAATCATTAGCTTCTGGACAGGACGAGTATATGATAGTATAGTCCCACCTTTTCAAACCGGGGCTACAATAACTGATGAAGACCCAGGAAACGCATAATGAACCTGGAACAAGAAAACAAGAAAAAATAAACTAATCACGGACCAGAAACTAGAAAACATGAACCAATAAACGAATAACGAAACAAGGACAATGAAACAGGAACCAGCAAACAATAAACCCGAATCATGACCCTGAAATTAGGAATCAAGAAAGGGTAAATGAATAACAATCTAGAAAACAGCAAACTGTAAATCAATACCTGATTAGGAACTAGATAATAGGAAACTATAAACGAATAAAGAGCCAAGACATAGGCAATAGGAAAAAATAAACAAAAAACGAAGCAATACTAGGCCACAGCAAAGTAAGCATAAACCAGGAACTAGGAAACGGGGATCGGAACCAGTAAACAGTAGTCCGAAATAACAAACTAGGAAGCATCAAACGAATAACGATCCAGGAACTAGGAAACAGGAACCAGTAAATGGTAAACCAAATAAAGAACCAGGAACAAGGAAATAGGAACCAGTATACAGTAGACTGAACAAGAAACAGGAACTAAGAAACGGAAAGCAGTTAACGGTAAACAAGTGTCTAATCTCTGAAAGTAAGGGGACTAATTAGAGGTCAGTAGTATAGGGCGTATACTACTGAGGTCTAATCTAAACAAAAAATGATCCTGCCTTGAGCAAATCATTTTCATCTAGAATAGACTCTTCAGAACTGAGGTCAAAACGGTTTTGTATCAATTCACCTTAAATTGGCAATTGTGCTTGATAATTTTGAAAATCAAGAAAACCTTCGCTGGTTTTCGCATATTTCATTAATACGTATGTCTTTCTGCGCACCGGTTCAATTTTATATAGATAGGCCTGCATGTAATTTCGCTGTATTGATCGAGAAACTGGACTCTAATTAATTTATTTTGATAATTAATTGAACTTTCAACTGACATGTATCGTATCTAACCGAAGTATTCGGACAGACATGTCTGAGAAAACTGTGGCGTCTATTCAGGGTCTACACTGTTTGCCTCTCATCCAGTGTTACAGTGAGCCTTCGTCACAAAGACAGCATTTGTTCCCAAAGACGTTGCAATTAAAATGAATTTGCTGTTGTACGGAATACTTAATGAGCAGATTGATATGTAAGAAAGGTCTTGTTTTGTTCCTATTTCTTCATAGAACATATGTTTTGAATATTTGTTAGAATCGCCTCACTGAGGCGATTCTAAAAATATCCAAAACATATGTTTCTTTAAAGTATTAAATACAATATTCTTGCATAATTTGTGACTAATCTTAAGCCAATGTTTTGTAACAGGCCAATTGTCAATTCAACGAATTTTGTCTTTGTATCGAGTGACGGTATAAAGGGAGTTGTCTGTATGTTAGACCTATCAATGCAGGTAGTAAAATGGGTGTACTTAAGTTTTAGAAGAAGTTGGGTAAGGAGTTAAGGTGTACGAATACTTAGGGTATATACGGTAAATCCACTTCGCTGGTCAATTTCAAAGTTACAGGAAACATGAAATCGATATAGACAGTTAGTTCAGTCATTGTTTTAACGCTTAGCGTGCTGGGTAAATTGTTCAGCAGAAATATTGAAATATTGACAACAGGACTTGACATTTCATGCAAACAATGGAAAGGATTTGCAAGAAATGTGAAATCCTATTGGATACAATCCGCATGTAATGTCAAATCCTGTTTTCTGAGGAAAATACAATAAGTATCATTAGTTTGTCGTCTGCTGAATTAGCCCAGAGAGTGGTAAAAGTTCAGTAATATCGGGAGGAAATGATCTAAGGACAAAATAAGTACTGAACTGACTAGTCTCATCTACCATAAATATGTGTAGGATTTTGTGTAGTAATAATATGACACTACAAAATCAGGAAGTACAATGTTTACTGTCGATTACAGGTGGAATACGGATCTGTTACGATTTTTTTTTTTTCAAGACTCTTAGGTAAATAGAAAACAATGTATTTTCCAATAGTATTACAAACATGTAGAAAAATATTTTAAAATGCAAACATTAATAAGATACATCTGTGGCTACTTAAGAATAATTTGACATATTTAGCGCATAGTCAGCGATACATGGATTTTAATCCATTTATGCCTTGCGGGACGCAATAAAAGGCAGGACGCGGCGTCTGATCAGGCTCTATACTGTTTGCATTTAGTACAGGAATTTCTATAAATCATGGTAATAACAAAAACTAACCCGACACCCCCTAAATAGAAAATGAATCTGTCCAAAGAGTTGAGGTACAATAGTCCACTCGGCGTTAATGGGTTAATGCCAAGAGATGAGGTTTTTAAGGACTCGCAATAATCCTGGAAAGGCAACATTGATGACAATTGTATCTGAAATGAACATTTGATCAAAATCGGACGATTAATAAAAAAGTTATCGGGGATTGAAGATTTCCTAATTGCTTGTATGGGTGCTGCCATTTTGAATATTTAATGAGAATTTATGATGTCATAAAGCCCTACTTCAATATACAAAACCTAAATACACAATATATGCACCAATATTTTACTTGGTTTATTCGTGCATATAGAATGTTCTCCGTTTTTTTTTTTTTTTTTTTTTTGTTTTTTTTGTTGTTGTTGTTTTTGTCCTAAAAATCACACTGTATTCTGTGTGAAAGAAAATTTTATTTTATATGTAAATTTTTAGAATCTCATTAAATATTCAAAATGGCGGCGTCCTTGATTACAGTTTTAAAATCTTTAAACGTCATTAGCTTGTTTAGATTTTATCCGCTTTTGATCAAGCTTGTATCCAAATGGATTGTTGGTCATGATCTTTCACGTCAGATACATTCTTCACCAACGTTGCCTGAATGTTGTCTTTCCCTTTAGGCAAACAAAATTGTAGCAGACGACTTTCTATTTATTATTATTATTATTATTATTATTATTATTATTATTATTATTTCACAGAATATAAGACTTGATATTTCAAGTTAATCGTCTGCTAGGCAGGCGATTCTAGCAGACGATAAGCAGGCGATTCTAGCAGACAATTCATATGAAATGTCAAGCCTTATTTTCTCAGGACTGCCGCATTTGTGTTCAGCACTTTAGGAGTTAACTAATGACTAGATTGAAAGTTCAGAAGTTGTTAGTATACTCGTTCTTATATATTTTCTTTGAGAATAGAAACTTTCTCAGATCAGAGTGACCTCCCTTAGATGTGTAGTGAGAGTACTTCGGCATCAGAAAGATTAAGAGACATACTCACCGATATATCGATGGCTGTTCAAGGGGACTAATTCCACCTGGTATATTCTTTGCCATTTTCGACAAGTGAGACATTTTCTATAACTTCCTGTTTGCTTTCATGCACACCAAGTCTCTTCCGCAAAAGGAATCACACTAAATGGAAAGAATTTTCAGAAAGGAGGCAAGACAAATTTGACAGAGTTATCTCCCCCGAAAGCGTATTCGTCACCACCGCCCCCCCCCCCCGCCCCCCCCCCCCCCCCCGCCCCCCTCTTAACGTGGTCGTTTTCTGATCTTTGATACAATCAAACTTCAGTATCTCGAACACCGATGGCTCGTTTACCTTGGCTAATTCGAACTCGTTTCTAGTCCAAAGGAAATTCTTCCGATAGCTCAAGAAAACTAATATTTAGGATATTTTCTTATTTTATCATGAAATTATATGTTGTGTGTAATTAGAATCCCCTCATCGAGGCAATTCTAATGAGTACATTCAACATACAAGCAATATATAGAATATCAAAAAAGACATCCCTTTCGTAATTGTCACCTTTTGCTTCCTGATCTAGCGACATGATTAACCCTCAGTGGCTCGAACTACCCATGTCTCGAATGAATTTCCATGGTCCCAAAGATGTTCGAGTCATTGAGGTTTATGGCAACATGGAATAAGAACTCTTATGTCATAGGAAAGCATTTTTTTCTCTTAGATTTGACCCCTTTTCAAAAGGAAGGCAAAATTTAGCACTGGTCCTGCTGAACCCGGATGTGTCCTATATTTACAAACAGTTTAGATCCAGATCATTTCAGAAGCCAACTGATCTTGATCTACACTGTTTGACATTAAGTATATGAATTTGTATCAACAACCTGGATCAGGTAATTAGATTTGGCTGAAAATTAGAAGTGGGCGTGGTATCTTAATTTATTCAACATGGCAAGGGTTGCCTACCATACAAGTGTATGAAGCACCTTAACACCACAATTAGTAATACGCAATCTGGAAAGTCGATCTTTATAGTGTATGGGAACAGCAAAAGTCCAGATCAGCCTACGCATCTGTGTATTCCGATCATGGCCTTTGTTGCCTGCTTTCAGCTTCAGTAGCTACTGTAAAATGTATCGACAAACAGACAAGTCCCTGATCAGACAGGGAGGATGAGAATGCTAATCTTGATCTTGAATTTCGTTGTTCGAATATAATATAAAGGCAATTTTCCCTATGTTGTGCATAAACGTCTTCTGGATGTCTATGTGGGAAAACACACATGTTTATGAGTATATGACGAAGATCACCGGACTACAGACAACCCTCTTTATAACGATACTCGATACAACGACAAAATTCGTTATATTGACAATTTGACTGTTACAGAACCATCGCTTTAGAGGTAACAATTAGTCACAAGTTATGCAAGAATATTGTATATAATACATTAAAGAATCATATGTTTTGGATATTTGCCTCACTGAGGCGATTCTAACAAACATCCAAAGCGTATGTTCTGAGGAAACAAGAACAAGAGAATACCTTTCTTACATATCAATCTGCTCATTAAATATTCTGAACAAAAACACATTCATTTTAATGGCAACGTCTTTGGGAACAATTGCTGTCGTTGTAACGAGGGTTCACTGTATTACATTCCGGTCAAGGTCGAGGCGTAACTTATCACCTTATAGTTTCTATTTAGTCCTCTTTAGAGACACCGCGGGTTTTGGGGAATAAGTGAATAAAGACATTTATTTAGAGAAACCAGGGAACAGAGGTTAAAACATTAGGGGAACATGGAATACGGGAAATAAAGAGTTTGATTTGAGGAAACATGGAACAAACCACTTTATTTTAGGGGAACCAGGGATCAGGTATACCATAACCCCAGGAAGGGTCTCTGTATTGGTAAACAATAAAGACGTAAATAAAGAGTAGTACGCGCGGATGCTTTGGGTTTCCGCAACTCTGCACATAACGAAAACACGCCTATTCAAATATATTTAGAAAATTTTACAACCAAAAAAAAAAGGAAAAATTTTCAGATAAAAAATTCTGATATTTTTCATATTCCTGCTCAAAACATAGATTGTGGGTACTCATTAGAACCGCCTCGGCCCACAATCTATGTTTCGTAACAAAATATAAACAAAATGTATACCCATGTAAACCCCAGTTTTATTATACAAAAGTGGGGTTTAAGGGGGTAAAAATTATAAAGGTGTGTTTTCGTGATGATGTCAAAGTATCATATTTCCCGTTTTGAGCCTCAAATATAACCAGAGCACCAGATTCTAAAGGTAGTGTCCGTAATATAAATATTTCAATTAGGGCATTTTATTCTACTGCTAAGCCGTAAGAAGATTCATAAACAATTCATGTGCTGTGTTACTTGAGAAAAGTGCCCTTATGCCGTATGAGAATAGCAAAGTCTCAGATCATTTTATCAAACCGGTACACAACGTTGAGACGTCGCATCAACGTCGATTGCATCGACGTTGATGCGACATTGTTTAAACGCCATGTGCCTGCTGGGCAGTTATAATTATTAACCAGAAATATTTACACACACAAGCAAGCGATTTTTCTTTATAAGTTACTTTCATTTAGACTGTATCAAAAAAGCTCTCTGAGTGTGCATATGTCACACATACGAATATGTAACATATGTGTTACGTGTGCGTACAATTGTATCGATATGTAACACATAACATTATTAATGTGTTAAGTTCGCGTACAACTGTACGCATATGTAACACATGACAATGTTAATTTGTTACGTTCGCGTACAACTGTACGCATATGTAACACATGACAATGTTAATTTGTTACGTTCGCGTACAACTGTACGCATATGTAACACATGACAATGTTAATTTGTTACGTTCGCGTACAACTGTACGCATATGTAACACATGACAATGTTAATTTGTTACGTTCGCATATGTAACACATGACAATGTTAATTTGTTACGTTCGCGTACAACTGTACGCATATGTAACACATGACAGTGTTAATTTGTTACGTTCGCGTACAACTGTACGCATATGTAACACATGACAATGTTAATTTGTTACGTTCGCATATGTTACACATGACAATGTTAATTTGTTACGTTCGCGTACAACTGTACGCATATGTAACACATGGCAATGTTAATGTTTTACGTTCGCGTACAACTGTACGCATATGTAACACATGGCAATGTTAATGTTTTACGTTCGCGTACAGCTGTACGCCAACTGTACACTTATGTTACATGTAGACAATGTAGGTGAAGCTTTCGTATGATATGTACGAACCATACATATATGTAATATCTGTTCACTACAAGAAGATGACTTTGAAAAAACAAAAAAAAAAAAAAAAAAAAAACGGCCAAACATCGTGGGAGCGCCGTTCCAGTGAAAAACGTTTTGTTTTTTTTTTTGTTTGTTTTTTTTTTCAAAGTCCCCGCGGTAGCAAACTTAATTATTTTCCTCATGCCCCTCCCAGTCTGACCGCCCTGATCTCTTTGATCTCTACCGTGACTAGAGGTCCAATATCGATGTTACAGTATTGGTGAAGTTTTTTTTCATTCCACCCACTTTTGATATTCTATAAATATTTATCATCCGGGTTGCTTTTAACATATTGTAAACACAAATCAATGTTTGACGCCCTGTTGTGACTTAGGTCTTAGACCCCTACTTTGATATGACAATCGCTCGACGTCTGCACATGTTTATCAATACGAGTGACAAAGAGTCTGGAGCCTGACCAAACTCCGAGTTACTCGGCGGAAGATCTGTCTCCAAAATGTTTGCCCAAGTTCATAGTGTAAAAGGACTAACGCATTAATTGGGACTACCACTTTACATGTAAAAGTTCCGTTCTGTACCAAATCAACAGTCCAGCTGTGTCGATTTTTCTTTGCAATTTTATAAGATGTGTGAAGATATCGTATTGTTTGCACATGTGTAATTTCGATATGTGACGCTTATACACATATGTAACTGACTCCTATGCGTACAACGCATATCTTGCAATCTGTTACGTATGGTACCAGTGACATATGCACACTCACAAAGCTCTCTATATTATTCTGTTTCTCATGGAAACGTAGACAAATATGGCACATATACCTTGGATTACATTAAGAACATAAATGGGTGAATTTGAGTATTCTGGTCGTCAGTGGCTTGGGTGATTTGGGGTAATGTTTTGGTTGCATTGTGGGTTTTCGAGTAGCTTAGAGTAGCTCGTTTTGATGCACATTGCACACAGGGTGCATGGCAGAAGAGGGTGTGTGTTTATTCTGAATACAATTGTTAAATAACACAAGTGTTTGGATAACTTGACACTAGAATACCATGTAGCAATATTACTTTGTTTATGTTATTATTTTTGTTTCTTTTTTTTTCTTTCTTTCTTATTGTTATTATTTTTTTTTTTTTTTTTTTTTTTTTTTTTTTTGTTTTGTTTCCTTTATTCGTTCTTATTGTAGAAGGGTTTTCTTGGAAAAGACCCAAAAATGTGCAGTTTTCTTATCGTCATGCTATTTTCTCATGTACTATTGGCATCTATGTATTACAAATACGTTAACTGTCAACAGTCCATGGAAGCCTGTTTTCCGGCTGTATACCTGCACAGATTGGTTGGAATCCTTTCTATCAGCTACATACATTGTACAAATGTACATTGTATCCTAGGAAAAAAGTACAAAATGCAAGCTGGATAAACTATGGGTGCAGTGTTGAGAAAATATTGGATTTTCAGCAGCAAGCCGGTCTCACATGTATTATGCATTGCTCAATAAAATCTGCGAAATTAAACAATTACCATTATAACTGCAATTATACATAGCTCCAGATAAGACCCTTTTTTTAACCAAACTATAATATATTTATATTTTTTTATTTTTCTCCATGAAAACATATGTTGTTGGTACTCATTAGAAGCGCCTCGCCGAGGCGCTTCTAATGAGTACCCACAGCATACATTTTCATCGAGAAACGAGAAAAATATTTACATGATATCCCATCTTATCTAGACCTATGTATATGGTACCAATAATTGTGACGAATCACGTGAACATACAAATCATTCTACGTATACGCACAATTGCACATCATTGATACACCCTGCAATGCCCATTGCATTCTATAAGAGGACACTGAATACCCTGGCCAGACTGTGAAGATGTACAGATTGATCTGGGATTTCGCTGACCCGATGAAATATTTTCGACCGACTCGACTCACTTAATAGTAAATGCTTTTCATAGTACGATCAAAATGATCTGTCGCTTTGACCTATTATGATTTTAATATTATAAATATACGTTTTATTGTATCAACAGGTATTTAAATGTACAGGTGAGCAACTTTCTGTTTCACGCGAAATGCAGTATTTTCTGACTGCCTTACCTAAAGTGTGCAATAAACGTATCCTTATAAATATTAAATATAAAGATCAAAGCGTCATAGACCCACACTGTTGTGAGATATTGATGTTGATGAATGGATGGTACAGCGCATGGAGTGTTCTATTTAACCCTTAAAGCGCCAAGAAAATCTGCATCTGAAAATGTCGTCTGCTTATGTCATCTGCTGCATCTTCTTGCAAACTTTTCAAACGTACATTTTGCATATAGGCAAACAGTGTGGACCCAGATCAGACTGCTCCTAAAGGAGCAGTCTGATCTGGGTCCACACTGTTTGCAACAATGACTTTTAAAGTAACCGACAGAAGACAAAGCAGACGACAATTGTTGTGATTGGCGCTTTAAGGGTTAATGCTCTGCATGCTGAGAAAAAACCTCAGCAGACCACATTTTGAAATAGTTTCCTTATTTTTTCCAAAAATTAGGTTTTGACATTTTTTTGTAAATTGTCTCCTAAGGCGACAATCAGCATGAAATATCGTCAGTTGTTCATCTACTGAACTAGTCCAGCGAGTGGTAAAGGTAAATTGTACTATTACGGAATATGCTTATCTATAGATCTTCATTAAAGCTGGCTGGATACACTTTCAGGGAGGCAACTCTTGTGAAATGCTGAAAAGGGATCTATCTTTAAAAGAAGAATTTTCGACCCTTGTTTTCTTTGAAAAGGGGTCTACTATTAAAGGAAAGAATCTGCTCCCAATGAATTTGCTCCCCATCGGGGAGCAAATTCATTCGGAGCAAATTCTTTCCGTTTAGAGCAGACCATTTTCAGAAACGATTTGGTTGCAGTAAACCAATTAGGAAGTCACAAAAGTTGTCTCCCTTATAAAAATGACCAAACTATATAGCATTTAAACAAACATATTTATTGTTATTTTGCAGATTCTGAATATTGGAAAGGATTACTTAGTGACGAGAAGAGAAATCGTTTGCTTGGGTCTACGACAACTTGTGAAAACACACGTCTGAAAGCATGTTTGAAAGCATAGAGTTTTAGTGGAATACTTATATGTAACAAACCGACTAACATTTCTGTTGATGTTAACGCTGGAAACGCTGCAGAGACTGCAGAAGGACATGGATTGTGTAGATGATATGGTTTGTAGACAACCCAAAGGAACACCCAGGCCTATGAAAATAGTATGAAAACAGAAGAAAAAGCTATTCTTGCAGAGCGAAGTCATAATATTAACAAAATAAAGAAATATTAGTCCAGAGGTAAAGATTCATCTTGAAGAAATAATCAAATAGTGTAACATAGAGAACAAATAAGTACTCCTACAGGAGAAAAGCAGAGCTAAATAAAAGTCAAGACATGCTCACGCTATCTGTGTGAAAACAAAACAAAGACATATTCGTGCAGAAAGAGTGAAATAGTCATGCATCTTATAAACAATATGCCTCTGCTGACCAAGTAAACAGTGTTAAGCTTACTGGTCTGTTCTGATTTGTGTTTGGGTGTTTGGAAGAGACGAAAACAACAAGATGTATTCTGAAATGTCTTTGCCACAAGATCGTAACTGGACCGTGGATGAACTGAGTAATATGAAGGCTTCTATGTTGGTTCCCTCTGTCGTGTATCTGTGTATACTTATGATAGTGGGTATTGCTGGAAACCTTCTGGTTATCGGTGTGTACTACTTCCGGTTCAGCGCATCTACGCATCGTTGCTTCATTCTTGTTTTAGCGTCTTCAGACTTTTTTGCATGCTCAGTTGGTGTGCCTTTTGCCATTACTGAATCATTTCGTGCGTACAACTACACTGAACACGTATCTTGTAGATTACTCAGATTTGTGCTATATTATACGTGTATTTGTTCAAGTCTGACACTGGTTCTTATTGCACTGGAAAGATTCCGAAAAATCTGTCGCCCACTGAAACCACAAATGTCTGTACGCATGGCAAAATGGGCTCTGTTCGCTGTGAATGCAGGTATATCATTATTGTCAGCATCACCATCTTTGGTAATATATGGAAGAAATACTATAGAAACAGGAGTTACAAATATAACAGGAACCAAATGTTTCATTTCTGATTCTTATATAGAAACAATATGGCCGACTGTGTTCAATGTGTACTTACTGTGTTTAGCTGTAGCATCTACTGCTTGTATGGGTATCTGTTACATATGCGTGGCGCGTAGGGTGGCAACAGTAGGTAAAGAAAACGTTCTTAAACAAAACTCCTCACATGGTAACATTTCTAAGATAAACAGCTTTCCCAGATGTGACATGGATGTAGACTCGGATGCCATGTCGGGGTGTCTCTCAGAGTATGAATCTGAAATTAACAAACGTGGCATTGGAAGAAGCAATACCACTTTATGTACTAACAATGGAATGTATGATAGGGTCAGTACTATAGAAAAATCAGACACTGACAATTGTAATGAAACAAAAGCTAAGTCAAGACTCTCTGCAAATCCAGCTATGTGGGCTAATAAAGTCATCCGACGTATTTCAAACAGGTCTGCAGAAAAGACGATACGAATCACGCGGATGCTGGTGGTTGTGACAGTAGTGTTCGTGTTGAGTTATTTACCACACCTTTCCCTAATGCTCTGGGATATGTTCACAGAGACCTATGAAACGTTACCGGAAGACAATTTATATCAGATTATATTTTATTCATTCTTTCTCAATAATTTGATAAATCCGTTCATCTACGCGTCTATGGATCTTAAATTCAGGGGCGAGTGTAAAAAGTTGCTTTGTTTCAAGAAACATTGATATCAAATGAAAACAGTATTTTGTTTCAAGCATCATTGACATTGCGTACATGTACAAGAATATTTTGCTTCAAGAAACAGTGACATTAGATCTACAAAAATATTTTGTTTTAAAAAAGATATACAGTGAATGTACAAAAATATTTTGTTTCAAGAAACGTTAAAAGTACATGCACAAAAATGGATTGTTTCAAGAAAATTTGACATTACATCAAAAACTACAGTCAAATCTCAGTAATTCGAACACTGATGGCTCGTTCACTATGGCTGATTCGAACTTGTTTTTGAGTCCCTGCGAAATTCTTTCGATAGCTCAAGAAAACAAATATTTAAAGAAATTTTCTTATTTTATCATGAAATTGTATGTTGTATGTATTCATTAGAATCGCCTCATCAATAACCCAAACACGTTTTGGACAATGGATATTTTTTCGAGATATGGGTAGTTCAAGCCACTCAGAGTTAATCATGACGCCAGATCAGGAAGCACTTGGCGTTATGACTAACCCTCATGAGTACATTTAACGTACCATTATTGTCATGGGCAAAAAAGCAATACCTTATTCAAAAAGCTAGCAGGTCGTTTAGCTTCAGCAATAAAGTGTACGCTTATGCTGCACATGATGGCATGTGTATCAAGATTCATTGAATTAAACTAACGACTCCAGTTGTATTCCGAGTTTTGGTTCACTCCCAACTGTCAAATTTACCGCCGACGTGTACACAAATAATAGATGCCACGGACTTTGTTTCTTGGCAGTTACTATTATCCTGTGAATTTTTCTTTTTAACATTTTGACTATGGCAGATCACTAGATAGGGGAGTCCTGGGCTAGTATTAGCTAATTCGACAATAGAATGCTTTCATTTTAATGCCAGTAAAGATATTTCTCAAAATCTGTGGAAATATCAGCTAGAGTCCCATTGGCCACAATGGTCTACCTGAGTAAACGACTGAAGAACTTTAAAAGCTCAATTCAGCATTTCAGGCTCCCAGTTGCCTGCAAAAATGCACACATGGTTGATGACTGTTGAACAAACATTTCTAAAACATTTCTGTTAAAGTACTTGCAATGATTTTTGTTTCGTTTGTATTAAAGTTTTATGGCCCATCGACATATTTTAGGTCATCTCAAGCGCAGTCAGTAAACTCAATTGGTGTTAGATAATGTCCAAGTAGTCCATGACTAACTTGAATAATGAAAATATATAATGAAATACCACACTGGCCAAATATGTAGCTAATATTTGCAACGATTATGTACGTCAAAGTCTCCAGCACATTTGAAGCATGACCTTTTACTGAATATTCTGGCTATTTGGTGCCAAAGAATAAAGTGAGCCCACCAGAATTTTTTTATTTTTTTTTATTTTTACACACACACAACACACACACACACACACATATATATATATATATATATATATATATATATATATATATATATATATATATATATATATATATATATATATATATATATATATATATATATATATATATATATATATGTGTGTGTGTGTGTGTATATATAATATATATATATATATATATATATATATATATATATATATATATATATATATATATATATATATATATATATATATATATATATATATATATAATATATATTGTGTGTGTGTGTGTGTCTGTGTGTGTGTGTGTGTAGTGTGTGTGTAAAATAATAAGAACACGTCCTAAATGTCTCATTAACTTGATATTTCTTTTTAAACCTTTTCTGGTTAAGCAATATCATTTTTTCAAATCTTTCAATAAGAAATTATATGAATTTTCGTACTTGCGGAAGCATGATTTCATTTGAGGGCGAAATAGGCTGCCTTTTAAGAATAATTGTTATTTCTTGTTGCAAATCTGGCGTGTGCGCTTTTGCATGCTTTCTAGTTCTTCTGACTACACCTTGAGGTCCCAAGCCTAACTGCCTTACTCCAGGACTGGACCCATCTATCCTTTATAAGTTGCTTCTTTAATGTCTTAATGAATTCTCGTACTTGTTGAAACAAAATTTCCTTTGAGGGCAAAGTCGGCATAGAAGCGATTGTATTGTATACCCGAAAGAGGCAATAATTGGATTTTTTTATTTATTATTTTTTTTTTTTTTTTTTTTTTCAAATTTGTTCATTATTAGATGCACGATTACTATGTCAACAGTCTTGGTAATTACTTTCCGCTTAAGCTGGGTTCGGCATAATTCCCGTATTTGATATGTGATAAGCTTAACACCTATATATGCGGCTCGCCCAGGGCGACCCGCAGTGAGCGAGGTAATCTAAAGATAAGCTTGAAAAATTGCATTTGCAAAGATCAAAGCGACAGGTCAGTTTGGTTTGCCTATATATTATTTATATGATCATTGGTCTGAAGAGCAAACGTAGGAAATACAGGCCCTTAACAGAAAACATTCTGAATAAATAATACATGCATATGACTGAGTCGTCTATAAATTTGCTCCCACGGACGTGAATAATTTATTCAATCCAGATTCTGTTATATATTTTATATAGTCAAATAAAGTTTTCATAGATCAAGATATGCGGTCAAAACGTTCTAAGTTCAGGGTTCGGACTATCGATCTATATCCTCAGCGTCTTTTATCGGTTCACAACATTTGGTGGGCTTCGAATTCTATATTGAAAATTTAGAATTCTTTTCATTACCGAACATTACATTAGGACAAATGATCATATATAGCAGAACAAACTCAGTGAAGAACATGTTTAGGTTATTTTCTATGGAATACAATGGCATATAGGGACTAGAGTGGCTACCGTCTAACTGATATTTGAATCGGCATAAAAACTATAAATATTATACAAAAAAATAAAATCCTATCCTCTACAGTATCTTTCTCTCTGATTTGGCTGATCAGTTATGTTTCTGATGGGTAAGGGAGATGATACATGTAGAAAAATAGTCAAAGAGCAGTACTTTACCTTTGTTACATTTTAACTAAAACTCATAGCCATGGGGTCAGGCTAATAGGGACTAGTGATATCAATTTTGTAAGCAAGTTTGTGACAATGTATTTACATTAAAATGCATGACGTGCCAGTTATCAAATTCAGCAGACGACATTCTAAAATATTTTTTTCAATAGAAAAAAGGCTTTGACATTTCATGCAAATTGTGCATGAAATGACAATGCCTATTTTCTAGGAAATAAGAAAAATATCATCAATTTGTCGTCTGCCGAATTAGCCTAGAGAGGGCTATAAGTTAAACAGCGCAATCAGGAGGTTTAGAAAATATGGAGAAAAAATAGATATTTTAAAATAATTTTGAATATTAAATATCAATGTGCTATATCTTTGTACGGAAAAAAGGTACGGACCAACGGGTATCACAGATCGCTATTGGCCAAACACAAAGTGCTATTGACCGAAATAGTCTGACATGCAACATTGCGACCGCATTACACGGTGGATTATAATCTCTTTTACAATATTTCCGTTGCATAATGCAGTCATACAATTAAAACAATCTATTTATGATAAAATGTAATCATTCCGAATTGGAGACACCATGACTGAACAAATACGTACTGATGTAATGATAATACATATTAGCAGCAACGTACGAAAATGTACCCCCCGGAAATGTGACCTCAGCAAAGACCCAGATCAGACTGCGCATCCGCGCAGTCTGATCAAAGTCTTCGCTGTGGGTGTGTGTGTGTTCCTTAGCTATACAAAAAGGCTGTGGATTAGCAGAATGATCTGGGTTTTCGCTGGATGTATATGTGCTATGGCACGGTTTCTCTCGTTACGACTCAAACATTTACTACGTGCGCTGTATTCCTTGGTCCATGTCTGCCCGAATTTCGGTCGTTCGCCAGGCGACTATTAAAAATAGACTACGCTGCTATCGAGCTGCGCAAGGAACTGGACTATGTAACAGTGTGACTTTGCAAGTCAAACGTCCCAATTCTTCCCGCTGAGGGCTCTAATATTGTGTTTCTTCTCTCTGTGTGTTGTGTTGTTTGTTTTGTTGTTGTTGTTGTTGTAGGTGACAGTGCGTGCGTGCGTGGGTGGGTGCGTGCGTGCGTGTGTGTTTGTGTGTGTGTGTTATCAATCCCTACTGTCACTGCCTTGAGAAAGTTGTGTTTGTATGATTTCTTGGGCGATTCGTTTTGAGAATAATAAAAAGAATTAAACAAGTATTCATACTTTCGTTCTGACCATATTTTTTATGTGCTACAATGTGTACTACCATGGAATATTTGGAAATAAAATAATTATGTTTAACGGGAACTGACACATTTTCATAGGAGACAAACCTGTTTTACCTCGATCCCTTCTGAAAAGGGATCTACTCTGAAAGGAAACAATTTCTCACCACAGGGTAAATTCTTTCTTTTGCAGAGAAGACCCTTTTTAGAAAGAGACATGGTATGCTGGGAGGTAACAGGGAATCACAAAGTTATCTCCCTTGGCGAAAGTAATAGAAATGTACCAAGTGTAGCAAGTGTCCTTTATCTGTAACACCACCAAAATCATCTATACTGAACGTATTTATTGCCCTTGGGTGGTAATTATTTCCGTTACGTGGATTGGCCAAGAACCGAAAGTGCTCAATCTGTGTACAAACAGCGGGAACAGTGTACCAGCTCTAACGAATCGAACACGCCCCAAGTACTAGAATGGGATAATCACGGAAATGTTTGACATGTTCGTTACACAGCACAGTGAAACTAATGTTGTTTAAATGGATTCTTTAATAGAAAGAATCATTTTTATGAAAGTGATAACTGATAACAAATCGTAAATAATAGCGATGTGTTCGGTTTATATTTGCGCAATCCTTATTCCAATCACCTTGCCTCCATGTTTTTTCCTTAGCGATCTTGATTGGGGCAGGGATGGTGTATTTCTAAAGTCCTTTTTGGCACCCGATAGCCCCTGTTCGGTCTAAAAGGTCTTTTCCGGTGTTTAGTGCATGTAGGACCGCGCTCGGCTTACACTTTTACCCAACGTTGTAGATTTGGCGTGGTATACTGGAGTATTCATATTCGCCCATCGATATTGTAATCAGTATTAGGTTCTTCAAAAGTTCGATTTTTTTTTCTTTGGTTTTGTTTATTTATTCGCTTTTTATAAGCATCAGAGTGTATAAGGTTATCGTTATCATTGTTAGCAGGAAACTATTTGTTTGGTAGGTATAAGGTTGGTAGTACAGGTAAAAGGATTCTCGAAATGTAGTAAGTAAAATCTGGTGGCGGTTTTGCAACTGTCTTCAATAAGAATCAGTTGTATTACATGTAGCAGTAAAATTTTCATTGCACACAGGAATAGAGAGTTCCCAAGTCAGATTGCTCGTCCGAGACATCGAGGGTTGAGAGCAAGACTGTAGTAACTCAAACATATTTTTGAAACCCTTGTTTAGGGGCAATTTTGACCCCTTTGTAAACAATGCAAATTTAGGTGCCATTGCTCATACGAGCAATGGCACCTAAATTTTCATTGTTTACAGAAAGAAATGTTGTAATTTTCGTAACGCCTTCATGGTGAGAAGATTAAGTATTGGGAAAACAACCATCTGACTTGCTACAGTCTTGCAATCAACCCTCGACATGTTATCATACAATGGAGACCCTTATTAGGCTGAACGAACGTGCAGGATGATCTAATCATCCCCTTGACCTACAAATCTATTAATCAATTATTCGATCCAGGACAGAGTGAACATGCAAAACTTCATATGGGTAATGTAAAGGCAACGATCTTTCTGCATCCGCCAGATCGTCTCCACTCCGAATCGGCTTGGCAGTGGCATATTATTCAGATCAATACAAAGAGATTGCTACTAAACGTAATAGTACAAATTAACACTTTGCATGCTGATTAAAAATTTCAGCAGGCGACATTTTGATTTTTTTTTTGTTTTTTCTTAGAAAATAGGATCTGACACTTCATACAAATTGCCTCCGCAGGAGACAATTTGCATGAGGTGTCAGATTCTATTTTCTAGGAAAAATAAGAAAAATACCACCAATTTGTCGTCTGCTGATTCTAGCGTGGTAAGTATTATGGGGACTAGATACAAAGTAGACTTTCAGCCATTTTAATACGGATACAACTTTTGTGACATCCTGTTTGAATTCTCGCACACCAAGTCCCTTATGAAGAGGGATGTACTCTGAGAAGAAAGAATTTGCTTCCACGGGGAGCAAATTCTTTTCTTTTAGAGTATTCCGTTTTCAGAAGGGAGACAAAAAATGTTATTTCCCTTAAAATTGTATCAGTTCCTTTAATAGCTCTACCAATGGTTATATGAGGTGGAACGAGGAAAAAAGTACCGTCGGATATTTGCGCCTGCGCATTGAAGCAATCCGATCAGCCTTCACTCGGCGCTCTTTAAGTAGCCAAGTATCAATCGTCTCTACGTGCGGACAATAAGAATCTGATCACACTGCGCGCATGCGCAACTAATCTGAGTCCTCGCTGGACGAGCATGCCCGTGGGTACAGTTTCTTACGTTGCGGCATAATTATTTTTCATGTTAGCTAGCGTGCAACAGCAACATTAAGCTTATTCTAAAAGTTTTGTATGCGCATAAACCCTTGCACGCTAGGTAAAAAAATCAGCAGACGACATTTTGATTTTTTTTTTTTTTTTTTTTTTTTTCTTATTTTCCCCAGAAAACAGGCTTTGTCAATTCATGCATATATAGGAGACAATTTGCATGAAATGTCAAAGCATCTTTTTTTGGAAAATAAGATAAATATCACCTATTTATCATCTGCTGAATTTGCCCATTGAGTGGTAAAGGTTAAAAGTAAAACAATGGCTCATTAGGCAAAATTCAATGAATCGGGCGCATCTCAGTTCATAGTGGATAATAGTTTGTTATGTAATACCCTTTAATCTCTTCCACTCTCTGGGCTAATCCAGCAGACGACAATTTCATTATGTTTCTCTTATTTTCCGGAAACCAGGATTTGACATTTTAACATATTATGCAAATTGTCTCCATTTGCATGAAATTTCAAAACCTGTTTTCTCGAGAAAATAAGAAAAATATTTCAACATGTCATCTTCTAAAACTTTTACCCAGAGAGCTGAGGGTTAATCTTTGGCAAATATTTATACAGTGCATTGATTATAAAGTTAGCATTATATTTGCCCGATTGTTTGGGCAGAGCCATAATAAAATGAATTATTGAAGTTGACGTAAGTAGCTGCAGTTTTATTATGTTCATTGTTTTTATTATTATCATTCGCATTATAATTATTATTATAATTATTATTATTATTATTATTATTATCGTTGTTGACCATCACGAAAACATGCCTATATAACTTTGACTCCCTTAAACCCCACTTTTATTTAGTAAAACTGGAGTTTACATGGGTATATATTATTTTTCTTATTTCTGATCAAAACATAGATTGTGAGTTCCCGTTAGAACCTCCTCGCCGAGGCGGTTCTAACGCGTACCCACAATCTATGTTTTGAGCAGAAATATGAAAAATATTAGGATTTTTTAACTGAAAATTTTTCATTTTTTGGTGGTAAAATTTTCAGTATATTTGAATAGGCATGTTTTCGTAATGTCTGTTGAATTTTGACATTGAGTAATTATATTATTTGCTTCTTTGTTTATTTATTGTATACGAAATTGCATAAAAAGCCTTTATTTATACATGTATTTATTAACCCATAAAAGCCTGGCGTCCCATTTGTGGGGCATAGGCAAACAGTGCAGACCTAGATCAGACGCTCATTATGCGGCGTCTGATCAGGGTCTTCATTGTTTGCTTACAGAAATTTCAATTACAAATAGAACAATAATGAACAAATACACCTGACACCCCTTAAATGACAAATGGACTAACCCAATGATAAGGATGGGAAAGTCCATCAGGCTTATTTGGGTTAATTTGGTCCGAGATAGAGTCAATGATATAAAATGCATTATTAAATAGCTGATAAGTTATTGTTCTAATATGTTCCAATCAGCCTGCATCATACTAATTGATGAAATGCTTAGCATGATTTCTATATGCTGTTGCCCGGGATTTATACGTGAGCCAATACTGAAAGTTACAAGGAATTAGGGGATAAAAACCGAGGGGTTCTGATTGGCCAATATTTCACGGTATTAACCGGGCCAATATTTTACGGTATTAACCAGTCGACACAAAAATCATGCTAATTTCAGTTCCGTGCAAGCAGAGATATATTGTGGGTTCGACTAAGTGCGCAACCAAGCCTCTTTCTCAGATTCTAACACGGATCCTAACCGCAGTTAAAGAAGGCCTTCAGAAGTATTGTGACATTGCATATGCCAGGCCCCCCGGTGGAGGGGCAAATAGCAAGGATTTTACCATAACTTTGTCGCCGCAGTGCATGGCGTTTAGCAGGGTTTTAAAAGCTGAAACGCTAAAAGTCCCACTATTCCCCGGCCCCGTAAGGGCCAGGATTACAAATTGCTTGTGCAGATGACCACAACTGCCTGATAATATGGCATACCAAAGGGGTTAAAAGCAGCTGTATCGCTGCACTGTTAAATTTTAGGAAGAGGCTATTTACAGTCAACTGTAAATAGCCAAAAACGTAAAATTGGCTATTTACAGCCAACTGTAAACAGCTAAAAAAAAAAAAACAAAAAAAAAAAAACGTTAAATTGGCTATTTACAAACAACTGTAGATAGCCAAAAACGTTAAATTAGCTATTAACAGTCAACAGTTATTGGACAAAAACGTTAAAATAGCTGTTCTCAAAGAAGAGGGGACTAGAAATACCGTACAACAACTTCATCTTGCATCTACAGCAATTCGATCGTATCGGATCTGTTTTGACCATGGTGAAAGGACGGCGAATCAAGGTTCCTTACCGCTATTTTGGTTTTTTGAATTCTCAGTCAAGCTCTAGAGTACTCGTAGTTACGTTTTAAAAGAGCTCGCGAGTATAAACAGTGCACAAGTAGTAATCGAATCAGATATAATTTGAACATTTTTCGTGTGTTAGATGCACAAGTAACAGATTGTTTCTGTTGGTTTCTGAAAGAAGCAACATCATTTATTCAAATTTTGTTTTATTACTGATAAAATATGAAAAATGCTCATAAAGCAAAGCATGTATACCCCACCATTCGTCATTTTAATTCAGATCAAATCAAAATTTTTTAATCTTACGTAATATTCAATGAATCTGTTAGCGAACAATGAAGGTCCAGATCAGACTGTGCGGATGCGCAGGCTGGTCTTGGCTTTTGCTGTCCGGATATGCCGGAAGACCTGTTTTTGCATAGCGCGGCCCTTGTGAGGGTAACAAACACAAAAATGGAAACTGTGTTTGCACAGTTGTGAATACATGTGTATATCTGAAGGAACACAACGCCAAATCAACATCGTCCACCCAGCGCCATGTCCCCGCCGATGTGGCAATCGCCAAAATAATATGCAATTTTTTTTCATTGGTGATGATAATGACAAAGTAGAATTTGAATACCATTTTTAATGATATGACCAGCCTACCAAAATCTTTGCTCTAAATGTTTTCCACATAGCGATATATCCTGCATACAATTTAGTTCCTGATTTCAATCACACACAAAGTGATACGAGTAACTGCTAAAACATCAAAGAATACGATACCGCATCCGTCCATGTAAAATGAAGTTATATTATTTCTAGTACCTGTTCTTCGGGAACAAATTTGACAAATGACTGTAAATAGCCTTTTTAACGTTTTTTGGCTAATGACATTTGACTGTAAACAGCCAATTTAACGTTATTTATTGACTATTTATGGTTGACGCAAATAGCAAATCTAACATTTTTTTTTTTTTTTTTTTTTTTTTTTGCTATTTATAGTTAACTGTAAATACAGTTAGCCATTCCGTAAATTTTATCAGTGCAACCTTATTTTCTATAGTGCACTGATGAAACAAAGCAATGCAGCGCTATATTTATGACTGCACTGTCAAATTTCACAAGTACCGTCCTATATTATTAACCCATTGTAGACTGAATAGACACCCCGCCCCACCAAACCCCTCCCCCCCCCCCCCGTCCCCGCCCCACCTTACTATATTTTGGAAGAGTCCAGTTTCAAATCTAGGTATGTTGGGCCATGTGATTTAGATATTCCTAGAGAAAAATGGCTACAAAGTGGAGACCCTGATCAGACGCCGTGTTCTGCGGAGTCTGATCTGGGTCTGCACTGTTTTCCAATTACCCTTTTAGGGTCTCCAGACTACAATGGGTTTACAATAACGCTGCACGCTGCACGGATAAAATTTAGCTTTGTTATGTTTTCGCTGCTCGAACGTCCATATAGTTTTGTCAGCGCCTCGGTCCATACATTTTGTCCTATAAAATTCTTTTTGAACAGCGGACTCAGAGATTAGCTTCGTTCAACACTGTTCGGCTATAAAATAGTTTGGCTTAATTCTGTGAGATCGGCACACCCAGGATTGACAGGCAGTGCATGATTTTAACAAAGTGTTACGTCTCTTGCGCAGTCGTACAATAAAATCATGACTGTAAGGAATTGACATGTTAGATGATATTCCTAGCATTTCACTGGTAAAATTTAAATTGGCTGCATTACGTCAAAAAACAAAATGTCTGCAAGTATCAGCTAGGTGACTGGCAGGATAATGGATACCAAACAAATCTTTCCGAGAGTTTGTCGCTGCATAATTAAGTTATGATTTATTAGGGCTATTTAAAACTACTTAAATAGCTGTTAATTTCTAGATTTTTCGTGGATATGATATGGTTCGTTACTGTCTCTTGTCTGAGACATAAAAAGTGCTGAGATGCATGCATAGATGAAAAAAAAATCAAGAGGTGTCTATAAAAGCAAACGTCCAAGTCAAAACAAGTCGAGAATGCGCGAGCCTCAGATTTCAGGAAGATCATATACATGGTGTTTAAGATATGATATCAACCACGAAAACCCGATTAAGAATCGATACTCGCAAAATGAGGTCATTGGTCAATGACAATCACGTGGATAACTACTACCTTAATGAAATTTAGGCAGTTGTATACTATGGCTCGATTGTAAACAATCTACCCAATAAATATAGAGATACCCAAATAAACCGACAGTTACGAAATACAGCCCTCCCGATACAGGTTACATGGCATGAACTTCTTATGCAAAATAGCACTTCATCGAAATACAAACGAACAAACGAAGGGGCACTGTAACAGAAATAAGCCTCGTAACGGTCAACAGTAAAACTTTGGACATTAAACCCGGTTGTATACGTTAAGGCGCTAAACATCGCCCTTAATCCAGATACAGTTCCAGCTTCACAAATACACGCACGCGCGCATATCATCAATTTATGGAAAAAAAGATACAGACAACCCTCTTTATACCGACACCCGATACAACAACAAAATTCGTTATAGTGACAATTTGACTGTCAAGAAACCTTCGCTTAAGAGGAAACAATTAGTCGCAAATTATGCAAGTATATTATATTTAATACTTTAAAGAAACATATGTTTTTGATATTTGTTAGAATCGCCTCACTATGTTCTATGAGGAATAAGAACAAAATAAGACCTATTTTACATATCAGTCAGCTCATTAGTTATTCTGTACAACAGCAAAATCACTTTAATGGCAACGTCTTAAGGAACAAATGTTGTCGCTGTAACGAGGGTTCACTGTATACATTATATCATTATACAACCTACCTAAACTTATTTTTCATGACCCTCTATTCTTCTTTCACCTCCAAAAAAACCAACATTGAGATCGATGCATCTTTTCCGACGATATTTCCAAAAGTACGTTCTGATAGAAACAATGGGGTTGTTCATACCCTAAAACAATCGCATAGACAACCAGAAGGTTGTGCGTGTTTCAAGGGGCAAAACAAGTGTAGGGCAATTCAATCAGGTCACGGAGAATTTTATTGAGAGATTTGTTGCTGGTGACGGAACAGATTCACCACTATGACCCAGAAACCACAGAACAATGTAAACAATGGACTGGCTACGGTACAACTACAGTCGAACTTCGATAGCTCGAACCGCTTTGGGACCATGAAAATTTGTTCGAGACAGCGGTAGTTCGAGCCACGAGGGTTACTATTAGTGCCATACCAGGATGCGTAATGGAGATAAATGTGGGATATCTTTTCGGTGTTCTATATTATAAACGTATGTTGTGTGTACTCATTAGAATCGCCCCGTCGAGGCGATTCTAATGCGGGCACACAACATACATTTGCAAGATAAAAGAAGAAAATCTCCCTAAATTATCCGTATATCGTATTTGGAGGAAATCCCTGCGGACTCAAGAACGTGTTCGACTCATCCATGGTAAACGAGCCATCGGGGTTCGAGCCACTGAAGTTCTACTGTACTTTCAAAAACTTGAAGACTTTGGCTTGCAAAGTCATGGCGACACTCTTTTAGGACGCCGAGGGGTTACCTGCCACGTGGCTGGACTATTACTTGAGTGTACTACTCCAATGTATGCGACTATTTACGGGCTGCTATTATTGTAAAAGGAAAAGAGCGGGGAAATGTCACAAGAGATGTACTGTTTCAACACAATAATGCCAGTGTACATACCTGTCGACTTGCAGTTGACGCAGTGAGGCGTAAAGGGTTCAAAGTTCTGCCTCACACGCCCTACCCAGCAGATTTGGCTCCTAATGAATACTTTCTCGTCCCAAACGAACTGCGTGGACACAACTTCCGGTCCAGTCATGCCCTTCAGACAGAAGTAGAGGGCGGTTGTATGAACAAAGACCTAGTTTCTATCAGAACGGACTTATAAGCATCCTTGGACAAAGTGCACCTCAATGGTAATTACATGTGTATGGAAAAAAGAGAAGGATGATGGTAAATAAGTTGCTCATTTTTGGACATCATTTGGAAACGTTTTCAAGTGGGAATTTTTAGCTCACCTGAGCTATGTTATAGATAAACCATGGTTATTGTCGAGGTTTTGGGTATACTGTAAATTATACCATAGTTTGGTGACCTTTCACTGTCTGACCCCAAACGAGGCGGAGCCGAGTTTGGGTCAGACAGTGAAAGGTCACCAAATTATGATATAATTTGCAGTATTCCCAAAACCGAGACAATAACATGGTTTATCTGTTTTAACCAATGTATGGGACTGTTTTTGTTTTTGTTTTTTTCTTACAAAAACTATACTTTTATTTATTTAGTATATCTTTTTCTACTTTTTTTTACTTTTATTTCTCTTTTTTTTTTATATTTTTATGGTAAAGTGGTAACAGGCAGTCTGATGAAATGCTGTACCAATTGACCTTGTGTACTAAAAAGGATGAAACACCCCACCTTTTTTGAATTAAACTAACTGAGGCACTACTGCTAAAATCTGATTGGTTGCAATCTTGTCAATCACAAGAAATTACATCAGCATCTGAATTTGGTCAAACTTTGTTGCAATCTGGTTGGTCAGCTATAGCTTTGGTCATTATAATATACTCCAGACAGACTGTCTGGTTTCATGTGTTTTATTAAAAAATAATGTCATTTTTAAATAGAAAGTTGCTCAGTGCAGAAGTAAATTTGAAGTTCCTCTAACCTTTACCATTCTCTGGATAATATCAGCAGACAATATATTTGATGATACTTTCTTAGTTTTTCCAGCCAACAGAATTTGACATTTCATGCAAACTGTCTCTAGTTGAGACAATGTACATGAAATGTCAAATCCAGTTACCTGAGAAAAAAATAAGAAAACTATTTAAAAAATGTCATCTGCTGAAAATTGATGGTTAGCTCTCTGGACATTTTCAGCAGACAACATATTGGTGATAGATTATTTTTTTCCAATAAATAGTTGACATTTGGAGACAATTTGCATGAAATGTCAAATTCTGTTTTCTAGGAAAAAATACAAAAATGTTCAAATTGTCTGCTGAAACAAAATTCAACATACATCATTTTGAAATATTTTTCTTTTTTTTCCCAGAAAACAAAAACCTGTTTTTTGGGGGACAACATCAACTTGTCATCGCCTGCGTAATTAGCCCAGAAAGTGAAAAAGGTTAAGGTGCACAAGACGAGTTGATAGTCATTCTAAAGTACACCTGTGAGATCTATAAATAAAACCATGGGTTAATTTTCAAATCTGAAAATTATCCCATGGTCCAGCTATGGTATAATTTTCGGTTATTGAGATTTAACCTTAGTTTTATTTACATAGAGACAATGGAACATCCATTGGTTAAGTCTTAGTTATACCATGGTTCGTGCGCATGTACGATGCGATAATGCACGAGCGTGAGCGAGTGCATTATCGCACGTACATGCGCAGAACCATGGTATAACTGATTTATCACATTTGCATACATGTAGACCATCTACATCGCGAGATATTTCATGCTGAATGTTGTGCATTTAGGCCACTATGTGATAAGATCAGGATGAGCTATTGTGATCTTGCTGTCCGTCGTCGTCCGTCCGTCGTCCGTCCACATCTTTGAACTTCTCCCCTGAAACCCCTGAGCAAATTTTTCTTAAACTTTATGTGGTGCTTTTTGTTAAAGGGGGGGTTAAAAATTTGTTCAAATGGTAACGGTCCGTTAATAAAGATGGCCGTCATGCCTTTATATAGTTAAAGACTTAAAAAATCTTCTTCTCCAGAACCAAGAAAGCTTTGAGGCAGAATTTTGGTATATAGCATCAGAGACTCAAGGTCTACTAAGTTTGTTCAAATGATGGTCGTAGGCTGACCTTTGGTCTTTTTTCTGACAAGGTCAAATTTCCGCCTTAGAACGGTCAGTAAAATAAACTACCAGGGGATTTAAAGTACTTTTAAAGCCCGCCAACTTCACCCTGGGTCCCGATGCTACTCTTAATACAGAAATACATAAAATTCGGTTCGCATAAAGGCTCCCAACTCAGTCACTGCATCAAAGCGAAAACATAAAAATCAAATTAATCACTATAATAAACAAAGACTTTCTACCGTCCTTGAAAAAAATGCATTTAAATCTTTGCTTTTGCTTGACAAAACAGTTATTCTTATCTTTGTACCCGAGGTCAGACGTTCCCGTTGTTCCCAGATTCAAGATGACGTCGTTGCTGCGCAATGTTATCATCAGAATAGTCCATTTCCCGAAAGGGATATTACGGCTTCCTTTTTATTATAATAATGCTTTACTTGCTAAATTATGCTTATTTTGCTACAGTTGGCAATAATCATTTTATCCCTTTCCCTATATCTTAAGCTCCTACGTGATTTTTAGTCTCGTAATTCTAAAGAGACTGCAACCAACACTAGAAGATAAAAGGCATGTTCTACATAGTGTGATCCTGAATCACGTCACAGAATAACACGGCAGCCATTTTGTTTCAGCTATAAGCCATCTTGTTTGCATGACAAAAATGTATTTGGGCAAGTTTTGAGATTCGTGTGGGATATTATTAAAAGTCATGGAGCAAATCGAAAACGACAAAAGTAATAAATATATTCAACGTATGATTTTTACGAATTTTTCGTTTTATTTTCAACTTAACATAGGGAAAACGTCTTTTTAAACGATGTCGAAAAGAGAGTAGGCCAGTAAAATAATGAATAACCCTCATATGAATAACCCCCATCTTAGAACACACAAATAATAACACATCACACAGTTGATTAGGATTGGTCATTGTCAGTAATGACAGACGAACAAGAGAATCCTCATATTCAGGTGCGTCTTTGACAAACTGTGACATTGCAGCTGTTTGCAAGCTCAAGATGGCGGCTACAAAACCTCTCCATAGATAATACGAGCTTTGGCTTAACCCATTTTACCCCACACTTTATATTGGAAGTCGTATTTCAATTTCAGACTAGGTGATTCAGATATTCCCTTTGAAAATAAAAAAAAAAAAAAAAACTAAATTATTTGCAAACAGTGCTGACCCTGATCAGACGCCGCACTCTGCGGCGTCAGATCTGGGTCAGCACTGTTTGCCAATTACCTTTTTGGGGGTTTTCAAACTAAAATTGCTGAAGTGGACCGGATACACGCAGCAAATACTTTGGACACAGCTTTTTATAAAGGGAGACAATTTTAGCTACTCCGTTTGTTTTCCTGCACATAAAGCTGCTTCCGAAAAGAGGTCTACACTGTAATTTATGTCAATTTGCGTTCCGTGGGAGCAAATTCTTTCATTTCAGGGTAGACTTCTTTTGTGAAAAAAGGCAACAGCAATTCTGACAGAGTTGCCTCCCTTAACCCATATAAGCCTAATGGACTTTCTCATCCTTATGCATTGGATGAGTTCATTTGTTAGTTAAGGGGTGTCAGGTGTAATTTTTTTTGTTCTATTTGTAGTTGAAATTCCTGTAAGCAAACAGTGCAGACCTTGATCAGCAGCCGCATCATGCAGCGTCTGATCTAGGTCTGCACGTTTCCTATGTCCCACAAAAGGGACGCCAGGCTTATATGGGGTTAAGGCCTCAAAAAGTGTTATTGTTAATACCCATTTTTTTTCAGCTGAAACAGCGTTAACATGGCATCAATGGATAGTTCCGGATCTTTGGAAGGCGATCTGGCGGATGTGTACATATGCGATCCATGTAAAAGGAAAAACGTTGGTAACGAAGCGAAACATTATTGTGAAAATTGTAACGTATATCTGTGCGATGTCTGCAGAGATATACATCGAAGAAACAAAATATTGAAGAAACATAAACTGAAATATTAAAATTTTGTCCGGAACAATGATGCTCTAAGTTACAACAGTATGCAGGAGCGGATCAAGAGGGGTTCGGGGGCATTTAGTCGAACCCTCTATGACTAAAATTTAATTTTCATGGGACATTTTGCATGGTAAATTTTGGTTACTGTATTAACCAAGAATATTCGCATATGTAATTCTTTACCGTGTACTTCTAATAAAATCTACAAGTCAATATCACTATATGTGAATGTGTCTAGAATTGCTTGATGAGTGGCAAACAGTGTAGACTTAGATCAGACGCCACAGAACGCGGCGTCTGATCTGGCTCACAGTTTGCTTCGATCTGTCTGTCAAAATATTTGGGGCATGAACCGTTGTTTGATCATAACGAGCACTCGCAGAAAATTTTACCAAGCCCCTTCCCCACGCCCAACCCCTAACCCAGCCTCTCCTATTAAAGCAATGTCAACGTATATTGCAACTCGCAGCAAACAAAGAGGTGCGAATGTGATGTGATCGGTATGTCATGTGACCGGACATCACATTTTGTGCGTTGCTCGACTGCTCTACGTAAACTGTTCAGTGAAAGACGACCTAAACTAATGCTGCTAGGTGTTTTATATAGTTTGTTTGTGTTGAGGTTTTATGGCCCAGTCAACCCTCTGGGGTCATGTCGAGCGTGGTCAGTTTACCTCACCACACTTTTACTGGGCTGGCTTAATCCTTGAAGCGATTAACCAGCATTGTGCATTTTCTTTCGCCAGAAACTGACAACTGCCCTTCTTGAATCAGCAAAAGGGAGAGAATGACCGTAGAAAATATTTCATGATCAAATTTCCCCGAAATAATGTTGCCGACCCGGCGTAGGTCGAACCCGCAACCTCCTGATCACCAGTCGGACGCGCATCCAACTGAGTCACCGAGGTCGGCTTTGTTTGATTTGACGAAAATGATAATCTTAGCATATCTGTGCTTGAAGTATGTACAGATGTGTGAAAACTCTGTCCAAAATGAACAAGGTGATGAGCGGTTTTCTCTATGATCTCCCTTAATAGGTAAAGCGCAAAGAACAAATTCTAACTAGCTCCTAATTGGAATCCTCTATTTTTATCATCGGTCATCAGGGAAGCAACTGATTTTTTACTTTAAAATTTTCCGCATCCAAATGAAGGAGTTATCGACATTACATATTTTTGCACAATAAATGTTTCTGTTTAATATTTTGAAAGCCCTATTGGTATATGACCCTGTTAAAGTTATATGTATTAAGAAAAAGGAAGCTATCCTTAATGATAAAAGCAGAGGAAGCCAATTAGTTGAACGTAGTCGTGAATGATAAAAGCAGAGCAAGCCAATTACTTGGACCAAGTCGTTTACATAGTGTATTCAGATGATTGTTGTCGCCGTTAAATGAGTTTCGAACGCAGGTTTTAACTGGACTATCGCTGGATTATCAAGCGAACAAGTGCTCATATTAGCCGCAAAATACCTACTGACATATGCACCCAACGAGGATTTAAATCAGCCTGCGCATCGGCGCATTCTGATCAGAATCTTCGTTGTTCGCACAAAGAAACTGAGCGCACATATACGAAGGTACCTTTTCTGACATTGAGGCTAAAATATATCCAACATTCCGATGGCCGTTCATCCGTTGGTTCACATGATCACCGATTTTCACCGGTGATCATGTGAACCAACGGAGGAGCGACCACCGGGATGATTGGAAACACAAGCAGTTGGAGAGGTCTCCTGTCGCGGAATACTTCTGTTCACCAGAATATGATTTCCTTAACCACGCCTCGCTTTGATGCTTAGATCATTACCCGGAGTGGACAGATCGAACGAGATCTGCTTAAGAGAGCTGTTGGATCCGACGTCTGAACATCTACGGCCATATGGTATCAACAAAGGCGACCAGTAGTCTGTATAAGGTATTTGGCAAAGTTGCAGTTCTGTAAAAGGACAACGAAGCCGTTACCAGAGTGGGCGAATGCGCAGACTGGTCTCGGCTTTTGATATCCATATGTTCCTTTCTCGTTGCAGTTCGAATACACATTGGCTGCCTGAATACAGTCAACCCTCTTTATACCGACTCTCGATACAATGACAATTTCGTTATAATGACAATTTGAAAATCACAAAACCTTAGCTCAAAAGGTTACAGTTAAGAAGACATTATGCTAAAGTATTGCATTAAAACTTCAAGAAACAATGAGGCGATTCTAACACATATCCAAAACATATGTTCTATGAGGAAATAAGAATAAAACAAGGTCTCTTTTTAAACATCATTCTGTCCATTAAGGATTCTTTACAACAGCAAATTCATGATAATGGCAACATTGTTTGGAACAAATGCTGTCGTTGTAACGAGGGTTCACTGTATTTGTATTTTACAAAGTCTAAATACTGTTTTCACCCAAGACATTCGGACATCTTACCTCGTTATCTCTTCACCATGTTTGTCTTAAAATGTTACTACCTGTTGATATGTCTAAACTACTGCTGCATTAGTCGCAAACAGTGTAGATCCTGATCAGTTGCCACGCTTTGCGGCATGAAAATTTATTCTAGACATGGGTAGTTCGAGCCACTAAGGGTTAACTATAGTGTCAAGTCAGAGGACAAATGGGGATAATTTAGGGATGTCTTTTCGTCCTTCTATAAAATAATGGTATGTTGTGTATACTCGTTAGAACTGCCTCGATGAATAGATTTTCATGATTAAATAAAAAAAAAATCCCTAAAATATCCCTAAATATTGTTTTAAGCGATCGCAAGAGTTTCCTAGGGACACAAAAACGAGTTCGAAGTACTTATTTACTATGTAATCAGTTTCTTTATTGCAAATATTTTCCTAATACGCACATGCGTAATGTACGTAATGAGCGCTACGCCTGACTCATCTCGAAAACATACCTATATAATTCTGACCCCTTAAACCCCTCTTTTATATAGCAAAATGGGGTTTAAAGGGGTATACATTTTTCTTTTATATTTCTGCTCAAAAACATAGATTGTGGGTACTTGTTAGAACCGCCTCGGCGAAAATAAGGTCAAGGCCACCAAAATCTAATCACTTCTTTCCCCCATCCTGATGATGTATCTGTGCTAGTTTGGTCAAATTCCCGCCATTGGTTGAAGAGATAGTGTGCACACAATTTTTTTACTGCATTAACAATTTTTACTTTTTGAGTATTTATAATGTAGTGACCTTGAAAATAAGGTCAAAGTCACCAAAATCTAATCACTTCTTTCCCCCATCCTCATGATGTATCTTTGCTAGTTTGGTCAAATTTCAGCCATTGGTTGAAGAGATAATGTGCACACAAACTTTTTACTGCATTAAGAAATTTTACAAAGGGCAATAACTTCAAGAGAATGGGCCCCTAGCCCATACTTTCTCTTATGTAGGTACACCTTATTGATATAAATGTGCCACATAAGCTTTTTTTCTATCAAACTCTGAGTTTCAAGGTGTCAGTGTGACTTTGAAAATGAGGTCCAAGTCACCAAAATCTAATCACTTCTTTCCCTCATCCCAATGAAGTATCCGTTCTAGCGTGAACAAATTCCATCTAATGATTCATGAGATAGGGTTCACGCAAGGGTAATTTTTAGAGTCTATAATGTGACCTTGAAAATGAGGTCAGGGTCACAAAAATATAATCACTTCTTTCCCATGTCCTAACGATGTATCTGTGCTAGTTTGTAAAATTCCAGCCATTGGTTCAAGATATAGTGTTCACAAGCTTTTTTCTATCAAAATTTGAGTTTCAAAGTGCCGGTGTGACCTTGAAACGAGATAAAGGTCACCAAAATCTAACCACTTCTTTCCCCAATCCCAGTGATATATCTGTGCTAGTTTGATCCATTTCTATCTATTGATTCATGAGATAGAGTACACACAAGACTCACTTTTTTAGTATTTATAATGTAGTGACCTTGAAAATAAGGTCAAGGTCACCAAAATCAAATCACTTCTTTCCCCTATACTTAGGATATATCTGTGCTAGTTTGGTCAAAGTCCAGCCATTGGTTAAAGAGATAGTGTGCACACAAACTTTTTACAAGGGTCATTTTTGGAGTCTTTATAACGTATTGACCTTGAAAATGAGCTCAAGGTCACAAAAATCTAAATACTTCTTTCCAATGTCCTAACAATGTATTGGTGCTAGTTTTTTTAAAATTCCAGCCATTGGTTCAAGATATAGTGTGCACACAAGTTTTTTTTCTATCAAAATTTGAGTTTCAAAGTGCCGGTGTGACCTTGAAAACGAGAAAAAGGTCATCGAAATCTAATCACTTCTTTCCCCAATCCCAGTGATGTATCTGTGCTCATTTGGTCAAATTCTATCTATTGATTCATGAGATAGAGTGCATACAAGGCTCACGTTTTGCGTATTTATAATGTAGTGACCTTGAAAATAAGGGCAAGGTCACCAAAATCTAATCACTGCTTTCCCCCATCCTTAGGATTTATCTGTTCTAGTTTGGTCAAAATCCAGCCATTGGTTAAAGAGATAATGTGCACACAATCTTTTTACTGCATTAACAGCTCACTTTTTGAGTATTTATAATGTAGTGACCTTGAAAATAAGGTCAAGGTCACCAAAATCTAATCACTTCTTTCCCCTATCCTTATGGTGTATCTGTGCTAGGTTGGTCAAATTCCAGCCATTGGTTAAAGAGATAGTGTGCACACAATTTTTTACTGCATTAACAATGTTTACTTTTTGAGTATTTATAATGTAGTGACCTTGAAAATAAGGTCAAAGTCACCAAAATCTAATCACTTCTTTCCCCCATCCTCATGATGTATCTTTGCTAGTTTGGTCAAATTCCAGCCATTGGTTGAAGAGATAATGTGCACACAGACATTTTACTGCATTAAGAAAAAAAATTACAAAGGGCAATAACTCCAAGAGAATTAGCCCCTAGCCCTTACTTTCTCTTATGTAGGTACACCTTATTGATATCAATGTGTCTGCAGAAATTGATGAATATCCATCACTGCGTTTTCAAGATATTAGGGAAAAACCAGTGTCGCGGACGGACACCTGGACGGACACAAGGATGGACGGACGGACAGACGGATGGATGGACAGACGGACGGACAACGTGAAAACAGTATATCCCCCACAAACAAAGTTTTCGCGAGGGGGGGGGGGTATAATAAGGTTTGGTCTGTTTGGAGTTTTGATTGTACATATACATTTAAAAACATTTACACTTTATGGGCATTACATTTGACACACCCTGTACACAGGAACGAACTCGTAAAGCATGCATTATTCTGTATCTGAGTGCATAGCTTACAGTATCTAGGCCTCCAGATATATTGTTGGTTTTGGCGATAGAAATATTTCTACTTAGTATGTCACAGAATTGTACAATAAAAGTCTTAGGGCTTGCCAGAATTGTTTAAATAAAATCTAATTCATTCATGTATATAACAATAACATTGCATAAATATTTACTCTACTTATCTGGAGTTCTGGTTTAACCTGTTTGTAGGATACAGATGTGTCATAAAAATGTGCATATACAATAAATCGTATGGAAACTGTCCAAGACGAGATTGTCATAGAATCACCGCCTTAAAACGGCCAGTAGTAGAATTCAGTGGGGTTTATCGGTTTTACTGGCACCAAATCTTTACCCTAGATTCGAAAACAATAGAAAATGACAGTCCACTGGAATTGTATTTCTTTCAGGTTTCCCCACCCCCATATATATATAATATATAATATGTGTTTGATGAGTATACACATGCATGTATCTACAAAAGCATTTATACTGTTGTGCAATTATAGAGAGCAGCAAAACTTGTCCTTCCCCCATGCTGTGTCTCAGTTCATAAGAAATTTGGATAATGGTCATTTAATACAAATGGCTAAACGTCTCTCACTTCATTCCGAACATGTATACAGATTTGTGACAAAACGTCTCTCACTCCATTCTTAATATGTAAACTAATTTGTGACAGGACAGCTTCCCAGCGGGCACATGACGTTTATACAACGTTGTCTCAACGTCGATGCAACGTCATGACGTTGCATCGACGTTGAGGCGATGTTGTATAGACGTCATGTGTCCGCTGGGTTTCGTCCTATTCTTAATATGTATACAGATTTGTGACAAATACGTCTCTTACCCCATACTTAATATGTATACGGATCTGTGACAAACATCTCTGACTCCATTCTTAATATGTATGCAGATTCGTGAAAGAAATCTCTCACTCCATTCTTAAAATGTGTGACAAAACATCTCTCACTTCAGTCTTATAATATATACAGATTTGTTACAAAACATCTCCATTCTTAATATGTATACGGATTTGTTTCAAAGACGTCTTTCATCCTATCTTTAATATGTATAGAAATCTGTGACTAACATCTCTCACTCCATTCTTAGTATGTATACAGATTTGTGACAACATTCTTAATATGTATACAGATTTGTGACAACATTCTTAATATGTTTACAGATTTAATAGGCAAAGTGAAATTCTCAATTTTGCTGTGATGATATTCGTTGAGCGCAGATGTCCGGAGACACGTTTTCTGACATGGCGGCTCAAATATATAACTAAATTTACACAGGAGAAGCCGAAAGCAGGAAGCACAGCCTCTCCGAAACCGCAAATGAAGATGTTATGAAATAACAAAGCCGATTTTCTGGGGTAAATAAGAAAAATATTTTAGTGTCATCAGCTGAATGTAGATGTAGATTGTGAAGTTGAACATAATACACCCCAACTTTAACATTTGCCTCCCTTCGGATTAATGGATGCTTTGAAAGAATACCTCTTAAACGTGACACACGAGCCGGGTACCAGCATTTCATACAAGATCGCATGTGAGCCAAGCAATGACTTAGATCAGCCTGCGTACATCATTGCTTTGTGTTTTATGGGTAGCCAAACACCCAAGCTTTCTTTAAAAGGACGACAGAGGTTCTTCTTAGAATGTCTGGATGCACAAGCTGATCTGAGTCTTCACTGGGCACACGAGCCGTCTTGTAGAAATGTACAATTCTCCTCCCTTCCTACTGAGGAGAACTCTTAAGGAAAACGTTTTGCATCCTGTCGGAGCATATTTTTTTTTCTTTAACACTTATCATGCTATGGAGTCTAATTCAGTAGAAGACAAACAGGTGATAGCTTCTTATTTATGCTAGAACATAGTATCTGACACTTCATTCAAATTGTCTCCTGAGGAGACAATTTGCATGAAGTGTCAAGTCCTATATCCTAGCAAAAATAAGAATCTGTTTCAAAATGTCGTGTGCAGATTTCTTTACCCGACATGCAAAGTGTTTAGAGAAGGACCCAAATGTTAGCAAGGCAAACTGATGTTGTAAGAAGTATATCCCTTTGCAATACGATGTCGGAATCTTTCATGTGTTTCCATTCCTCCAAAATGACCATTTCTACAGTCAGGGAAATGACACGGTCATCTCAAAATGTCGTCTGTAACAGTTCGCTCTAAGTTACACAGAACTACCCATCCTCTTGAAGAGTCTGGAAGAACTTAAGAGTTTCGCCATTTTTAACAAGGAGCAACAACTTTTGCAGCCTCGCAAACTACAGTGTTGCATATGAAGAGACTCAATCAAACCCAGTCTCCGATTTTCGTGATCTTGTGTGTTCTTTGTTTCCAAAGGCAATCCTTTTTTACTTTTATTCTTTTTATACTTTTCTTTTCATCAACAACCTTCTGGGAAGGGATCTTCCCAAAAACCTAAGAATTTGTTGCCAAGGGAAGCAATATATTTCCTTTTACAGTAGACCCTTTTTCAAATTTTAATAGCCTCCCAAAATTTTATTTCGACTTTCTTGTTATCATTTCATTTCACTTCAACCGCTTAACCTTGTCAATCGTTGAGGCATTACTGATATCTTTGAAACTATTTCTCTCCATATTGATCTTTCTGCAACTGCGCTTAGCGAGCTTGTGAAGCTAGAATGGTCCAGTCCTTGATTTTCTATTTTTCTTCTGTCTGCAATTTCTTTTAGCCCCTTCAGCTGTGCACTGGGGACTTTTCTTTGTCATTTCAGAGGTATGTGAGATGCGCCTGTACCACATGAGTTTTCATTTTTGACCATTGTGAGGAGGTCGTCATGGCAACCAATGGCATATTGGATTTGCGTATGTACTGCCTCATTGCTGATGTGGTCTACATACGAGATGTTCAGTAGTTTGCAAAAGCATCTCATATCTAAGACCTGGATTCTTTTCTCGAGTTCTATAGTCAAAGTCAAAATCTCAAGCATATAAGATGGTGGGTGTAACGGCCAAAGAAAGCATCAGCCTACTCTTCTTATCTTTCCATATCATTTGATTGACCGGCGCGCGAATCGCGCCGGTCTCTTAATATAGCTTTGGATTTTTACATATGGTAGACTATTCGATCAGTTCATTAAGGACGTTTTATATTTGCCGGGACGTCGCTTTGTGAGGATCCCGGCAAATAAAAAATCTTAAAACAAACTGTGTTATAAGCGGATAATCGTCTATTTTATTTTTATTTCAATCAAGAAATTTCATAAAGCTTAATAAAAGCAAACATTAACTCTTTCGGTGCAAATTTCAGACGACATTTGTCGTCTGCTTTTCTTTTTTTAACAAACTATCACTTGAAAAGAAGTTTAAACGTAAACTTGAAAGACTTAATGTTCAACAGCGTAGATCCAGATGAGACGGCTCATATGAGCCGTCTCATCTGGATCTATGCTGTTTGCAAAAGCCTATTATTATTGCCTGTGGCAGTGAAAGTTAAAGAATCACATTGTTTTAAACTTTAGTTTTCCCTTGTCCCATATTTCTATGTAACCATGGACAAAATTTGCACCGGTACTTAGACGTTTACGTCTAAATATTTTGTCTTGTTTTTACTAATGCCGCAGTTGTCTGAGCAACCCTAGACAGAATCTCTGGTTTGAAGCTGTCATCAGATTTGATGGATTCTAAATATTTGAAACATGTTCATTAATTATGACGCGTATTCAAGTAATTAAAGTAATCTCATTTATCAAACGACTACACAGGGTAAACAAAAGTGTTAAAATATTTTTATAACAAAAGATATAAACTGAGTAAACTATCATGCATGCTAAAATAGTATATGATAATAAGATAAAAGACCGACTGACTTTCCCCCACCCCCCTCCTCCCTACCCCCAATGTTCAGATGCGGGCTTAATACGTTAACTGCGTTATGCATTACTTTCATTTCTTAGGATTACATTATTTCGTGTGTTAAGAAAAATGAACACACTTTTAGAGGAAGTAATTCTGTCAAAAATAGTTTCCCCTTCTGAAAAGGGGTCTGCTCTAAACCTATGAATTTTACTCCACTGGAAGCAAATTCTTTCCTTTTAGAGTAGACCACTTTCAAGAATGGACACGGTGAGCAGCAAAGCAAACAGGAAGTCACAAAAGTGATTCTTCGCTTGGAAGCAAACTCTTTCCTTTTATAGTAGACCCATTTCAGAAGTGATATGGTGGCAGAAAAGCAAACAGGAAGTCACAAAAGTGTCTCCCTTGTAAAAATGGTGAAAAAATCTACCAAGTGCATCCTGTTGCCTCAAATTCATTGAGCATTACCTTCATTTGCTATGATTAGATTATTTCAGGTGTTAAAAAGAAGTCTTCGGCTACGGTTCTGACTTCTCAACCCTAGGATAAATTGATTGTGGAGCTGTGGGTTGCGCACCGGTCTGTACCGCTGGAGATTGCTGTAACAGCTGCCCAGGCTGACCGGAAGTGATTGCCGTTCCACCTCGCGCCATTCTAGAAATAACACAGACGACATCTCGGACCAGTAGCTCGGAAGTATTTGCAGCAACTAATTTTAGAACCATTACACCATCTTCTCCAATGAAACTGGTCACATATGATGCGTCTTGCTGTGTAATGTGTTGGACCGCTTTGTCTTCACCGGCTTCCCCGGCTAATTCCATAAATCGTTTTGTATATCTGTAAGAGAAACAGTTCATTTATTCATTTTATCAACTTTACCCATTTATGCCTAATGAACACTTCTACTACAACTCTTTGGGCAGATCCATTTCCAAATGAAGGGATGTCTGATAAGTTTAACTATTACCCTCTTTTACAGAAATTTCCGTATTTAATGCAAACAGTGTAGACCCTGATCAGACACCGCGTTCTACGGCATCTGATCTGGGACTACACTATTTATCAGTGTCCTTTGCTAGCCATAAATGGGTAAAAAGAAATAGTACTAATCCTCAACGCGCCAATAACAAGTGCAGCAGACGACATTTTATTTTTATTTATTCACAGAAAATATGTCGATATTTCATGTGAATCGTTTGCCTAACAGAAGATTCACATGATATGTCAAGATTGATTTTCCATTAAAAAAATAGAATGTCATCTGCTACAAATTTTGCTTGGCACTTTTAGGGTTCATATCTAAGGGGACTGAATACACTCTGTCGAAATTGTTTGCCTCGCTTCTGAAAATGAGTCTACTCTACTCCAAAAAGGAAAAAATTTGCTCCCACTTTTCAGAAGGGGCTTGGTGCACAGGAAAGCAAACAGGAAGTCACAAAACTCTGTCTCCGTTTTATAAAAATTATGGAAATCTGCCGTGGTCCGGTCCCTTTAACCCATAAACCGTCAATCACAACTGCAGCAGACGACACTTTTAAATATTTTTTCAAGGCAAAGAAGTTGACGTTTCATAAAATACCAAGACATGTTTTCTATGAAAAATAATAATAATAAATAAACAAGAGGCACATGGGCCACATAGCTCACCTAAGTCAACTGCTGTAAATGTACACATGTAGTTGGCATGAAGTACAATTTATAGTGGAAATGTATTTAATAATTTTAAGTTCAGTTAAATTATGGGAAAGAGGTTGTATTCTCTAACAAGGTGAGGTTTCAAGATGTTTTAAAATGCTGATCAGGCTAGAACAGACCACGTTTTGTTATTGGTTAGCATAATCATACTGTGCCCATTTATGTCTGTCTAAATATATAAGGCATCTGTAGAAAGTAAACTACAAGCCCAATGAGAAATTATCTTTAATAACTAGTGCTCTTAATTATTTAAAACTATTTTATGCCTGACAAAGATATTATTATTGAAGAGCCTTTTTATTGAGATATAGTGCAATCAACTGCTGTTGTGTTGAGTGGGCGCAGAAATACTCATATCTGGGCGTATATGGGTTACTCCAATGTCCATAATAGCGTGAACAGGTGGTTTGGTACAAGATAAGCCGCTACTCTTACTTTTGCAAGATAATTTACTTGTGCAGCAATCGCATGTTTTTTCTTTTACCTTTACCTGATCAAAGTGTCTTCCCAGCTAGCATTCTACGTAAATCTACATCGGGCCGTCATCGGCCCGTCAGCTACCCTGACGGGCCGATGACGGCCCGATATAGATTTACGTAGAATGCTGACTGGGTTAATAATCATTCATAAATGATCACCCAAGACAACAGCGGTTGGTAGCAGTATACGCATAAAACAGAATATCTCTGTACATGTAGTAAACACTTTCAGTGGCAAAACTTTTTGGAGAAGTTGACATTTCCATATTTTGAAAGACAGCTTGGTTTTTATAGATTATTAAAACAAGATTATGAAGAGAACATATGCTAAGTAACACTTCTGGTCATAAACATTAGAAAATATGTAGCTATGTTGTTGCATAACTATGAAAAAATCAGAGATATAAACAGAGAATCAGGTGCAATACTTCCAGAAAAATCTCTGACAAAGTAACACACACACACACACACACAGACGGAGAGAGAGACAGAGAAATGAACTCGAAATAATGTTTACAAAACATTATGCCCTTAACAATATGCTTGCCCGTAAAAGCATTATAAAATAGAATAATGATAAAAATAAAGAACTAGGCAATAGCTTACATAATTTTGAGATATCATGCTTGCAAGGTAAAAAAAAAATACTGAAATTTTCAAAGGGTCATAACTAAAGAAAATATCAGAACTTGTTTAAAGGTTAATTAGGTCATCTACTCATCATCCCCTAACAACCTATCAAGTTTCAGTGCAATAGTTTCAATAGTTTTTGACAACTCTTGCTTACAAGATTAAAATGCCAAAATTCTCAAAGGGCCGTAAAAAAAGAAAAAGAAAAACAAGAAAAATGCCTAACGGCGTTATGGACTTTTACCACTGACGAATAATGTAACATAAAAAAATTTCCGAATTCGTTAAAAAGTTATACAAGTCATCTACTAATAATTCCTATCAGCCTATCAAGTTTCAAGGCAATAGCTTCAATAGTTTTGAGATATTTTACTTACAAGGTTAGAATGCCAAAATTTTCAAAGGGCCGTAACTGAAAAAAAAAATAAGAAAATACCTGACAGTATTTTGGACGGTGTTTTCCACTGAAGAATAACGGTACTAAGGTTAAACCTCGGACAACAATGCTCGATACCTGCCCGCCCAGACATTGCTATTTCTAAGGACGGAATTTTGCTGTGAAGAGCCCGTCCAAAATTGATTTTTTTTTAAGTTAATCAGGTCATTTACTCATCATTTCCTTTCAGCCTGCCAAGTTTCAAGGCAATGGCTGAAACAGTTTTCGAGATATCTTGCTTACAAGGTTAAAATGCTGAAATTTTCAAAGGGCCAGAAGTAAAAAAAAATCGTTTTTTTTTTGTTTTTTGTTTTTTTCAAAAGTTAATCGGGTCATCTACTTACGTATCATTCCGTCATCAGCATATTAAGTTTCAATATAATAACTCCAATAGTTTTTGAGATCTTGCTTACAAGATTTCATAGCAATTTTGTTTTTGCAAAGGGGTGTAACTCAAAACGATAGCTTATGGATGTGATGGTGTCATGGCTTGAGAGATGTCGATCAAAAGTGGCAATTCTGTTTGGTTGTTATGGCAAAACTTTAAAGTAGGAAATTTGTGAAGCACCAGCAGGGAAAAAAGACCATGAAAGCACCAGCAGGGAAAGAAGACCCTGTGAAGCACCAGCAGGGAAAGAAGACCCTGTGAATCACCAGCAAGTAAAGAAGATCCTGTGAAGCACCAGCAGGGAAAGAAGACTCTGTGAAGCACCAGCAGGGATAGAAGACTCTGCAGAGCTTGTCTCTTAACTATTTTTAGCTGTTGTGGCCATTTTGTTCAGCCAGGCGGAAACATTTTGGTAAAAAGGCATAAGTGGAAGATTTCTGTGAAATTATTTGTAAATCTGGTCACTGGTCTAACAGGAGATATTGTTTAAAGGCTTTTTTCATATTTTTGGCTCTGGTGACCATTTTGTTCAGCCAAGCATCAATTTAGCAATTTAGCAATTTTGGTAAAGGAGCATATGTGAGGAATATATCTGTTAAACTATATTGAAATCAAGCCACTGGCCTAGGAGAAGATGTCATTTAAAGTTGTTGTTGTTGTTGTTGTTGTTGTTTTTGTTGTTGTTTTTTTTTTTCTACTTTTAGCTCTGGTCGTCCAAGCGGAACCGTTTTAGCAATTTTGGTAAAGGGCAATTAGAGGAATATTTCTTTGGTAAAGAGCAATAAGAGGAACACTTCTGTGAAATTGAAATCGGGCCTCTGGCCCAGGAGGAACTGTCGTTTAAAGTTTCTTTTTTTCTATTTTTAGCTCTGGCCGCCATTTTGTTCAGCCGAGCGGGACTATTTTAGCAACTTTAGTAGAGGGCCATTAGAGAAACACTTCTGTATATTTGTTTTAAAATCGGACCACTGGCCAAAGAATAGATATCGTCTGAAGAATTTCCTATTTTATATATATTTTTTTTTTTTTTTTTTTTTTTTTTTTTTTTAGCTCTGGTGGCCATCTTGTTCAATGGATACCGCTTCCTACAGCTATGCAAAATAACCATCCAAGAAGATTAGGAATAAGTCTAAAATAAGTCATTTTCATACCGAACATATTCTTGTGACGTCATTTTCAACTGCGTTCATTGTACCCAGTCACGTTCGTTGTATCGCGATAACCGGTGTGTTACATGCCTCGAAAGAACCGTGGTCTGCCTAGCAGATGTTTTACATGAAATGTCAGGACTTATTTACATTAATAAGGATTGTAACTAAAATGAACGACCTTGAACCCATTTATTTCGACGCAAATTTGATCACAATTGGACGAGTAAAAAGTAAGTTGTCGCGGTTTGAAATGATCAAAATTGCTTTTAAGGGCGTTTTTTTTTTTTTAATATTTAATGAGAATGTATGATGTCATAAAGCCCTAAATAAAATTATATGCAAAACCTGAATAAATATATGCCACAATATTGACCTCTTAATTCGTGTATATAACTTCTTTTCTTGATATGTATTGGTTTTGCTTTAAAGCAGGAGCGCTGTTTCCAGTCAGAGAGATGGCGGTGTCCATGGTAATGATTTCTGAAATATTTGAACGTTATTAAGTCCCTTAAATATTTTATCAGATTTTGATCAAATTTGCATCACAGTGCATAGTTTGTCATAATCTTTCATCGCAGATATTTATGCTCTATTTGGAGTACCATTATATTTAGGGGAAGAGCAATTTTCTGAGCAATTCTCATGTCAAGATACGAATGGGTATCCATATAATATTTGTCTTATTTCCACACGAAAATATACGATGTGGGTACTCAAAATACAGTCGACTCCCGTTACCTAGAATTCCAAGGGACTCACTGAAACACTTCGAGATATCCGTATTTCGACATATCAGAGTTGAGAGAGTGAGGAAAACAATAAATTGAACAACCACATTTAACAAATGAATATGTAATTTGACTCCTGAAGTTAGAAATATATATATATAATAATGTGGAAAAGAGGAGAAATTGCTCCTGTGGAGCAATTTCTCCTCTTTTCCACATTATTTTGTTCTTTTGTCATAGTTTCATGTTAAAACAGGGACCAGATTTTCACTTCGAGATAAGCGGTATTTCGAAATAAGCGAGTTCGAGATAACGAGGTTCGACTGTATATTATGTGGGTACTCATTATATATGTTTTTGGTGATACTTAAGAAAGTGTGTTGTTTTAAAATGCACCTTATCTGGATCTATGTATTCTTGAAAACAAATCTTTAACACTAACCTTTGACGTGGAAATGGAAGCAGTGTTAGCAGAACCCAGACCACAAAACTCAGTGTGGTTACAACAGCAACAAACAGTAGCCACACCCAGAGAAACATATAGGCACGCTCTGTGAATGGGTTAGCATTCAGATCACACTGGATGGAATATTCTTGAATATTACCAAATTGGCGTATGGTATAATGACACATTACTTTCAGCGGAAACATTGGTGAAACCTTCCAAAAGGATCCATTGTTCTTGGCCATATTGTCATAAATAACGTCAGCATATGACGTGGAGTTGTCGTACGGTTCATTGGTTGTTTTCAGAAATCTGTCGATGTAAGCCATTTGAATGATCACGTTTATGCAGTACAAAAGCTTCACAACAAGCCAAATAACTGTCAGTAATCTCCATGGTAACCCACGTGGAAACATCTTGCACCAACGATAAATGTAACGTGCTATCTGATTGGCTAGGTTGTGTCTCTCGGCCAGATTTAATGACTGGTACCCGACTGTGAGTCCCGCTATTTTGTCGAAGTCGAGACCCGAGAAGCCGTGAAATATATATAAGATAATATTAGGCAATTTAAACAGCAGGGCTTGAAGACAGAGTATTACTGGTACCCATTGGTAATATGTCGTTGTGGCTTCTGCTTTGTCCTCATGAAATATCTCTTGGGAAACATAAGGAAGGACGTAGAGCGAATTCTTGTCAAATTTCGGCTCGAAGAGATAGTAACTGTTCCAACAGGTCTGCTGTGCATAGTTAACTTGGGCCTCTTGAAACTCCGCTGGGGTCCAGCAGGTTATTGGACTCTGGTAGCTGTGTTTCCAGCTAATGACAGCTCCCAGAACGAGCAAAAGCCCAAAGGTCCAGACATGGTTTAACCTGTCAGCAAAATCTTCGAGACGGGCTCCACTCTGAAATAACCAACGGAACAAGCCTCTACTAATGCTTGGCATTCTGAAACGATAAGAAAACATACAGTAGTTATCCTAAGGCCTAAAAAATGTTACGTTTCCGATTTCCCGACTGGCTGTCAAAAAATGCGCCGACTGTAATTTCGTTTTTTGTTGTTTTTTTTTGTTTTTTGTTTTTTTGTTGTTTTTTTTTTGCACATGAAGAAAAAAATAATCCGCAACCGAGCCCGGACAATCCCAGTTTTTATATACGTTCTTTACATAATTTGTCCGTACCAATTTTCGGATATTGTCGGTCTTCATTGTTGGCTGCTACGCTATGGGCATGCTCGATATCTCACACGCTGTGAAAGATATCGACGTGCGCACAGCGTAGTAGTCAACCCTTCATCGTTCGTATATTTTTTTCCAATGTGGCTGCACCCTTAGAAGCCAAACCGAGCACATCAGTGCAGTTTATTTCGAAGCGGGCCGCCACATCTCGACCTAAAATAAAATAAAAGCTGTTTAAAACAGCGCCCCTTTATCATCGGTATTCAAAAAATGTCAAATGTTCGGTAAGAGAAGTCAAAATATTTTAAGATTCCATTAAAAAAATAACGATTCACTGACCGTGATTTGACTTGGAATAAAAAGGAGAGAGAAACTAGAAATGTGTCAGTGTGACACAGGACACAGATGCCCCCGCCCAGGGCCATCCTCACCCCTGTGCAGGTATTTTGCAAAAAATGAAGTTGAAAAAAGGGCCATAACTCTCATAATAATTGGCAGATTTTACAATAAATCGAACTTGACCATATTTTATGATTATATTACCTAGGTATGAAATATGAATCCAATACACATATCAATCTTTTTTTAAAAAAATATCAGAAGGAAAACATCTTTTGAAGGTGAAAAAGGGCCATAACTCCCATAATAATGGGTTGATTTTACCCGTATTGGAACTTTTGACCTCTATTTTATAATTACATACCTGTGTGTTAAATATAAATTCAATACACTAATGTTTTCAAAAGATATCAAACTGAAACTATTTTTCAAAGTTGAAAAAGGGCTGTAACTCCAAATATAATTGGTAGATTTTACCCTAAATCAAACTTGACCTATATTTTATAATCATATGCTTGTGTATAAAATATAAATCCAATTCACTAATCTTTTCAAAAGTTATGGAACGGAAACCATTTTTGCCATAACTCCAAAAATAATTGATGGATTTTACCCTAAATCCAACTTGACGTACATTTTATGATTATATACTTGTGTATAAAATTTGAATCCAATACACTAATCTTTTCAAAAGATATCGAACGGAAACCATTTTTCAACTATTTTTCAACATTGACAAAGGGCCATAACTCCAAAAATAATTGGTGGATTTTACCCTAAATCAAACTTGACCTATATTTTATAATTATATGCTTGTTTATAAAATATGAATCCAATTCACTAATCTTTTAAAATGTTATGGAATGGAAACCATTGTTCTAAGTTGACAAAGGGCCATAGCTCCAAAAATAATTGGTGAATTTTACCTTAAATCATACTTAACCTACATTTTATGATTATATACCTGTGTATAAAATTTGAATCCAATACACTATTCTTTTCAAAAGATATCCAACGGAAACCATTTTTCAACTATTTTTCAACATTAATAAAGGGCCGTAACTCCAAAAATAGTTGGTGGATTTTACCCTAAATCGAACTTGACCTATATTTTATAATTATATGCTTGTGTATAAAATATGAATCCACCAATCTTTTCAAAAGTTATCGAACGGAAAACATTTTTCAAAGTCGAAAAAGGGCCATAACTCCCAAAATAACAGATGGATTTTACTCTAAATCGAACTTGACCTACATTTTATGATTATATACCTGTGTATAAAATTTCAATCCAATACACCAATCCTTTCAAAAGATATCGCACGGAAACCAAAAGTGTTACGTACGGGACGGACGGACGTACGTACGGACAGCGGTGATACTATATGCCCCCCCCCCCTCCCCTCATTGAAAATGGCGGGGGCATAAAAAAAGTTGCCGACCTACCGACCCTATGGCAAATTCGTGATACAATCGGAAACAGAACATTTATTTTTTTAGGCCCATTACGAAACCACGACTATGCAAATATATAAAAAAAAAATCACCTCCAAAAATGAATATTTTCAGACAAAAAACTCTGATATTTCTGCTCACAACATAAATTGTGGGTACGCGTTAGAACCGCCTCGGCGAGGCGGTTCTAACGAGTATCCACAATCTATGTTTTGAGCAGAAATAAGATAAATAATGTATACCCCTGTAAACCCCAGTTTTACTATATAAAGGTGGGGTTTAAGGGGGTAAATATTAAATAGGCGTGTTTTCGTGATGTAAATATTGGAACACCTTAACTCCTTACCACACTTGTCCTAAATTCTACTACTTGTTGATGTGTCTAAAACAGTACTGGATTTGTGGCAAACAAAGTATACCCTGATCAGATCGTAGTTAAGTGTGTAAACATAAGAACAGGTGATATCGCTGGCTCCAACATTCTAACGAGTACCCACAATCTATGTTTTTGAGCAGAAATAAGAAAAATAATAATGTATACCCCAGTAAACCACAGTTTTATTGTATAAAAGTGGGGTTCAAGGGGGTCAAAATTATATAGGCATGTTTTCGTGATGATATACACTGGATTGCGCATGTTTACCAGTGTATATAAGTTTCTAAAATTAGATATCAATTTTTAGTGACGTCGCAAGTGGTGGTGCCGACGTCTTTGCGCACTTTTTATATTAATGGGGTCTGGTGTTGACTGTTATTGCCACAGTTATCAAGAGAAAAGGCAAACTATTATAATAAAACAATTGTTGACCTTTGAGGTACGCTCGTATTTGATAATTGGATATGACGTTGACATTCACCACTGAATATCAATATTGACCTCGGCTATCGACTCGGTGGATATCACGTCATATCCAATACCGCAATAGTCAATAATTGTATAATAATGGAATTTCGGATATCACAACATATATTTTGGGATATCAAAATTAAGTCAGAATATCCATAATTATTTTGCTGCATCTTAGAATACAATTTTGAAAGTCTATTAATTGAGCATGTAATATCACATATAGATTATGGATGCCACAAAAATAGGGAATATGTGAGTCCGTCCATGGGAAAAGAGTCATTACAGCATATGCGAACAGCAAATGTTCAGGTGAGACTGCGCATGAGCGCAGTCTCACCAGAACCTGTGCTGTTCGCTCACATAAGCAGTAGGTCAAGGGGAAACTTAACCAAAGGACAAGACGTGACCTTGCTAAGGGGCCGGGCATGCGCACTGAAAGGTTGATTCGAGGGAAGGTCTGAAGCGCCTTTTTCTCGCGACGCGGTAACAGGTCCCCATAAACCATACACGCATGCATGATACAATCTTAATACAGGTTTACAAAAGACCATAATTATGAACAGATGAACAAGCAGTCAGTATGTTTGATACAATCTTAATACAGGTTTACAAAAGAGCATAATTATAAAATTGACATCGAACAGATGACTAAGCATCCAGGGTGTTTGACTGAGAACTAGGTGATAATATCACACCTGCAGCCCCTGAAGAACATGAAGGTCAAGGTCACATACTATACGAACAAGTACCACTGTCCACTAACAGTCTCATGATATCTTCTAGTGATATCACTGACTCCTCATAGTTCTCATGATATCCAAAAGCAATATCCTATCTAATACCAGTTCCCATAGTAGTTCCTAAAGATATACCTGTGCACATGACGTTTATACAACGTCACTTCAACGTCCATGAAACGTCATAGTTGAGGCAATGTTGTATAACCGTCATGTGCCCGCTGGGACAGTCTCAACGATTTCACTGTCTATGCAGTCTTCGCAGGATATCTCAGAAAGATACCACTATTCACAGCAGTCCCATTAAGTATCTTCCAGTCATATGTTTCTCTCCAAACAGTCCTCATGAAATGTCCTAATAATAAGCATGTTTCGATACAGCCCCAATTAATATTTTCCCCCAATTAATATTTCCCCTGGAGATGCCCCTATCTACCTGCAGATCGTATTTTTTTTCGCTTAGAAATACCACTGCCCCTCTATAATCCCAGTGGTATCTGGTATTGATACCTCTGTTTCCTTATGTCACCATGGTATCTCTTAGTGATACCTTCTCACGAAAGACGATGATATAGCTTCTCGCAAAGCTCAAAATACAGTGGACTCTCGTTATCTCGAAATCGCTTATCTTGAATAACCGCTTATCTCGAAGTAAAACTCTGGTCCCTGTTTTAACATTTAAATCTAACAACGGGTAATAAAATATTGTGGAAAAGAGGAGAAATTGCTCCTAAGGAGCAATTTCTCCTCTTTTCCACAATATTTTCTTTATATCTCTAGCTTCAGGAGCCAAATTACATATTCATTTGTTAAATGTGGTTGTTCGATTTATTGTTTTCCTCATTTCCGCAAATCTGATATGTCGAGGTATGGATATCTAGAGGTGTTTCAGAGAGTCCCTTGAACTTCGAGATAACGAGAGTTGACTGTAACACTTTGTCCAGCTAATATTCTTCTGATTTCTCCATGAAAACGAATGTTGTAGGTACTCATCAGTAGCGCATCGACGAGGCGATGCTAATGAGTGCCACAATATATATTTTGTATGAAGAAATTATGAAATTTATTCCAAAATTATCACTAAATACGCCTCCTTAACAACTCCTGTAGTTACCCGAGTCCGCATGGTATTTCCTGGTGGTGTGTCTAAATTCCTACAGTCTCTTGGGAACAAGTTAAATTCGTTTAGAGTAGACAACTTTTCAGAAGGGGCTTGGTGTGCAGGAAAGCACTGGAAGTCACAAAAGTTGTCTCCCTTGTTAACAATACCAGTGTATTATGCCCCCTTAATGTGAGGCTTCGCTTTTGGCACATTCTACACTGCTGGTTGTGTTGTAACTTCGTTCATTTAACGCTCAGCATGTTGGTTATTGCCCTTCCTCTTCTCCGTCCCCGCCCTCATTCTCCGCCTCACCCCTCCTCCCACAAAATAACGTTTGACATTTCATGTAAAACCCTTTCCTTAGGGAGCTATTTGCATTAACCTTTAACGCGCCAAGAAAATCTGCATCTGAAAATGTCGTTTGCTTATTTTGTCTGCTGCATCTTCTTGCAAACTTTTCAAACTTAGATTTTGCATATAGGCAAACAGTGTGGACCCAGATCAGACTGCTCCTAAAGTCTGATCTGGGTCCACGCTGTTTGCAACAATGACTTTTAAAGTAACCGGCAGAAGACAAAGCAGACGACAATTGTTGTGATTGGCGCTTTAAGGGTTAATTTTTTTCTGAGAAAATCTCACTAATTTGATATCTGCTATATTCCTGAGGTTTTATACAGGTCATATCATACGGAAAGGGCTCTTCTAGGATTATGCGAACAGCGAAGAGATAGATCAGCCCACGCATCTACCCTGTCTGGTCAGCTACTTTGGTTTCAACGGTAATCAAACGATTCTATAAGCAGACAGTGAAGGCCCGGATCAGACTGTGCATATTTGATGCGGGCTTTTTCCGAGGCTTTTTCTGACCGCATTTGTCTCGAATGTCGCGGCTCTATAAACAACATCCAAACTGTTGCAACGCCCAGATTGGACTATGGGAATGTGCGGGCTGCTCTTCGCTTTCGCAGTAATGTGACCTGTGCAAAGAGCAGAGACTAGAGCAACATGTGAACTTAAAAGTTTGAACACGGTACCTTGGATAAAGTGTAGAAATCCTATGTTATAACGTTTAATTCCAGCGTCATTCAATGAACTTTTCTCAAACATTCCAGCTGGCTCGGAGTACAAGTTTAACTTATTAATAAATATAGACTTGCCATGTGTCATTTTATTTTCACCTCAGATTTTCACTTCTTCTTCTTCTTCTCTTCTTCTTTTTCTTCTTCTTCTTTCTTGTTCTTCTTCTTACTTCTACCTATTATTATTTTTACTTCTTCTTCTTCTTCTTCTTCTTCAATTCGATTCTTTTGTATAAAGTTCTGTAGGTATATTCATGTAGCCGAGTTATATGCCATACATGCAAGCTTTCATATCAACATATCAAGGTGACGGACGAAAAATAGTGAAAATTGTCAGCGACAGAGTTCCAAAGTCATCCCAACGTGCACTCAACGGTGACACAAAATCGTATCGTATCAACATCAATGCAACGTCCCGACATACAAAGTTGAAACAATATCAAACAACATTGAAACCCGACACAAAACGTTGAAACAACGTGGTATAAATGTCGATACAATGTATTTTCAAAGTTGAGACAACGTCGATGTGTGTCCCTACATACAACATTGACACAATGCCGTATCAACGTCGATGCAACATCCAGACCCACATCGTTGAAACTACGTCGTATCAACGTCTATGCAACGTCCCGATATACAATACTGAACAACGCCGATGCTATATTCTCTACCATAACGTTGGAGCAACGTCACATCAACGTCGATTCAACGTTCTGACACAACATTGAAACAACGTCGTATAAACGCCGATGCAACAAATAGTGGGATTCTTTCCATATTTGCATTCTTACATCTTTGGTCTAAGGACAATGTTGATTACTTTTGCGTGACCTTGACTAATTTCGATGGGTAGCTATCGATAAAAAAATGTTCCCTACAACTTGTTTCCGTGAACTCTACCTATCATTTGAAAGGATGAAACATTTCCTTTACCAAAACATACGTTGTTGATGATACTCACGAGAAGCGTCACAATATATGTTTTTCCATATCCAACTTTCGATGACACTTACCTGTAGAGATTCGATAAATTTTTCGCTGTGCAAGTCAATGGGAAACTTTATGTTAAACTGCGATAATTTCATTATTATTAAACATATCACCAATACACAGGTGTCAAATTAAAATTGAAATCTCTTCTTGAATGACATATAATTATTTTGAAAATATAATAAAATCTTTTTTGGACTGATTCTAAACGAACCAACCCCTTTTTACCATATATTTAATACAGAAGTTGCTGGAAATTTCCGGAAAAGTCAAAGAAATTGGCCATTAATAGTTACTTATCATCATTTAAATTTCTTTATACACCTGCGGTTTGACTTGAAATTCTTTTATCTTTCGACTGATGTAAATTTTATTCACTTCGGGAAAAGAACATTTTGGTCCTTTTTGTGATGTATTATCGGTACTGTTGTATTTTTAACGAATCTTTCTGAAGAAAGGTTCCGATTTTGTCCGGCAACTTTCGATAACACTTACCGGTAGTTTCCTTGGTGTAATATCGCCGTCGGGCATTCACTTCATGACGACTTCGAAAATTTCCGATAAGACTGATACTTAAGGTTATAAAATTTACCTAGACTATAGAAATGGCCGAGATTGCTGGACATGATTTTTTTGTTGTTGTTGTTGTTTTGTGAGAGAGAAAAAAACAGAGTAAAAATAATTAATATATATATATATATATATATATATATATATATATATATATATATATATATATATATATATATATATATATATATATATATATATATATATATATATATATATATATATATATATATATATATATGTATGTATGTATGTATTTCTGTTTGGAAGATTAGTCGGGGAGGGGTCGGAATGGTGGTAAAATCATGGCTTTGTCTAGAGCTATGGTTTATAAACTTTATATTACAGTTCAAGCGAAATAACATAAACACTGAAATACTTGACAGTTGTATCTTCTAAATTAAAAGATGCAATTTATTCCAAAAATGTAAAAAAGAAACTGCTACGTTGCAGACTGTTTGTTTCTCTCTATATGTAAATCTGATAGGAAATCTGATAACACAAACGCATGTGCGCATGATTGTAACTTAAGGTCAACCACAATTTTTCAAGATGTAACAGATGTCTTGCAAATGCATACAGTTGTACGCATACGTAACAGTCACATATATGTATGAGAGTCACGTGTCGAATATAGCACATGTGCAAACATAACGAAATCTTCAGCTTATAAAATTACACAAGAATCAAAGCGCTGTATGCGCTGGTGGCGCTAAGCATCAGTCAGAAGGCCCAGGGGCTTCAAACCTCACCAGATTTCAAATAAACACAACATCTATAAAGCCTTATATGATAAATATTTCAATGGAAAGTCTCACCTCATAGAGGATATGGTTCCTGAGGTGATCATTTGAAGGGATTCTTTCTATTTTCTACGGCAATCAGCTTAACTTACGTCAATGCGGAGGCATCTGTGTACTTTGGACACAGTTCTAGTTAATAAAGAATCCAAAAATAATGAGAAATACAAGAGGGCCATGATGGCCCTGTAACGCTTACCTGAGCATCATAGCACTTTGAGAGCCTGATCTAGAACTGATCAAGGCAAACATTCTGATCAAAATTCAAAATGATTATATTAACAAGTAAGACAATGTAGCATGTCTAATGGACTGTGAAATAAAGGTCAAGGTCAAATATGGATGACTGCACTCAAGAGGCCATGCTAAGATGTATGCATGTACAAAGTATCACTGGCTGTAGGAGCAATAGCTACTGAGAAACTGACCTAAACACAAACACTTCACAAGTACCAACTATCACTCTGTAGGATCAATAATTACTGAGAAACTGACCTAAATGGAAAAACTTAAGAAAGTCACTGGATAGAAAAATATACATCACCTTGAAATCATCAAGACAAATATTTTGAGCAAGATTCATGATGATCACTTCAAAAATGTGACCTCTAGAGCATCAACAAGGTTTCCAGTTTCGAACCTGACCTACAAATCATCAAGACAAACATTTTGAGCAAGATTCATTATGATTGCTTGAAAAATATGACCGCTAGAGTGTTAACAAAGTTTTCCGCTGATTTGGCCCGGTGACCTAGTTTTGACCCCAAGTGACCCAGTCTCTAACTTGACCTAGAACTCATCAAGACAAAACATTTTAAGCAAGATTCATGGTGACTGCTTCAAAAATGTGACCACTAGAGTGTTAATAAGATTTTAGCTGATTTGGCCAGGTAACCTAGTTTTTGACCCCAAGTGACCCAGTTTCGAACCTGACCTACAAATCATCAAGATAAACATTTTGAGCAAGATTCATGATGATTGCTTGAAAAATGTGACCGCTAGAGTGATAACAAGGTTTTCCGCGATTTAGCCAGGTGACCTGGTTTTTGACCCCAGGTGACCCAGTTTCGAACTTGACCTAGAAAACATCAAGACAAACATTTTGAGCAAGATTCATGATGATTGCTTAAACAAGTCACCCCGATGCTTCCTAGAAAGTTTTGAGTCAATTGGCCTTTCGGTTCAGAAGAAGCAAAAAATAGATTTTCAAGATGGCTGTCATGGCGGCCATCTTGGATTTCCGATTGGAATGATTTTAGCTATTTTTGATCTATAAGTCACCCAATGCTTCCTACCATGTTTTGAGTCAATTAGCTTTTGGGTTTAGGAGAAGAAGCAAAGAATAGATTTTCAAGATGGCTGCCATGGCGGCCATCTTGGATTTCCGATCGGCACGATTTTACCATTTTTTTTATATACAAGTCATCCCGATGCTTCCTAGCAAGTTTGGAGCAAATTGGCCTTTCAGTTCAGGAGAAGAAGCGAAAAATAGATTTAAAAGATGGCGGCGATGGCGGCCATCTTGGATTTCCGATCGGCACGATTTTAGCTATTTTTGATCTACAAGTCACCCTGATACTTCCTACCAAGTATCGAGTCAATTAGCCCAGGGGTGTAGGAGGAGTAGACTTTTAAAGCAATTGTTGACGCCGCACGACGGACGACGCACGACGGATATTGACTGACCACAATAGCTCACCATGAGCACTTCGTGCTCAGGTGAGCTAATAAGGCCTTTGGCGGCAACGTCAGTAACTTTTAAACCATGAGACTAAGAAACTCAATTTTGTGTTCTCTAGTGGTTTTCAACAAAGAATCCTAAAATGGTGAGAAATATAAGGCCCTTTGCCTGCAAGGCCTGTAACTCTTAAACCATAAGTCTAAGAAACTCAGTTTTGTGTTTCCATAGGAAGTGATTTCAACAAAGAATGCAAAAATAAGGAGAAACATAAGGCCCTTTGCCTGCAAGGCCTGAAACTCTTAAACCATTAGTTATGTATTCCCTAGTAAGTGAATTTCAACAAAGAATGCAAAAAATCATGAAACAATAAAGCCTGCATCTGAGTATAATTTAGGGAGATAAATCTAGACGGACAGATGGCCGGACAGACGGACGCTCAGGCACCTTTGCCTGCAAGGCCTGGAACTCTTTAACCGTAAATCTGAGAAACTCAATTTTGTTGTTCTCTAGCAAGTGATTTTAGATTTTAATGCAGCAGCGTCAGTTACGCGTGGAGTTGCGCAGTTGTAATAATATGTACGGGGACTGACTCTCTGTTTATTGTACTCTATGTAAAACCCGTGGAGAAATTTTCAGGCACCAGTCTGTCTTTCTTTGGTTAATATTTAATTATTACTTTTTTAACAGTAAATATAGTTGAAAGTTATCAAAAGATTTAAGGCATAATGCGGTTTCAAACATCAAAATCGGTTGACATTTTTCTCGGCTTTTCAGATATGCAAATACTCGTACTTTTCCGTTCTACTATCGGCTACCAAGATCGGTTATCTCCATACAGCGTAATAATTTGTAGTTATAATAAGTTCATCAGGGCTCGAAATTCTTACTCAAACAGTTTCGTATGAGAAGCATCGTACAGATATCGAAGTTTGTTGTAAACATAAACCTTAATATTATATTCAACCCGAATATATATTTATTTTCACGGGCCTTCTTTTTCAGCGTAGTTGCAGGCGGTACTTTGCACTTTTACTCGGGGTTTTCCGTAAATGATTTGGCAGGGGTTGAAATTTTGGTATGACTACTATGGCCTTAGGCATGGCAAGCCAAGTCCAGGCCAAACACCGTACAGTTGTATTGAGTAGACCAGGCGAGGCGACTGATCAGGATTTACATTGTTTGTCACTCATATTGTCCCATATCACTCTAAATAGTGTAAACCTTGATCAGATGTTGATATTTACTTACAGTCGACTCTCGGTATCTCGAATTCCAAGGGACTCTCTGAAATATCCGTACCTCTACATATCAGATTTGCAGAGTTCAGGAAAAAATAATTCGATTAACCACATTTAATAAATATATATGAATTGGACTCTTGAAGTAAGAGATATATTGTAAATATTGTGGAAAAGAGGAGAAATTTCTCCTCTTCTCCACAATATTTTTTGCCTGTTGTTAGATTTTCAAGTTTAGGCAGGGACCAGATTTTGACTTCGAGATGAGCGGTTATTCGAGATAAGCGAGTTCGAGATAACGAGAGTCGACCGTACTTCATTTAATAACATTTACTTGAACCGTAGTATGCAACTTTGTCAAATATCTTATACAGATTGCAGATCAAGAGGTCGCAAGCTCTGTAAACGGACAACGAAACCGTTACCAGAATGCGCAGATTGGTCTCGGCTTTTGTTATCCATATGTACGTGATGAAAGTTCTTTTCTCTTGTTGCCGTTCGTATGCATAGTCTCTGCATGGATATTTCTACCTGTTGATATGTCTAAATACTGCTGGATTAGTGGCAAACAGAGTAGATCCTGATCAGTTGCCGCACTCTTTGGCATGAAAATTTATTCTAGACATGGGTAATTCGAGCTACGAAGGGTTACCCCTAGTGTTAGGTCAGATGGCAAATGGGGATAATTTAGGGATGTCTTTTCGACCTGCTATAAAACAAGAGTTGTCAGAAGACAACGCAGCTCGCCGGAAAGGATATCAAAACAATCTTTGGAAGTGGTCATTGTTAAGAAGACTGTGACTGACTAATAGATTAAGTTGGTGTAGACGAAATATGAAAACTGTATCTTACATGCTGAATCCCTTAGGCTGGTGTGGACAAATTATGAAAGCTATAGCTAACATACTTCAGCAGTCAAGTTCACTTTTCCGAACTTAAATGCAGCTGTTCATGGCAAAGGTCATACTTTGCCATGAACAGCTGCATTTAAGTTCGGAAAAGTGAACTTGACTGCTGAAGTATGCTAGCTATAGCTTTCATAATTTGTACTACTATTCAAACCTTAAACGCAGAACTTGAACATGGTTTGAATGACAAAATATGACCTAGGCAGAAAGCCAGGCTGAGGAAGGGGTGTGTGCTACTGTAAGGTCCTACCCTAAGGTTAGTAAGGTAGGGTCAAATATTAAAGCGGTGTCTTGAATATTTCAACAGTTATCTACACTTTTCAAAACTGAAACGCAGAACTTATACATGGGTTTAAATGACAAAATATGACCTGACCATGACTTAGGGAGAAGGTCAAACTGAGGAAGGTGTGTGTCCTACTGAAGGTCTTACTCTTAGGTAGGTGTGGGCCAAATGTTAAAGCGGTATCTTGAATACTTGAGCAGTTACGTGCACTTTCAAATCTTAAAAGCAGAACTTAAACATGGGTGTAAATGGCAAAGTGTGAACTGACCTTGACCTATACAGAAGGTCTAACTTGGAGATTGGCGAGTATGCCATTGAAAGATCTTACCCTAAGGCCAAATATGAAAGCAGTACCTTAAATAATTAAAAAAAAAACTATGCACACCTTTGAAAACTTAAACATTGTGCTAACGCGGACGCCAACGCTGACAGACGCCGACGCCAACGACCGGGTGATAACATAAGCTCTCCAGGGACATAGTCGAGCTAATACCCAGAAAACACAACGTCGTTACAACATCGCTGCAATGTCATGACGTTGCAGCGTCATTGTAACGACGTTGTTGTGACGTTGTGTGTTTGCTGGGATACTGGTATGTTGTGTATACTCATTAGAACCGCCTCTATGAATACATACTACATACATTTTCATGATAAAATAAGAAAGCTTCCCTAAAATATCTATAAATGTTGTTTTCTAAAGCGATCGCGACTCGAAAACGAATTCGAATTAGCCATTGAAGTTTTACTACACTAAAGGTAAATGCGGCAGAAACTTTTGATCAATCAGCAAACACCCAGATCGGTCTGCGGAAATGTACAGGCTGTTCTTCGCCTTCCCATCTTTGTGGAAAGTGCGGACAGCGGAAACTGGGATCAGCCTGGTTATTTTGTAGGTTTGAATAAATTACATGTTACAGCAGCCTTAAAGTACATACTACTATTTTTTGTTTCAAGATAACTATCAAAATCAAAACTAGGCCTGGTTTCCGGAGCCTGGTAGTACATTAACGTTTAGCACTCTGGGTAAAATTTTCAGCAGACGACATATTGAAATATCTTTTCTAATTTTTGCCAGAAAACAGGTTTTGTCATTTCATGCAAATATCAACTTGCATGAAATGTCAAATCCTGTTCTCTGAGAAAAATAAAAATAATATTTCAATATGTGGTCTTCTGAATTAGCCCAGAGAGTGGAAAAGGTAAATTTGTGTAGACTTGCTATTTGTATAGATAGCGTTTTGTTTACTCTTCTGCTTTTCGCTCCCAATATTGAATGCATTGTAAAGTACATGTACGTACGTATTCGACCTAATTACCGCACAGTGCGCTTAGATTTTTCAAAATTACTGAACAAACTTGTAGTTAAATATTCACCTAATAAGGGCACACTTCAAAGAAAGATCCACAGAGGAGTTCATAAGGCATTTGCAAGATCTTATTTTATGACCTTCTTTATAAAAACATATGTTGTACTCGTTTGAATTGCTTCGACTTGTTGAGACAATTCATATGAGTTCCCACAACATATGTTTTATAAAGAAGTAGATAAAAGGACAAAATAAGTAGATAAAAGTACACTGGCTGTAATCAAAAGACTACTAAATTGCTTGATTGTGCGCTTATAGGAGCATGTGCGGTAATTAGGTCGAATACGGTATTTTATTTGCAGGTAAGAATCTGCGCATCTGACCAGAATCTTCGCAGTTCTCCTAAAGAGGCTTTGGTTCTTTTGCTTTCCATAGAGCACATAGATCAGAGTAAACAGAATATGACATGTATGAATAGCCCAGTAAGCATTCTACATAAATCTATAGATGGCCGTTATCGGCCCGTCAGGGTAGCTGTCTAGCTGACGGGCCGATAACGGCCCACTATAGATTTATGTAGAATGCTAGCTGGGTGCTGCAAAAAATTCGAAGAACTTACACATTATTCACACAGTATGATCAGGTCCTTTGCTGTCAGTGGCATTAGCCAGAATGGAATTACATTTTTTACGATGTAATCTCTCTACTGGGAATGTTTTCCTAATACGCACATGCGTGATGAGCTCTACGCCTGACTGTTGCCTGCAACATTCCACAATATCTTATTACAATGTGAGAGAACACTAAAGTTCCCGATTTGTTCATTGTGCACGCTTATTCGGGTTTACAGGCAAAGTATATAGAAGAAAAGAAAATTGGTCTGTTTGAAGTTTTGACTGTACATACACATTTAAAACTATTTACACTTTAAGGGCACCTGTAAAGCCGGGTAACACCATTTCTTTACAAGATCGCATGTGCGCCAAGCAATGTTTTAGATCAGCCTGCGCAAATGCGCATTTGCGCAGGCTGATCAGATTCATTGCTTTGCGCTTTATGGGTAGCCAAACATCCAAGCTTTAAAAGGACAACAGAGGTTCTTCTTAGAATGTCTGGATGCACAAGCTGATCTGAGTCTTCACTGGGCACACGAGCCGTCTTGTAGAAACACTGTGCCCCAGCTCATATAGTACACTTCTCCTCTCTTTTCGCTGAGGAGAACTCTTAAGCGAAACGTTTTGCATCCTGTCGGAGCATAATTTTTTCTTTAACACTTATTATGCTATTGCGGCAAATTAGTAGAAGACAAATAAATAATATCTTTCTTATTTATGCTGGAAAATAGGATCTGACACTTCATTCTTAATTGTCTCCTGAGGAGACAATTTGCATGAAGTACCAAATCCTGTTTTCTAGGAGAGATAAGAAACTATTTCAAAATGTCGTCTGAGGATTTCTTTATCCGACATGCAAAGTGTTTAGAGAAGGACTCAAATGTTAGCAAGGCAAACTCATGTTGTAAGTAGTGTATCCCTTTGCATAACGGTGTCAGAATATTCCATGTGTATTCATTCCTCCAAAATGACCAATTCTACATTAAGAAACATGACACGGTCGTTTCAAAATGTTGTCAGTAACAGTTCGCTCTGAGTGAAACAGAACTACCCATCCTCTTAAAGAGTCTGGAAGAACGTTACATTTCCGCCATGTTTAACAAGGAGCAACAACTTTTGTGGCTTCTGTTTTTACTTTTCTTTTCATCAACCACCTTCTGAGAAAGGATCTCCTAAAACCGCAAGAATGTTTTGCCAAGGGAAGCAAAATACTTCCTTTTAAAGTAGACCCTTTTTCAAAAAGAGTGCAAAACCATTTTAATAGCCTCCCCTAAAATGTATTTTGACTTTCTTGTTATCATTTCAGTTCACTTCAATCCCTTAACCTTGTCGATCGTTGAGGCATAACTGATAACTTTGAGATTGTTTCTCCCCACACTGATCTTCCTACAACTGCCCTTAGCTAGCTTGCGAAGCTAGAATGGTCCAGTCTTTGATGTTCTCTTCCCATCTGTTCTTCTGTCTACACTTTCTTTTGGTCCCTTCAGCTGTTCACTGGGGGATTTCAGAGGAACGCGAGATGTGCCCGTACCACATTAGTTTTCACTTTTAACCACTGTGAGAAGTCGTCATGGCAACCAATGTCATATTGGATTTGAGTATGTACCTACTCATTGGTGATGTGGTCGAGATACATGATGTTCAGTTGTTTGCAAAAGCATCTCATATCCAAGACCTGGATCCAAGGAAAACATCAGCCTGCTCTTCTTATCTTTCCATATCATTTTAATTTTACTAGCGTAGTTTTTTTAACAAATCTAGACAGAATCTCTGGTTTGAAACCTCTCATCAGATATGATGGATTCTAAATATTTGAAAAATATTTCACCAATTATTACGAGTATTCCAGTAATGAAAGTTATCTCATTTATCGAACGATAACACAGAGTAAACAAGAGGCCCATGGGCCACAATTCGCTCACCTGCATATTTGCAAATGCCATGCAACAGTCTTCCAGTATTGTCACAGCAACTAGGACACAAATTTGACCATACCATAAACGGGTCAAAGGTCATCCAAACTTGGTAGACCTTGAGTCTCCAATGCTGTATACCTAGATTCAGACTCAAAGCTTTCTTAGTACTGGAGAAGAAGATTTTTAAGTGTTTCTACCATATATGGGCATGACAGCCATTTTGTTCAGTGATGCAGAACCATTTGAAAAAAGTGTCAACATCCCTTCGACAGAAGGCCCCGTGTGAAATCTGGTGAAATTGGTCAAGTGGTTATAGAGAAGAAGATGTTTAAAGATTTCATGGTTTTATAATGTATATAACACTAGGGCAAGGACAGATAACCCCTAGGGGTGGGGGGGGGGGGGCAAATTTTTTATCCTAACTAAAACGTTTTACTACTTTAATCTTACATTGTAAGTTTCAGCCATTAATCTAAAATACATATTGAAAAAAAAAATGTGTTTTCAACTTCCCCGCCCCGCCCCGACCCCCGACCCCCCACCCCCCACCCCCCCAATAAAAATCTATAGAGACGAGAATTTGATCTTGCCGTAAAAAGGTCAAAGGGTAACCTATGATCATCATTTGAACAAACTTGGTAGAGCTTGAATCCTCGATGCTATATACCAAGATTCAGCCCAAAAGCTTTCTTGGTTCTGGAGAAGAAGATTTTCAAGAGTTTTTACCGCGACAATCTTGTTTGATTGCGCGGAACCATTTGAACAAATCGGCAATTCCCTTTCGACAAAAGGCCCAAGTGAAATCTGCTGAAAATTACTCGAGCAGTTTCAGAGAAGAAGACATTTAAAAATGACAAAAATGTATACATGTATATAGCCCAGTGGCAAGGGCAGATAACCCTCAAAGGACAAAATTTTGATTATTACTAAAAAAATTTACTACTTTAATCACACACTATAAGTTTCAGCCATTTGTCTTTCATACATTCTGAGAAAAGGACTTTTCAATATTTTCCCCATACAATTGCATAGGGAGGCAAATTTGATCTTGGTCAAAGGTCAACTTAAAGTCATCATTTGAACAGACTTGGTACACCTTGAGTCCTCAATGCTATATACCAAGATTCAGCCCCAAAGCTTTCTTGGTTCTGGAGAAGAAACATTTTAAGTGTTTTTACCATATATGGGCATGATGGCCATCTTGTTCGACAGCACGGAATTATTTGAATAAATTGGCAATACCCTTTTGACAAAAGGCCCCATGTGAAATCTGGTGAAAATTGCTCAAGCGGTTTCAGAGAAGAAGACATTTAAACATTGCACAATTTTATACACGTATATAACCCCAGGGGACAAAATTTTGATTAAACCTAAAATGCTTTACTACTTTAATCACTCATTGTAAGGTTCAACCATTAGTCTTCAATACATTTTGTGAAAATGACGTTTCAACATTTTCCCCATACAAATGCATAAAGAAGCAAATTTGACCTTACCGTAAAAAGGTCAAAGGTCAGTCTAGGATCATCATTTTGTAGACCTTGAGTCCTTGATGCTATACCAAGATTCAGCCTTGACGCTTTCTTGGTTCTGGGGAAGATGATTTTTAAGTGTCTTTACCATATACAGGCAGGGCGGTTATTTTGGTTAACGGACCGTGACCATTTGTAAAAAATTTCAATCCCCCTTTAACAGAAGGCTCCATATGCAGTTTGAAGAAAATTGACCTAGGGGTTTCAGAGGAGAAGTCGATCAAAGGTGTGGATGGAAGGACTACGGACGGACGACGACGGACGGCAAGTGATCAAAATAGCTCATCCTGAGCCTTGCTCAGGTTAGTAACAAATGTGTTAAAATTATTTCGTGTATTAAGAAGAATGGACACACTTTCAGAGGAAGTAACTCTGTCAAAAATAGTTTCACCTTCTGAAAAGGGGTCTACCCTAAAACTGAAGCCTTTTACTCCCCTGGAAGCAAATTCTTTGCTTTTAGAGAAAACCACTTTCCAGAAAGGACATGGTGTGCAGTAAAGCAAACAGACATTCACAAAAGCTATGTTCCCATATGGGAGCACATTTTTCCCTTTTAGAGTAGACGCATTTTCAGAAGGGACAGGGTGTGCAGAAAAGCAAACATGAAGCTACAAAAGTGGTTCTCCACCGGGAAGCAAATTCGTTCCTCTTATAGTACACATTTTTAGAGGTGATATGGTTTTGCGGAAACGTAAACAGGAAGCCACAAAAGTTGTATCCCTCGTAACAATGGCGAAAATTCCACAAAGTGCACCCAGTCCACTTACTTGCATTTATTATTACTTTCATTAGCTATGATTAGATTATTTCAGGTATTAAAACAGTCTTCGGCTACGGTTCAGACTTCTCCAACCTGGGATAAGTTGTCTGTGAAGCTGTGGGTTCCGCACCGAACTGTACCGCAGGAGGTTGCTGTAACAGCTGTCCAGGCTGACCGGAAGTGATTGCCGTTCCACCTCGTGCCATTCTAGAAATAACACAGACGACATCTCGGACAAGTAGCTCGGAAGAATTGGCAGCAACTAATTTTAGAACCATTACACCATCTTCTCCAATGAAACTGGTCACATGTGATGCGTCTTGCTGTGTAATGTGTTGGACCGCTTTGTCTTCACCAGCTTCCTCGGCTAATTCCATAAATCGTTTTATATATCTGTAAGAGAAACAGTTCATTCATTCATTTTGTCAGCTTTACCCATTTATGCCTAGTGGACTAATCTCCCCCGCAACTCTTTGGGCAGATCCATTTCCAAGTGAAGGGATGTTTGATAAGTTTAACTATTACCATCTTTTACAGAAATTCACGTATTTATGCAAACAGTGTAGACCCTGATCAGATGCCGCGTTCTGCGGTGTCTAATCTGGGTCTACATCATTTGTCAGAGTCCTTTTTATGGGATGCTAGGCACAAATGGGTGAAAAAGTAGTACCTTTCCTCAACGCGCCAATAACAAGTGCAGCAAAGGCCAAGCAAACGATTTACATGAAATGTCAAGACTGACTTTCTATGAAAAAATAGAATGTCTGCTACAAGTTTTGCTTGGCACTTTTAGAGTTTTTTTTTTTTTTTTTTTTTTTTTTTTTTTTTTGTTTGTTTTTTTTTTGTATATTATGTACATTTGTTTTGTCCTCAAAAGAACGGTGCTCTGCCTAGCAGACGAGTCACATGAATTTTCAAGTCTTATTTACTCAGAAAAAAAATATCAAGAAAAATCAGAACGTCGTCTGTAGCAGTTTCTGACTGATGCTTTAATTATAATGTTTGAATACTACATGTGATATGGGGGAAATGATAAATTTTCAGGGCTGGCAACTCTGTCAAAATCGTTTCACTTCTATTCTGAAAAAGGGGTCTACACTAATAAAAGGAAATAATTTTCTCCACTTGTGAGCACATTATTTCCTTTCAGAGTAGATCCCTTTGACATTGACTAGGACTGTAACTCAAATGAACGACCTTGAACCTATTTATTCCGACGCAAATTTGATAACAATTGGACAAGTAATAAGTAAGTTATAGCGGTTTGGAATGGACAAAATTGCTTTTATGGGCGCTTTTCTGAATCTTTAATGGGAATTTATGATGTAAGTAAGTAATTTATTCGTAATTCTGGCCCCCGGCCCATAACACAATAATACAAACATATATACAACATACAAAACATAGTACATGCATGAATACTATAAAGCATCAGTTACAGACACGTTCCTTTTTCGTTTTTCAAAGGCATAATATATATATGATGCTAATGACTGAATCAATTTGGAGTTGGATGTTGCCAGTAACATGGTAAATTTATGCCAGTTTGGTTGTCTATAATACTTTAGCGGTATGTATTGACATCGTAGGTCGTTATATTCGTTACATAATAAAAGAAAATGATATTTGTCCTCAATGGAGTTAGGACAAAATTTACAGAGACGTTGTTCCCTTGGTATTCCTCTGTACCTAGCCCTTTCAATTTCAAGTGTGTGACATGATAGTCGCAGACTTGCAAAAGCATTTCTAAATTTAAAAACATTGAAAACATCTAAATATTTCTCATAGCCAAAATTACTTTTTAACTGATAATATGCTCTGAGTTTACCATTTTCTGAAACAGAATCACGCCACTTTTGCAAAAATTGATCTTTCAAACGTTGTTCAAAAATTCTTAAAAAGACTTTTTCATTTTCTATGTTTTGGTTCTCCCAAACGTAGCCAAAGCCGTTTTCATATAAAACATTTTTAACTTGTGAAGCCCAGTTTTTGTAACCAAATTCACTAAAATGGACCATCATTTTATAACATTTTTTAACATATCGGTCATTTCTCATTTCTAAATTTTTTATCCAATACTTTACCGCCCTTTTAATTGTCTCAACATATAAAGGGTAGCTTCCACAATCCCCGATGACACCATAATTACATGATTTAAGTGGTACATTTATAAATCTTTTACAAGCATAATATTGCACTTTCTCGATATACTCAAATGTTTCCAACCCCCATAATTCACTACCATAAAGCAACATCGGACATACCTTCATATCGAATATTTTGAAAAAAGCAGTTTTGGATAGGTTTCCATAGTTACGTAACGATTGTAAGATGGCTATGAATGCTCGTTTACCTTTACCAGCAAGATCTTGAGCCATTTTACCGAAAGACATCTTTGTTGAAAACAAAAGCCCAACATATTGGAATGCATTTACTATTTCTATTAACTGACCGTTATAGTACCACTTTTCGCTTCTGCGCAAACGTCCTCCTTGTCTAAAGACCATTATTTTCGTTTTTATTACATTAACAATCATTTTGAAGTCATCACAAAAAGTTTTTAAAATTTCAAGTTGCTGTTGAAGACCTTTAATAGTATCAGCTATTAAGACTATATCATCTGCAAATAGCAAAAGACATATTTCGGTTAAATCTGGGAAGAGCTGTATTCCTCGAATATTACTACTTTCTATAAGTTTGGTAAACTCATTCACGAAAATTGAAACAAATTGCCGGACTTAAAAGACAGCCTTGTTTTAGACCCTTTGGACACTCAAAATATTCTGTATACTCATTATGTACTCTTACACAAGACCGAACCTGTTTGTATATACTGTACAAAGTCTTATACAAGTTACCTTTAATGCCTACTGTTTTAGTACATTCCATAATTTATTCCTGTTAACATTATCGAAAGCCTTTTCGAAGTCTACAAAACAAACATATAACCTACCATCCTTCTTATTTAAATACTTTTGAACACAAGCAGACAAAATGAAAGCATTATCAACCGTTGTGTACCCTTCTCTAAATCCCGCTTGGGCTTTTGCAATCTTAACATATATATTAACGTAAAATGTAATTCTTCTATTCAGAATCGATGTATAGATTTTCCCCATAACATCTAATAAAAATATCCCTCTGTAATCTTATTTCATAAACCCTAATTAAAATAATATGCAAAAGCTAAATAAACAAAGCAACAAAATGCAACAATATTTACCTCTAAATTTGTGCATATCGCTTCTTTTCTAGATATTTATTGATTTTGCTTCAAACCAGCAGCGCTGTTTTCTGTCGGAGAGGTGTCGGTGTCCTTGAGAATGATTTCCAAAATCTTTGAATGTTATTAATTCCCTTCAATATTTTTATCAGATTTTGATAAACTTTGCATCACAGTGCATGGTTTGTCAAAATCTTTCATCGCAGTTTAATTTTTCCACTTGGCCGTACCCTTATATTTAGGGGAAGATCTTTTTTCTGAACGATTCCCATAAGTTCAGATAAGAAGGGGTATCCACATAATATTTTTTTTATTTCTACACGAAAACTTTTGTTGTGGGTACTCATTAGACGCGCCTCGGCGAGACGCTTCTATAGAGTATCCACAGCGTATGTTTTTGTGGACATAAGAAAGATGCCGTTACTTCGTTGTTTTAAAAAGCACCTTATCTGGATCTATGTATTCTTGAAAACAAATCTATAATACTAACCTTTGACGAGGAAATGGAAGCAGTGTTAGCAGAACCCAGACCACAAAACTCAGTGTGGTTACAACAGCAACAAACAGTAGCCAAACCCAGAGAAACATATAGGCACGCTCTGTGAATGGGTTAGCATTCAGGTCGCACTGGATGGAATATTCTTGAATATTCCTGAGTTGACGTATGGTAAAATGACACTTTACTTTCAGCGGAAACACAGGTGAAACCTTCCAAAAGGATCCGTTGTTCTTGGCCATATTGTCATAAATAACGTCACCATATGACGTGGAGTTGTCGTACGGTTCATTGGTTGTTTTCAGAAATCTGTCGATGTAAGCCATTTGAATGATCACGTTTATGCAGTACAAAAGCTTCACAACAAGCCAAATAACTGTCAGCAATCTCCATGGTAACCCACGTGGAAACATCTTGCACCAACGATAGATGTAACGTGCTATCTGATTGGCTAGGTTGTGTCTCTCGGACAGATTCAATGACTGGTACCCGACTGTGAGTCCCGCTATTTTGTCGAAGTCGAGGCCCGAGAAACCATGAAATAAATACAAGATAATATTAGGCAATTTAAACAGCAGGGCTTGAAGACAGAGTATTACTGGTACCCACTGGTAATATGTCGTTGTGGCTTCTGCTTTGTCCTCATGAAATACCTCTTGTGAAACATAAGGAAGGGCGTACAGCGAATAAGAACTCCCACGTTTGTCAAATTGCGGCTCGAAAAGATAGTAACTATTCCAACAGGTCTGCTGTGTATAGTCAACATAGGCCTCTGTAAACTCCGCCGGGGCCCAGCAGGTTATTGGACTCTGGTAGTTGTGTTTCCAGCTTATGACAGTTCCCAGAACGAGCAAAAGCCCAAAGGTCCAGACATGGTTTAACCTGTCAGCAAAATCTTCCAGACGGGCTCCACTCTGAAACAACCAACGGAACAAGCCCTTACTTACGCTAGGCATTCTGAAAAGATAAGACAATACACCGTGTTTAGTCTTAGTATTGGGAAACCTTAACTCCCTACCATAGTTGTCCTAAAATTTGAGAAAAATCTATTTTACTACCTGTTGATGGATCTAGAGCAGTACTGGATGGGTGGCAAACAGTGTAGACCCTGATCAGACGCCGCGTTCTGAGACGTCTGATCTGGATATACACTGTTAATTCAGGCCTGTCTGCCCCAATACAACTAAACCAGATCCCGTACTAGGGTTACCCTAAGTATTACCCCTTTCATCCCTGAGTTTCTAAAACGGACTCTTCCATCTTGGATCTGGCCCCAAGGTTATAAAACTTTTTTCATGCTCAACTCAGCTGAGCATGAAATTTGTTCTACAAATAAATCTCAAATTACTAGCAATTGCAAATCCTTTCTTGTTTCACATAACTGAGCATGAAAATTTCTCTGCTAATAAATATAAAAATGCCAACTATTGTTGGCATTTTTCATATTTATTAGCAGAGAAAGTTTCATGCTAAGCTGAGTTGAGCATGAAAAAAAGTTTTTCAACCTCGGGGCCTGATCAGAACCATTGCTCCAAGTTGGGGTCTCAGTCAAAATCAAACCAGAATGGCAAACAGTGTAGATCCTGATGAGACGGCTCATCATGAGTCGTCTCATCAGGATATAAACTGTTTGCACAAAACATGTTTTGGATTATGAGCCATCTTATCAGGATATACACTATTTGCACGACAAATGTTTTGGATTATAGGTTAATCTAAACATTATCATTTACATACATGAATAGTGACATATAATAGTAAATATCAATATACAAATTGGATTCGAAAAAAACGCATTGCGACATATGAATTCGTCTCCCATCAAATCATGTATACAGTAGATCATACTGTGATCACAATCACATAATTTATACATAAAGAATGGATCATTTATATTACGAAAATGTGAGAAAAAGTATAGGGTATAAGAGAAAAACAAGTGAAGAAGAGACAGGTTGAGAAGATCAAGCTAGGACAACTGAAGAAAGAAAGATGGATTTCATGGAGAACCCAAAACTATTATAAGAATATTTATTTAAGGCACTAGTAATATGAGCTAACTGCAGATTATGTACAATATGCTTTTATATATCTAGTTAGAAGTTCAAACATTTTTGGTTCCTACAATGTATCTTTGAATAGCTTTGAATATGAAGTCATTGTCTTGGTCACTCAGTGCGTTGTTCCTATATAAAAGAGATTGTGAGGAAGGTAGACAATAACGCGACACCGCATCCAACATGACTTGTCTAAGTTCATTATATTGGTACATTCTAAAAGAAAATGCAAATTTGTTTCAATTTGACCACAGATGCACAACGGGCTTTCAATAATATACTTGTGGCACGAGCAGTAATTCAAGGGGCAACAATTTGTATGCAGTTATGGTAACCTTGCCAAATTCGGTCACCGGTGTAGTAGAAAGTGGGTTTGCCGTAGGCATACGTGTTTAACTAAAACTATGTGTGGTGCAGACTGTTGGACAGATCACAGGCTTGTTGTCAGCAAACTCAACCTGCGCATTCAGCCTGTACGACGACCACAAGGCAAGAAGGTACCAAAGAAATTAGATGTCTCCAAGCTGAAACAAGACAGCAAGAGGCAAGCATTCGTTAACGGTCTCTGCAGCCGTTTAGATGCACTGGAACATAGTTCAGAAGATGTAGATGAGAGCTGGACAGTCTTCAGAGACACCATTCACTCTTCAGCAATGGATTCCCTAGGTCCAGTATCTCGCAAACACCAAGATTGGTTTGATGAGAATGTCAAAGAAATTCAGGGACTCCTTGAAGAGAAACACCAAAAACACAAGACTTACCTCAGAAATACCAGCTCAGTATCTAGCAAGACTGCCTATTCAAACATATGCAAGACAGTTCAGACGAGGCTCAGAGACATGCAAGACTCCTGGCTGAGAAAAAAGGCTGATGAAATCCAGTCCTTTGCAGACAGAAAGGACATGAAAAAGTTCTTTGATACACTCAAGACAGTATATGGCCCCCAGAGCTCAGGAACCACCCCACTCCTTAGCCCCCAGAGCTCAGGAACCACCCCACTCCTTAGTGCAGATGGAACTAGTCTTCTGACTGACAAAGAAGCTATCTTGAAAAGATGGGCTGAACACTTTGATGGTGTCCTTAATCGGCCATCATCTATTAGTGATGAAGCTATCAACAGACTACCACAGGTGGAATGTAATCCGCTGCTTGATGAGCTCCCAACCGTCTCTGAAACAGTGAAAGCAATAAAACTCCTGTCTTCTGGCAAGGCTCCAGGATCAGATGCAATACCTGCAGAGATCTACAAAGCAGGAGGTCCTCCAGTTGCAGAGAAACTGACAGAGATATTTCACATTGTGTGGAGAAAAGAAGCCATCCCTTAAGAATTCAAGGATGCAACAAATTATCCACCTATTCAAAAGGAAGGGGAATCCTCAAGTCTGTGACAATCATTGAGGCATCTCTTTATTGTCAATTGCTGGTAAGATCCTTGCTAGGGTCCTACTGAACCGATTGAAAGAAAACACCTCGAACGATCAGGGTTTCTACCAGAAAGCCAGTGTGGATTCAGGAAAAACAGAGGAACAATAGACATGATCTTTACAGCACGACAGCTTCAAGAAAAATGCCAGGAACAGAATGTGGACCTCTACATGACCTTTGTCGACCTTACCAAAGCATTTTACACAGTCAGTCGTGAGGGACTTTGGAAAATTATGGTAAAGTTTGGCTGTCCTGCCAAATTCATAGCAATGGTGCGGCAGTTCCATGATGGTATGCTTGCAAGGGTCCAAAATGATGGCGAGTTTTCTGATCCATTTCCTGTGACAAATGGAGTTAAGCAAGGCTGTGTACTAGCTTCAACATTGTTCACCATGATGTTTTCTGCCATGCTTACAGATGCTTTCCAGGCTGGTGACAATGGTATACCTATTATGTATCGCTTTGAGGGAAACTTTTCAACCTAAGAAAGTTGCAAGCTAAATCTAAGGTGCAGACAGAGGTGCTAGACGAGTTCCTCTTTGCTGATGACATGGCAAAGGGTGCTCCAACAGAAGAGAAAATGCAAAAAGGTGTGGATCAAGTATCTGATTCATGTGACAGCTATGATCTCACAATCAGCATAAAAAAGACTGAGGTAGTATATCAGCCAGCACCTGGAAAGCCTTACAAAGAGCCTACCATCACAGTGAAAGGTCAACGACTGCAAGTGGTAGACTAGTTCACCTACCTTGGAAGCACATTGTCTAGAGTTGTGCACATTGATGATGAAGTCAATGCTAGAATTGCCAAAGCTAGTGCAGCATTTGGCCGACTATGTGGAAGTATTTGGGACCGAAGTGGAATCAGACTTGACACAAAGCTGAAAGTATATAGATCGGTAGTGCTGCCAACACTATTATACGCACGCGAAACTTGGACTGAACCACTTCCATACAAGCTGTCTTAGAAAACTTCTAAAGATCAAGTGGCAAGACAGGATTCCAGACACAGAAGTCCTGAAAAGGGCAGGGATGCAGAGTGTACATACTCTTCTGAAATTGGCACAGTTATGACGGACAGGCCAAGTTACCAGAATGCCTGATGAATGTTTGCCAAAGAAAATCCTCTATGGAGAACTTCAAGTAGGAAAACGCTCCCATGGTGGTCAGAAGAAGCGATACAAGGACACCCTCAAAGCCTCCCTAAAAGACTTCAACATACCAACAGAGTCATGGGAACAGATTGCACAGGATCGTACAAAGTGGCGAGGCCTCATAAAAAGGGGAGCTGGTGAATACGAAGCAAAAAGAATCAGCGAAGCCGAGCAGAAGCGTGCACAGCGGAAAGCCAGAGCTAAGGCATCACCAACAGAGCTTTCTTGTTGTATCTGCAACAGGCAGTTTAGAGCTAAGATTGGTCTCATCAGCCATCTTAGAACACACAAATAATAACACATCACACAGTTGATCAGGATTGGTCATTGTCAGTAATGACAGACGAACTATCAACATGTTTAAGGATTGTTTAAATGCTTCAAGGATAGTTGCATGTAGAGGCTGGTAAATTGTTCCATTATCTAACAACTGATGGGAGAAATGACTTATAATAGAGTTGTGTTCCTGCGGCTATGGTTTGCAAATGTTCAGCATTTCTAAGATTATATGAAATTCTATAACTAACGGGGTTCGTGACAAGCTAAGAAAGATAGTCCGGACATAACGCATTTTGCATTTTGTAAAATAAGACAATTTTTTGTTTTACAAACGTCAAAAAGATTGGCTTTGGAAACAAAGAACTCACTACGGATTAGAAAATGGGAGTCTCGGTTTTATCGAGACTCTTCATAAGCAGTAACGAAGTTTGCAACACTGATTACGCCCTCTAGCATATACATGAGCAGTACCCCATTTTCAAATTTACCACAATGGGCCCAACGATCCTAAAGGAAATGAAATATAATCTGCACTATGGTGATGCACGGGGAGAGGTTCTACGCCCGCCCCACGGCACTAACACCAGTTGCAGTGTAGTAAAATAAAAGCCTTCTTGATCTGAGTTCTTCCCATCCAAGTTCTTCGTATATTAAAGCTATTAAATCTAGCTTATTAGTGTCAGAATCAATCCTGATAGCCTCGACTTGATTTTCTTTCAATTTCACATCTTCTAGATATAAGCAAAGATTCAGACTGGGAGGGATTGAATGAAACAAACCATTTAGATGCCCATACATCAATCTTCGCGAGATCATTATTAAGTTGTTATGCTGTATTTTAAGGAGTATAAACTATTATGTATAAGCTTGTGTCGCCTGCAAAACGTCTAATATTTGTACGGTGGTCTACAACAATGTCATTTATGAAGACATAAAATAGAAGGGGGCAAGAACTGAGCCTTGCGGCACGCCAGCTTTCAGAAAAGACCACTCTGAGGAAACAGCAGGCAGAACAGCACGTTGTTTTCTATCTTTAAGATAATGAGAAAGCCATTCTAACAAGGACCCTTCAATACCCGATTGTTTCAGTTTATAAATAAGTCCTCTATATTAAACTCTATCAAAGACCTTACTCATGTCTAGAAAAACAGATCTCACTTCTTTACTTTCATCCAAAGCTTTGCAGATGGTGTCATAGATACTAACAAGTTGGTTAACAGTTGAGTCCGGATTGTAGGCAAGTGATCATTTTGTTTCCATGATAGAAGTTGAAGATGTGTTTATAGACTTTTTCCATAACCTTTCCAATAGTATTTAAGGTATAAAAGTCAATAATTCGAAGGTTCAGATGGGTCTTCTTTTTTATGAATGGGTGTAACGTTAGCCCACTTAAAGGATTTGGGAACAGTGTCATGAGATAACAAGGAATTGAACAGTTCAAAAAGAGGATTAGAAAGTTCGGATGAAAGCTATTTGAGCACTATTTGTTCTTGCTATCAGGACCTGAGGATTTCCCTAGTTTAAGGCTTTGTAAGACATCTTTTACTCCTCTTGGGATGATATCGATGTTCAACAGAACAGCATACCTGCCTTGGTTTTATTAGCAGAAACTATAGCAACATTTTTAGAAAGAGAAGGAATTGAAGTCTTAGTATTCGGTTTAATAAAGGATTTAAGAGTTTTCCACTAATTTTCATTATTTAAGTTATTGGTTTTAGCTTATTTGATAATTTTCACAGTGAGCTGTTTTAGCGTGTCGAATTTGTTTAGTAACTTCATTCCTATAGCTCCTGTAATTATTCATGTCTAGGACATTTTTAGTTCGTTTAGTTTTTTTTTTTTTTTTTTGTTTAGTATAGCCGTCGTCTTTTCCTAATCATCTTACGTATATTATTATTTAACTAAGAGGGATCTAAACTTTGGTCAAATGTTAATCTTAGTGGGACAATGTGCAGAACCCATAACTCAGTCATGCGGGCTGTCAAGGTCACAGTTGAAGGTCACGAGTTTGAGCCTTGAATTTGGTGTCGGCTCCATATCACCTTTACCCCTGGAAGGATTTTCCTTAAACGCTTGTCAAATGTTTGCCTCGGTAAGATGATGTGCAGAACTCATAGCTCAGCTATGCTGACTCAAGGTCAAGGTCACAGTTGAAGGTCACCAGTTTGAGCCTTGAATTTTGAGGCCGCTACATTGCCATTCAGACTGCTTTGTTAATTTTTGGTCAAATTTTCGCCTTAGTGAGATAATGTGTAGAACCTATAACTCAACGATGCAGACTCAAGGTCAAGGTTACAACTGAAGGTCATCCGTCTCTTTCTTGTTCGCTCCATATCTCCTGAACCCTTTGAAAGATTTTCATGAAACTTTGTTCAAATGTTTGCCTTAGTGAGGCAATGTGCAGAACCCATAACTCAAGCATGCCGACTCAAGGTCAAGGTCACAGTTAAAGATCACGAGTTTGAGCCTTGAATTTCATGTTCACTCCATATCTCCTGAACCTTTTGAAAGATATTTTATTAAATTTGGGTCAAATGTTCGCCTTAGTGAGATGATGTGCAGAACCCATAACTCAATAATGCAGACTCAAGGTCAAGGTCACAATTGAAGGCCACTAGTTTGAGCCTTGAATTTTGAGACCGCTCCATTGTCATTCTGCGGCGGGGGATATAGCTGTCCTTCAGACTGCCTTGTTCTGTTAGTAATACCACTGTCTGTCATCTCGGTGGTATTAGCGTATATGCCATATTTAATGACCAAAGTTAACTAACGACATCGTTAGTTTTGAGCAACTGGGCCCTGATAGCTTCTAGCAAGGCTCCAGATAAGGCTCTTTGTCCAGCCCAAAGGTATTGATATTCTTCATAATTCTCCATGAAAACGAATGTTGTAGGTACTCATCAGATGCGCATCGGCGAGGTGATTCTAATGAGTACCACAACATAAATTTTGTATGAAGAACTGACGAAATTTATTCCAAAATTATTACTAAATACGCCTCCTTAACAACTTCTCTGTTAGCCATCATCTCCTGCTGATGTGTCAAAATCCCTATAGTCTGTTGGGAACAAGTTCTTTTTTTTAGAATAGACCCCTTCTTAAAAGGAGCTTGGTGTGCAAGAAAGCACAGGATGTCACAAAACTTTTTCTCCTTTGTAAAAAATACCAGTAAATTAGACCCCCTTAATATACGGCTGCTTTTGGCGTTATGTTGTAACCGCTCATTTAGCGCTAAGCATGTTGAGTATTGCCCTTCCTCTTGTCCCGTCCCCCCTCATTCTTCGCTCCATCCCTCCTCCCGCGAAATTAACGTTTGACATCTCATGCAAAAGTGTCTCATTAAAAAGCAATTTTCATGAAATGTCAAACCATAATTTTCTGGGAAAATATCGCTAATTTGTCGCCTACTGGATTCCTGAATTTCACTAGCGAGTGTTAAATATAGGTCGCATCATACGGTAAGGGCTCTTCTAGGAATATACGAACAGCGAAGAGTGATCAGCCCATGCATCCACCCTGTTTGGTCAGATCCTTTGTTTTTTATTTACAGCCGAGTCTCGTTATCTCGAAGTCCAAAGGGACTCTCTGAAACACTTCGAGATATCCACACCTCGACATATCAGATTTGCGGAATTGAGGAAAACAATAAATCCAACAATAACATTTAACACATGAATATGTAATTTGACTCCTTAAGTTAGAGATATGATGAAAATATTGTGGAAAACAGGAAAAATTGCTCCTATGGAGCAATTTCTCCTCTTTTCCACAATATTTTGTTACCTGTTGTTAGATGTCAATGTAAAAACAGGGACCCGATTTTTCACTTCGAGATAAGCGGTTATTCGAGATAAGCGAGGTCGAGATAACGAGAGTCCACTGTAGTATGGTCATCAGTATCAAACGATTATATATGCGGACAGCGAAGGCCCGATTCAGACAGCACATGTCTGATCCGGCCCTTTTCTGACCGTACGTGTCTGTCTCGAATGGGGCGGCTTTATGTTGCTTTATTTCTACAATATCTAAACTGTTACAGTTTTACGATCAACGAATGCCAACACCAGACTGTGATATTGTGCAGGCTGTTCTTTGTCTTCGCAGCAGTGTGCCATGAGTAAACAGTGGAGACTGAGATCAGCCTGGGAAATCAAAAGTTTGAACACGGTACCTTGGTTAAAGTAGAAATCCTGTTTTATAATGTTTTATTCCAGCAAGTCAGTAAACCATATAATTCCATGAACTGTTTCTCTCAAATCCCTGGAACTTAACATTCCAGCTGAGTTCAGCTAAACAAATATAGACTTGCTACGTGTCGTTTTATCTTTCTTTCTTTCTTTCTTTCTTCTTCTTTCTTTTTTCTTTTCTTTTTTATCGTTTTTTCTTCTCTTTCTGTCTTTTCTTTTTTTTTTTTCTTATTTTGATCTTCTTGTCTAAGGTTCTGTAGGGATATACATGTAAGCAAGTTATATGCAATACATGCAAGCTTTCATGTCTGTGAAAATCGGTATCGGCATCTACAAAAATCTCGATATACAACGCTGAAGGAATATCACATCAAATTCCAGACACACAACATAGAAACCCGACACACAGTGTTGAAATAAAGTGGTTTCAACGTCGATGCAACCTCTCTCCACACAACATTGAAACAAAATCGATGTAATGTCCCAACATACAACATTGAAACAACGTCGCATCAACGTCGATGCAACGACTCTACTTCGAGCCTAGAAGCAACGCCGTATCAACGTCATGCAAAGTGCCGGCACAAAACGTTGAAACTACCTCACATCAACCTCTATTTAACGTGACGACAAACAATATTGAAACAACGCCGAATCAAGGTCGATGCTGCGTATGTATACATAACGTTGGAACAAAGTGATATCAACGCCGAAGCAACGTTCTGACACAGTACGTTGACACCCCCAACTTAACCCAGTGGGCACACAACGTTAAAATGACGTCGTATCAACGTCGATGCGACGTGATCACGTCATATCGACGTTGATATGACGTCATTTGATGTTGTGTGCTTGCTGGGTTACGTAATAACAATGATGAAGACACGTATTCGTTCGTCAGTAACTTGTTTTTCGGAATTTTCTTGAATTAACTAGGGTTTTTCAGAAGTTCAGACTACTAATTTAGTGTGTAAAATTCATTGACATGCGGACTGTCAGTCTTTCGAAATATCGGGCTTCTGACACGTAACGGATATTCAGACACTTCAACCATCCATGTTAATATTCAATAATGCTATCTTTTAGCCCTTGTCCTGCTGAGCTCGGATATACCCTGCCTTCGCAAACAGTGTAGATCCAGATCAGTTGGCTTAAAGAAGCCAACTGATCTGAATTTGCACTGTTTGCTATTTAGTGTCTGAATTTATATCAACAATCTGGATCAAGGAATCTGATTGGCTGAGAATTATAAGTGGGCGTGACAGCTTAATTTATTCAGCATGACAAGGGTCAAGCGTAATTGCAATAATTAGAATGCGTATACCGAGTTTGCATTTCTGGTGAAAGACAGTACCAAACTGGACATGTTCGGTGCACTAACCGATAGTACACTGTTTTATGCACTCTTCATGGTTTGGCATAAATTCCGAACAAAAGATACAGTCGCAGCTATGTGCATGTCACCATATTGATGACGTAGGTTGTTGCCCCTGGTTGATAGGTCGTATCAACGTCGATGCAACCAATAGTCAACGAAATGGGAATTCTTACCATAATGCATTACATGTATTATATCTTTGGTATACTTGATTACTTTTGCGTAACTTTGATTGCCTCTCCACTTCGCGCCATTCTAGAAATAACACAGAAGACATTTTGCTGCGTTCTGTGGCGTCTGATCAGGGTCTACAAAGTTTGCATTAAATACAGGGATTTCTGTAAAAGGTGATTATAGTTAAACATATCTGATATTCCTTCATTTGGAAATGGATCTGCCCGAATAGTTTACGTAGAGGAGTCCACGAGGCATAAATGAGTTAAGTTGATAAAATGAATAAATGAACTGGTTATCTTACAGATATATCAACCCAGCTAGCATTCTTTATAAGTCTACAGCGGGTCGATATCGGCCCGTCAGCTACCCTAACGGGCCGATAACGGCCCGCTATAGATTTATAAAGAATGCTTACTGGGAAACGATTTATGGAATTCGCCGAGGAAGCCTGTGAAGAGAGATACACAGTAAGACTGAGAGCAAGACGCATCACATGTGACCAGTTTCATTGGAGAAGATGGTGTAATGGTTCTATAATTAGTTGCTACAAATTCTTCTGAGTTATTGGTCTGAGATGTCGTCTGTGTTATTTCTACCTCGAAATGGTGGTTACAGTGAAATAATTATTTTTCCCATAGAGCTCCATAGTAATTCCACCGTTTTTGGTGGTTAAGAGTTCATTTCAGAGTATGGCTGGGCTTCCAATTTTTGTTTTAATTCAGAAACCAGGCTAAGCACAGCAAAACAAATGAGGAAAACACCACTGTCACCAGCCTTTTCTGGAACTTTTTGGAGGTTGAATGCAGCAACCCCTCAATTGGCAGGTATCAAAAATTGAAACTTTGCAATTTCACCTCTTCTTCTTTTGGCTCCAGCAAAAACACAAACAGAAACATTTATTTCTTTGAAACAATCAGGAAATTACATACAAACATTTTTTCTTCAGATTAGAATGATTATTATTACCCAAACATAGGTCGCCTTATACAAAATTACTATCCCGGGCTTCCTTACACGTTTTTGCACCAATCAGCAGTCCTGTCACAATTGGTTGTTGGTGCCCTATAGAGCAACATTTTCCCCCAATAAGGCACCAACAGCACTTTATATCAGTAAAATAGCTGACTGAAACCAAACCATGTCTTTTGGTTTTACCTTTTTGCTTAATTTTGCTGATAGGAACATTTTTTGTGTGCCTACCCCCGAGTAAAAATACAGTTAATGTCCATTAAATATTAAAGAGCATAGAAAATCCAGTTCTGTTACATGTTTCTAGGCACGCTTGTAGAGTTTTTAGAAGAAAGGTCACTGAGATCAAGGTCAAGGTAACATGACTGTTAAAAATAGAAGCAGTTTTGTTTGACTGATCCAGTTTCGGTACCTGGTGCTGTGCATTCTAGAAAAGGGCACTTATAGATCAGGCCATTATGGGATACTGTGTAATACGCCACTTTCCAAGTGATACATTTCACCATCATTTTATATTTACCTCTATATTACTACAAATATTTCATATATATATATATATATATATATATATATATATATATATATATATATATATATATATATATATATATATATATATATATATATATATATATATATATATATATATATATATATATAATCTAGTCTGATATTTAATTCAAGGCATAAAACAGTTATGTCTGAAGGTCACAGAAATAGATCATTTTCCATGCAAAAGTATTACTTTATTTTCTCTTTTTCCTGTGTAGGCTTCCAATTCATGGAAATCAGAGGTCAAAAGTTCAGAGGTCAAGGTCATTTCAAGGTCACTGAAGTAAGCACTTTCATATGCCTTGTTCGGTTTCAGTGCGCAATGTCGCAGGTTCTAATATGGTGCAAACCTGCGCGGGCTCAAAGCGGTCACTTTACCGCTCGAATGTAACTGCGCGAGAGGCGCGTAAAGTTTTTGAGAATTTTCCCTATTATTTCTTATTCGCATTTACTTTTTTTGTTTGAAAACATAGTCAGCTACACATTTGTTGACATCTATCAACAACGCAGGACAGACAGAAGATGAAGTTGTGAAAAAAAAATGTGTTTAAGGTGAATACTACTGTACAGACCACCTATATAAATACCTACTCCAGCTGACCCCCATTTCAAAGAAAATTTACAAACTGACCCCAGAATTCTTGTTTGTAGGCTCATATTTGCTTATTTCCCTTTACTGTATTTGTTTGTGTTAAGGTTTTACGACCCAGTCAACCCAATGGGGTCATGTCGAGCGCGGTCAGTTTACCTAACCACACGTTTACTGGGCAGGCTTAGTCCTCTAAGCGGTTAACCAGTATTGTGCACATTCTTTCGCCAGAAAAAAAAACGGTTGAAAATCAGTAACAATTAACATGTTTATTTATTTGCTTCTCCCAGTCTACTGCCAGTGTAGGGGACAGTGAACTAATTATTTTCCCATAGAGCTCCGTAGTAATTCCATCCTGTTTGGTGGTTTAGAGTTCATTTCAGGGTATGGCTGGGCTTCCAAATTTTGTTTTAATTCAAAATAAAAATAAGGAAAACACCACTGTCGCCAGTACTTTCTGGGACTTTTTGGAGGCTGAATGTAGCAACCCCTCAAATGGGATGTATCAAAAATTGAAACTTTGCAATTTCACCACTTCTTTTGGCGCCAGCAAACACAAACAGAAAAAAAAATATTTCTTTGAAACAATCAGGAAGTTACACACAAACTGCTTTTTCTTCAAATTAGAATGATGAGCTTTAATTCATCTCTATTATTAACCAGTCACAGGTCGCCTTACACAAAATAACTATCCCGGGCTTCAGCACCAATCAGCAGTCCTATCACGATTGGTTCCCTATGCTTTGGAGCGGCAATCACTTCAAGTCAGCTAGCACAGTTGATATAGTAACTTCCTGCGGTACACTTAAACTGACTCTTAACATTCCACTGGGCTGAACATGTAAATACTATAGACTTGCCACGTGTCGTTTTCTTGTTTTTTTTGTTTGTTTTTTTTTTTTTTGTTTTTTGATTTTTTCTTTCTTCGTCTTCTTCTTCTTCTCCTTCTCTCTTTCTTTGTTTCTTTTTTCTTTCTTTTCCTTATTTCGATCCTGTTGTCTGAAGTTCTGTAAGGATATACAAATAACTGAGTTATATGCAATACATGCAAGGTAGATGAAAAATGGTGAAACTCGGCACCGACATCTACATTTCCAATGTCACCGCAACGGCCACACAACTTTAACGCAAAGGCGTATGTATCATATCAACATCGATACCTCGTTGGAACAATGTCATATCAAATTCTCGACACACAACGTTGAAACCCGACAAAGAGCGTTGAAATAACGCGCGGCCCGATGTATCAATGCAATATGGTAAAAATCACCCTTTTGTTGGCTATGGGTTGTATCGACGTTGATACGTTGTGTCGGAACGTTGCATCGACGTCGATTTCACGTTGTTCCAACGTTATGTATAGATACGTAACATCGACTTTGATTCGACGTTGTTTCATTATTGTGTGCCGGCACGTTTAATAGACGTAGATATTAGGTAGTTTAAATGTTTTGCGTCGGCACGTTGCATCAACTTTGATACAACGTTGCTTCTAGGTTGTATGTAGAGTCGTTGCATCGACGTTGATACGACGTTGTTTCAATGTTGTATGTCTTGACATTATATCGATGTTGTTTCGACGTTGTGCGGAGAGAGGTTACATCGACGTTTGAACCACGTTATGTCAATGCTGTGTGTCGGGGTTCAACGTTGTGTGTTGGGAATTTGATGTGATATTGTTTCAGCGTTGTATATCGTATTGGTGTTGATACGATACATACGACTTCGTGTCAACGTTGTGTGACCGTTGAAATGACTTTGGGACTGTAGATGTCGGCACCGGTTTTCACTATTTTTTCATCTACTGCCTCGACATAAAAGCTTGCGTGTATTATATATCACTTGGATACTAGTATATCCCTACAGAACTATAGACAAAAGGATCGAAATAAAAAAAAGAATGAAAGAAAGAGAAGAATAAATAAAAAAAGGAAAAGAAAGAAAGAAAAAAAGAAAGAAAAATATAACGACACGTGGCAAGTCTATATTTGTTTACAAGTTGAATCTGTTCACTCCCAACCAGCTGGAGTGTTAAGTTCCAGAGATTTGAGAGAGTTCATGGAATTAGGTTGTCTGCTGACTTGCTGGAATAAAACATTATAAAATAGGATATCTACTTTAACCAAGGTACCGTTTTCAAACTATTAGTTTCCCAGACTGATCTCAGTCTCCCCAGCGGGCACACAACGTTAAAATGACGTCGTATCAAAGTCGATGCGACGTGATCACGTCGCATCGACGTTGATACGACGTCATTTTGATGTTGTGTGCCTGCTGGGTCCGCTGTTTGTTTATGGCACACCGAGTGGCACACTGTTGTGAAGGCAAAGAAGAGCTTTTGTATTCTCACAGTCCAGTCTAGGCATTCGTTGATCGTAAAACTGTAACAGTTTCGATATCGTAGAAATGTCCGCCGCCCGCTTATAGTGTTATTTGATAACCTAAGGAGCTGACCAGACAGGGTGGATGCGTGGGCTGATGTCTCTTCGCTGTTTGCATATTCCTAAAGGAGTCCTTTCTATATGATAAGACATATATATATATATATATATATATATATATATATATATATATATATATATATATATATATATATATATATATATATATATATATATATATATATATATATATATATATATAACACTCTCTGGTGAGAATCACGAATACAACAGATAACAAGTTCACACTGGTAAATCAAAAAGCACTTGTAGTGGCTGCAACGCTCCGGAGTCGGCTTTTTAACATACTGGAGTAGACGAAAAATGGCGTACTTAAAATAGCATTTTAAGAAATAACAGGTGAAACCTCGGGTGAAACCATGACATCGCAAGGACACATGCTAAACTTGCAGCCGATTTGCTGACTAAAAGATAAAATAAATCTCCAAATGCCTTACATAATCATAAACTGAAGTCTTTTCGGTGTTCCGTGCACCCATTGCCCTTAAAAATAAAACCGAAATAAGCTCAGATAAAAGTTATAACAAGAACACGTATATCTTTTGTTTACATTTTCCGCCATTTTTCGCCCACTCCAGTGCGTTAAAAAGCCGACTGCGGAGCGTTGCAGCCACCACCAGTGCTTTTTGATTTACCAGTGTGAAGTTAGCGATATTTTTTCAGGAAATTATGGTTTGACATTTTATGCAAATTGCTCCCTAAGGAGACAATTTTGCATGAAATGTCAAACGTTATTTTCGCAGGAGAAGGGGTGGGGCGGAGGATGAGGGCGGGGACGGGACAAGAGGAAGGGCAATAACCAACATGCTAAGCGTCAAATGAATTACAACACAAGCAACAGTGTAGAATGTGCCAAAAGTGACACCTCATATTAATCCCTTGTATTCTCTACGAAATAGTAACCTCTACTTCATGTAATGAACAGGTGTTACGTATGTGTAAGGATCGTACATATCATACGAACACTTCACACAAACTTGTTCACATGTTACATATGCATACATTTATACGCAAACGTAACACATTAACGTTGTCATGTGTTACATATGCGTTCAGTTGTACGTATACGTTACAATTTGTTACGTTGTCAACTGTACGAATATGTAACACATTTGTAACGTATTCGTATGTGTGACGTATGCACACTCATATGCCATTCTGTTTTGATTTTGACTGAGACCCCTATTTGGAACAATAATTTGGCTAGATTCAAAGATAGAAGTGTCCGTTTCAGAAACTCGGAGTTGAAAGGGTGAACACTTAGGGTAACTGGTTTGGGGTAGAGTTCTGTTTTATATGTATGATTTCTTATCTTTTCAGAATGCCAACAATTAGTAGAGGCTTGTTCCGTTGGTTGTTCCAGAGCGGAGCCCGTCTCGAAGATTTTGCGGATAGGTTAAACCATGTCTGGACATTTGGGCTTTTGCTCGTTCTGGGAGCTATCATTAGCTGGAAACACAGCTACCAGAGTCCAATAACCTGCTGGACCCCTGCGCAGTTTTCAGAGTCTCAAGTTGACTATGCACGGGAAACTTGTTGGAACAGTTACTATCTTTTCGAGCCGCAATTTCAGGATTCGACCTATGACCTCCCATATGTTTCCCAAGAGGTATTTCATGAGGACAAAGCAGAAGCCACAACGACATATTACCAATGGGTACCAGTAATTCTCTGTCTTCAAGCCCTGCTGTTTAAACTGCCTAACATTATCTTGTATTTATTTCATGGCTTCTCGGGCCTCGACTTTGACAAAATAGCGGGACTCACAGTCGGGTACCAAACATTGAATCTGGCCGAGAGACACTACCTAGCCAATCAGATAGCACGTTTCATTTATCGTTGGTGCAAGATGTTTCCACGTGGGTTACCATGGAGATTGCTGACAGTTATATGGCTTGTTGTGAAGCTTTTGTACTGCATAAACGTGATCATTCAAATGGTTTACATCGACAGATTTCTGAAAACAACCAATGAACCGTACGACAACTCCACGTCATATGGTGACGTCATTTATGACAATATGGCCAAGAACAACGGATCCTTTTGGAAGGTTTCACCTATGTTTCCGCTGAAAGTAAAGTGCCATTTTGCCATACGTTCACTTACGAATGTTCACGAATATTCCGTCCAGTGTGATCTGAATGCTAACCCATTCACAGAGCGTGCCTACATGTTTCTCTGGGTGTGGCTACTGTTTGTTGCTGTGGTAACTACACTGAGTTTTGCGGTCTGGGTTCTGCTAACACTACTTCCATTTCCTCGCGAAAGGTTAGTAAGATCTTTTTTCAAGAATCGCTTAGAAAATTGCACTTCGCCTATATATGGGGCGCGTCAAACGAAAAAGTGCCTTCATTCGATCGCAAAATGTAAGAATTCACCTCATGCTGCTCTCGTTTGAATTTTCTCAATCTGGGAAATTGGGGTCCCACACTGGTGCCGCAATTTCGCATTGCAGACGTAGCAGTGCATTGTATATCATCACTGTCATGCTAGGCATTTTACTTCTGATATTTCTCTTAATAAAGCCCAAACTTCTATTAACCCTTGTCATGTCGAATAAATAAAAATGCCAAGCTCACTTCTAGTTTTCAGCCAATCAGATTACTTGATCCACAAATTCACATTCTCAATGACAAACAGTGCAGATCCAGATCAGTTGGCTTCTGAAGAAGCCAACTGATCTGAATCTACACTGTTTGCAAAAGCAGGGTATATCCGGGATCAGCAAGACCAAGGTTAATTAACTTTGCATTTTCTGTCACTTTAGCTACGAGTATGTTGGGGCCGTCTGTCTGTCCACACCTTTGAATGACTTCAACTCTGAACTCTTGGACCAAATTGTTTTAAACTTCATGTGGAGCCTTCTGTTAAAGGGGATTGAAAAATTGTACAAATGGTCTCGGTCCGTTAAGTAAAATGGCCGCCATGCCCATGTATGCTAAAGACACTTAAACTCTTCTCCAAAACCAAGAGAGCTTTGAGGCTGAATCTTTGCGTATAGTACAGGCGACTCAAGGTCTACCCAGTTTGTTCAAATGATGACCCTAGGTTACCGTTTGACATTTTTACAGCAAGGTCAAATTTGCGTCCCTATGCATTCCTATGGGAAAATAGTGAAAATATTGAAAAATCATTTTCTCCAAATGTATTATAGACTAATGGCTGAAACTTACAATGTGTGATCAAAGTAGCAATTTAGTAACAATAAACATTTTGTCTCCTGGGGTTATCTGACCTTGCCCCTGGGCTATATTCATGTATAAAATCTTGTACTCTTTAAACGTCTTCTCTAAAATCGCCGTGCGAATTTTCTTCAAACTTCATGTGGAGCCTGTGTTAAATGGGGATTGAAAATTTATACAAATGGTCATAGTCTGTTAAGTAAGATGTCCGCCATGCCAATATATGGTAAAAAAACTTAAAAATGTTCTCCAGAACCAAGAAAGCTTCGAGGCTGTATCTTGGTATTTAGCATCGTTGACTCAAGGTCTACCATTTTTTTTTCAAATGATGATCCTGGGATGACTTTTGACCTTTTCAAATTTACATTCCCAAACTTTTGTATGGGGAAAATGTTGCCCTTGCCCGTGGGCTGTATGTAGGTATAAATTCCTAAAATTTTTAAATGCCTTCTACTCTGAAACCACGACCAGTTTTCAGCAGATTGCAGATGAGACTTTCTGTCGAAGGGTTATTTCAACAATTTGTTCAAATTATTTGCAAGAAATAACGCGAAATGTAGCAAATGTTTTCACTTTTTATGCCTCGGTTTTCAACACCTCCCTCGGGACCTGGCGAATGTTAATGCATGAAAAACCATGTTTGATTCCTATATTGTAGTGGAAGCAACTCTATCAAAATGCTTTGCCTTCCTTTTAAAAGAGGGGTCAACTGTAAAAGGAAATATTCTACTTCACTTACATGTAGCAACAAATTCTTTCATTTTCGAGAAAACGTCTTGCCGGAAGGGGATTAATGTGCTTGAAATTATTTATAAGAAAGTTGTCTCCCCTAATAAAATTGCGACAATCAAAGTTCACCATGAAACAAGATGGGCGCCATGTTCATATATGGTAAAAAAGAAACACTTTATTTTTTTCTCAAGAACCAGGAAAGCTTTGAGACTGATTTTTTTTTTTTTTTTTTTTTTTTTTTTGTATATAGCATTGATGTTCAGATGATGATCTAAGGATGACCTTTGACCGGCAAGGTCAGATTTGCATTTTTGAAAATCTTTTGAAAAAATCATTTTCTCAAAATGTATTAAAGACTAAAGGCTAAATATACTATGTATGATTTAAGAAATAAAATGTTTTAGTTGCAATCAAACTTTGGTCGCCTGGGGTTATCAGTCCTTGTCCCTGGGCCACATACATGTGTAAAATTGTGTTATTTATAAACGGCTTCTTCTCTGAATCAGATTGAGCAATTTTCAACAGATTTCACATGGGACCTTCTGTCCAAAGGGTAATGACAATTTGTTCAAATGGTTCCGCGCCATTGAACAAGATGGCACCATGCCCATACATGGTAAAACAAAAATCCTCTTCTTCAGAACCAAGAAAGCTTTGAGGCTGAATCTTGATATATAACATCCAGTATTCAAGGTCTACTAGGTTTTTCAAATAATGACCTTAGGTTGATCGTTGACCTTTTACCTCAATGTCAAGTTTGCGCCCCCATACTTTTGTATGTGGAAAATGTTGAAAAATCAGTTTCTCAATATGTATGAAAGACCAATGGCTGAAACTTACAATGTACGATTAAAGTAAGAAAACTTTTAGTCGCAATCAAATTTGTGCCCTAGTTGATGTGGCAATACTGGACGAATGTTTCATAGCATTTACAGATATGCAATAGCTGTTTTTGTCAGTGACCGAATCGTGGCCCGTGGTCCTCTTGTTTCTAACTGGCACCTTTCATGTGTCTGATATGTTTGTTAACTGTCTTGTTTTAACTCTGTATTCAGATTCACAAGCTGAGATCCATATAGGTCGTTATTTGTGTACTGACTTCGATTGTAAATAAGCAGTCATACTTTCGTACTGATCCTATTTCTTATGCATTACAATGTATAATGTTATGAAATACAGTCGACTCTCGTTATCTCGAACTCCAAGGGACCATATGAAATACTTCGAGATATCCGTACTTCGACATATCAGATTTGCGGAACTGAGGAAAACAATTAATCGAACAAACACTTTTAACAGAATGAATATGTAATTTGACTCCTAAGTTAGAGATATATTGAAAATATTGTGGAAAAGAGGAGAAGGAGCAATTTCTCCTCTTTTCCACAATATTTTGTTGTCCGTCTGTAGATCTCTGTATCAAAATAGGGACCAGATTTTCACTTCGAGATAAGCGGTTATTCGAGATAAGCGAGTTCGAGATAACGAGAGTCGACTGTATTTGGAAACAACTATGTTTAAACTAAATGAATAAATGAACGGTTTCTTTCACAGATATATCAAACGATTTATGGAATTAGCCGAGGAAGAAAAAGCGGTCCAACATGTTACTCAGCAAGACGCATCACATGTGACCAGTTTCATTGGAGAAGATGGTGTAATGGTTCTAAAATTAGTTGCTGCCAATTCTTCCGAGCTATTGGTCCGAGATGTCGTCTGTGCTATTTCTAGAATGGCGCGAGGTGGAACGGCAATCACTTCCGGCCAGCCAGGACAGCTGTTACAGCAACCTCCTGTGGTACAGACCGGTGCTGAACCCACAGCTCCACATGCAATTTATCCCAGGCTGGAGAAGTCTGAACCGTAGCCGAAGATTGTTTTAACATCTGAAATAATCTGTTCCCCTTAACATTGAAATGACTGACTCATAAGAAATGAAAACAATGCATTGAATGTATTGAGTCCACGTCTAAACATTGGGGAATGCTCAATATATCTTTTATCTTATAATATTTTAGCGTCATAGTTTACTCAGTTTATATCTTATTATCATAAAATATTTTAACACATTAGTTTACTTTGTGTTGTCGTTTTCATTGATAGAACAGATTACTTTCATTACTGTTTTAACTTAATTAGTGAAACATATGTTAAACAGTTTCAAATATTTAGACTCCATACTATCTAATGACAGCTTCAAACCAGAGATTCTGTCTTGGATTGCTCAGACAATTGCGGCACTATTTAAATTAAAACGATGTGGAAAGATAAGACGACCAAACTGATGCTTTCCTTGACCGTTACATCCATCTTTTTATATGCAGTGAACTCTCGTTACAAATGCCATTAAAATGAATTTGCTGTTGTACAGAATCGTTAATTAGCAGATTGATATGTAAGAAAGGTCTTGTTTTGTTCTTATTTCCTCACAGAATATGTTTTGGATATTTGTTAGAATCGCCTCACTGAGGCGATTCTAACAAATATCCAAAACATATGTTTCTTTAAAATATTAAACGCAACATTCTTGCACAATTTGTGACTTAAGCGAATGTTTTGTGACAGTCAAATTGTCATTATAACGAATTTTTTCGTTGTATCGAGTGTCGGTATAAAGAGGGTTGTCTGTACCTCTAAGATTTAGACTTGGACACCAGAACTCGAGAAAAGCTTCCAGGTCTTGGATATGAGATGCTTTTGCAATTATTGAACATCACTTATCTAGACCACATCGCCAAGTATGTAAGCAAATCCAGTATTCCATTGGTTGCCATGATGACCTCCTCACCATTGTAAAAATGTCTAAAGTGAAAACTCATGTAGTATGGGTACATCTCACGTTTCTCTGAAATGACAAAGAGAAGTCCCCAGTGCTTATCTGAAGGGACCAAAAGAGAGTGCAGACAAAAGAAAAGATGAGAAGAGAACATCAAGGACTGGACCATTCTAGCTTCTCAAGGTAGCTAAGGGCAGTTGCAGAAAGATCAAAATGGAGAGAAATAGTCTCAAAGTTATCAATAATGCCCTTATGACCGACAAGTTTAAGGGACTGAAGTGAAATGAAATGATAACAAGAAAGTCAAAATACATTTTAGTGGCGGCAACTCTGTCAGAATGGTTTTGCCTTCCTTTTAAAGGAGGGGTCAACTGTAAAAGGAAATATTTTGCTTCACTTAGCAATATTTTCGAGAAAACGTCTTCCCGGAAGGGGATTAATGTGCTCGAAACTATTTATAGAAAAGTTGTCTCTCCTCACAGAAATGGCGACAGTCTAAGTTTATCGGATGGTCAGTTCTGTTTCATTTATAGTTAACTGTTGCAGACGACATTTTAGGATACAGCAACCGTTTTGCAAAGGGATGCAACTCTTGCAGACATCAATTTGCCTCCTTCCTAACATTTGAGTCCCTTCCCTTAACACTTTGCATGCTGGGTAAAAATTTCAGCAGACAACATTTTGAAATACTTTTCTTATTTTTTCCTAGAAAATAGGATTTGACATTTCACAATATGTATGAAGTGCCAGTTCCTTTTTCCTAGGAAAAAATAAGACAAAAATAACACCTGTTTGTCTTCTGCAGAATTTGCCCAAAACAGAAAGAATTAACCCATTTATGCCTAAGTGTCCCATAAAAGAGACATGAAGAAACGGTGTAGACCCAGAATAGACGCCGGAACGCGGCATCGGATCAGGGTCTACACTGCATTAAATATAGGAATTCCTCTAAAACATTACAATAATAAAAACTAACCAGACACCAGCATAAATGGGTTAAAGAAAAGAATTTGCTCCCGCATGATTCAAAACCTTTCCCTCAAAGAGTCAGGCCATTCCGTCCAAGGTCAAAAATTTAGAAAAAAAAAAAATAACAAAACAAACACAAAATGCGCAATGATGATCTATTTTGAGCCCCTGATTCTTTAAGGGATCCCTACACAGACGGAACCATTATGTGTAGCTGGAACTGTATCAAGATTAACCCATTTACTCGAGTAGACTATTCTACCACAACTCTTTGGACGTGTCTATTTCCAATAGCAGGGTGTCTGATTGGTTTTTATTATTACTATGTTTTATAGAAATTCCTGTATTTAATCCAAACAGCGTAGATCCTGATCAAACGCTGTGTTCTGTGACGTCTGATCTGGGTCTACACTGTTTGCCAGTGTCTCTTTTATTGGACGCTGGGCATATATGGGTTAAGATCGAACGCTGTTTAATCAAGTTTATGCCCACTTGCCCAGCCCTACTCCAACCCCAAGAGTTTTGTTGTTGAACTTTCTGTAGTAGGTCATCTTCGTATGTTCGTTTCTGTATATTAAATATAAATAAAATCTGTTTAAACCAATTGTTTACTAAAAGTATTATCTCTTTAATATGTATGTATGTGTCGTAGTCCAAATAGGACTTAAGCCAGGTCAGGATTCTGTCTAGGTCAAATAGGAATTCTTATTTAGACTTTCAATTCATCTTCCTGGAGGTTGTTTTTCTCTGAAGTAATTTCACAACTGCACATATTTTAGAGAGGGTGGACAGGGGGGGCGGGGGGTACGGGGATAAGGGGGGCGGGGGACGGGGGTAACGGGGGCGGGGGACGGGGTAAAGGGGGCGGGGGACGGGGGAAGAGAGGACGGGGGAAGAGGGGGCGGGGGTAGGGAAATTTGGGGGGCGGGGGTTATACCAAAATCTGTTGTATTCTACCGATTTTATTCTATTTTTATGTATTTAAATGCAATAACTGGGTATCAGGAGTATCTAATAGACGTATTAAAGTAAATTCGGGTATATTTACAATGAATCCGACGTTGATTTCACTTCACCGACGAGGAGTGTTCCGCCAACCGCGGTTTACATTGAATTCGTTTACGTCCGATTTCGGTTTATCTCTAGTTGATTACTTCCCTTTTGATTCCAAAAGTTCACAAAATAGCCGTTGTCGGTGGCAATCCACATTTTTAGAAATAATTATCCGTCTGCCGTAGACAATCATTTTATTTGCTCATTGTTGGATAAGGACTTTTGCGCTGTTCAAAAAAAAAAAAAAAGAAAGAAAGAAACACTTCAAGATCCAACATGAATTTTCTGATAGGTGTTCCAAACACGGAATATACACGTTGCCCGGTGGGGTGGTGGGGTGAGGCAAAGGTATCGTGTAACTGATATTGGCTTATAGCTGGGTAAGGCCTGCTATCCTTGCAGCAGGTAAAGGTAGAGGGGAATGCTTTTATTTCTTCTGTTTCTTCACTTTCATTCATTTTCCTTTCTCCCATGTCCCTCTCTTTCATTCTCCTATCTCTCTTCTCCCTTTCTCTGGGAGACGACACAACATGACCCACAAGGGTTGACGTGTCGTCAAACCCGAACTCTGTCAAATCAATCACATGTTGCCAGGTGACAAAACACGGACCATTCACGGACTTACGGACCAATAAAAATTCCGTGTCCGTGGTCTGTGAATAGTCTGTATTAATTGCAAAATATTGTAAACTTAACCGCTAATTGGTCGGTGACGTCACGTTAGTCCGATTTTGATATTACTCCTAGTTCTTTTTTTTTTTTTTTTTTGTTGTTGTTGCTTTTTTCATATATCATAAGTGGCGCCCGTTATTTAAATAACGGTCCGTGCTTTATCAAGTCCGTGAATAATAGGTCCGTGGTTTGGCGCCCGTGAATTGTAGGTCAGTGGTTTGTCAAGAGATCCGTGAATAATTGGTCCGCATTTTGTTATGCAGTCCGTGTATTGTCAAGAGGTCCGTAAGTCCATGAGTCCGTGTCCGTAAGTGGTCCGTGTTTTGTCAACCACCACACACTAACTACACGTTCGACATTTAACTCAGTTTTTGAGAAAACCACAAAAAAAAAAGATTATTTTTTTCACTGACCCCCAAGTGCGGGACCATGCTTATCAAAAAAATATTAAAAGAAGACGCAGATTTACATGGTATTCTTGATTTCAGTAATTAATACGACTGTTTTTGTGCCAATTAGGATCAGTTTGGGCCCGGACCTAGGTCCACCACATTGTTTTTTCTTGACCAGTTTAATCAGGGTGAATCAATAAGTAACCAGCCTAACTTATTTCCGGTTGAGATCCACCTCTTCTTTTTCGATGTAATTGCCCTATAGTGTGATGCACTTAGACCAACGGCGTTCAAATGCCATCAGCCCAGAACTGAAAAAGTCAGGGTCCTTTCCATTGACCCATTCCTCAACTGCCGTCACGACTTCTTCACCAGACAGGAAATGAAGTTCACGGATATACTTTTTCAAGTTTGGGAATAGGAAGAAGTCGCTAGGAGCTTGGTCAGGCGAATAGGCAGGATGTGGTATTAATTCATACCCGTTTCGCTCTACAGCATCCATTGCAACTTTGCAAGTGTGGACTCTCGCGTTGTCCTGTTGCAGCAAAACACATTTAGAGAGTTTACCTCGGCGTTTTTCACGGATGGCGGTTCTCAGCTGGTCTAAGAAGTTTGCATAGTACACTCCAGTTATTGTACTTCTCTTGGGTAAAATGTCCAACATAATAACGCCTTTTGCATCCCAAAATACTGTGGCCATCACCTTGCCAGCAGATGGTTGCGTCTTGAACTTCTTTGGCCTCGGGGACCCAGGCCCTACCCACTGACGACTCTGAGCTTTATTCTCTGGCTCATAATAATGAACCCAAGTCTCATCTACAGTCACCAGACGCAAAAGAAAATCTTTTCACCTAAAACGCTTCAACAAGGCGCTGCATACTGATGCTCTGGTTGCCATTTGCTCATCGCTAAGGGATCTGGGGACCCAACGGGCTGTTAGCTTGCGCATACCTAAACGATCATGTAAGATTGTTGAAACGCTACCATGTGAAATGCCTAATGCTTGCTCTATTTCTTCCACCTGAATTCGCCTATCAGAGTGTATCAGATCCCAAACTTTCTTACACATTTCTTCGTCGGTGGCATCCAGTGGGCGTCCAACCCTGGCTTCATCTTCTAAAGACGTTCTACCGCGTTTGAATTCCCCTACCCAGAATTTAATCTGAGCATAATATGGTGCAGAAGACCCATAAACATCGGCTAACACGCCGTGTATTTCCTTGCCTGTTTTGCCTTTTAAATACAAGTACCGAATTACAGCAAGTACCGAATTTAGATGAAAAGCATGCCTTTGCATCACTAGCCATGTTTTTTAAAGAATGGCTCGATACGTGTGCAATTTTGTACCCATGTAAAAAAAACATATATTGAAACAAAGCATGAAAATCGTGACCGTCTCGGTCCATCGGAAACGGAATAGGTTGGTTACTTATTGACTCACCCTCGTAGGACCGGATCAAGGCCCACCACCTTATGATACTAACGCAGACTTTTGAAATGGAGGATGCAAATATTCAGCTATTCTGTAAACGGGGTGCAAATGCTAAGGAAATACCGATTTGGGGGTAAAAATTAGGGGTGTTGTTTGGGGTCAAAATCTGCATGAATGTATTTTGCATAGTCATGTTTAAATTTAATTATAGCGTTGGGGATATTAAAAATTCTGATTTAGGGGAGGGAATAGTTTGCTTGGGGGAGGGAAGTGGTGGTAAGGGGGGAGGGAAGTGGGGGGAAAGGGGAGGGAAGTGGGGGAAAAGGGGGAGGGAAGTGGGTGTAAGGGGGAGGGAAGTGGGGAATGCCTACCCCCCTGTCCACCCCCTCATTTTACGAGGGGCAGTCGGAAAATATCCGGACTTTTTGTTCTTTCTCAAATACCGTTATATATTTTTTGAAAACGAAGCCATTTAAATCGTTGAGTTAGACGAGTCCACTCGGCATAAATGGGATAAACCATTTCCCACAAAAGATATAGATTGAATAAACTACCACAATTACCTTAAATATTGGGACACCTTAACCATTTATCATACTTGTCGTAAAATTGAACAATTCCATTTCAGGGGCGGATTAAGAGAGGATTTGCGTATGTGTTTACTCTAAATATTCACACCCCTTATACTCCTTACCTTATACCTCTCTTCAACAAGTCCATTTTACTCCTGTGAATGTATGTAAAATTGCTGGATGAGTGGCAATCAGTGTAGACCCTGATCAGATGCCACGTTCTAAGGCGTTGGTGTGGGTATACACTGTTTGTTCAGGCTTGTTCTTCCGAATACGTAGAGTAAGTACGGTAATTTGATCAAATCGAACCCCATCAAAATCACCCTGGATCCAAGCTTGCATTTTACTACCAATTAATGCGTTTAAAGACTGTAAAATGAGTAGCAAACAGTGTAGATCTTGATCAGATACCGCGTTCTGTGATGTCTGATCTGGGTCAGCACTGTTTGCTGGGATCTGTTTATTCCAATATTTAGGATAAATACGATACACATTGTTTTGGATCTCCAATGAAGAAATGAAATCCAATGGATACTCCATGAAAATCTATTATGAATTACCGTATTCGATCTAATTACCCCTATAAGCGCACAGTCAAGAAACTCCGTAGTCTTCAGATTACAGCCAGTGTACTTTTTCTTTACTTCTTTATAGAGGCGTATGTTGTGGGTACATAAAAATCAAATGAGTACCCACAACATATACCTTTGTAAAGAAAATCAGAAAAAGAATCGCATAATCGTCATCAAATAAGTCCTTTTCTGATCTTTTTTATAGTGTACCCCTAGTAGGTAGATATATATTTTACCACAACTGAGTGTTTCCAGTAATTTCGAAAAACCTAAGCGCACAGTGCGGTAATTAGGTCGAATACGATATTTACCTTGACATGAAAGTTCAATGAGAAAATAACGCCTGTTACCAGACAGAGGAAAGTCGGGTTCGAACGCAGGGCCTCTGGCCAACCGTGCAGGAATCTATGAATTATGGAATCTTACGATCGACTCACAGCCTACGAAGACTCAAACCAAGCTGCGCCGGTGAGATGTCCTGTATCCTGCTCGCGGATCTTAGCGCTCCACACTGGGCAGCAATGCGACGGGACAGAGAGACTAGGATCTACACTACTGTGCTTTCGACATCTTTCAGAAAGTCGTTTTTTGCTTGACGCTTTACACAGAAGAAGTAAATTTGCAAATTTTTGTCATGATTTAATGCAAAACCAATTGTCGTAACTACCCATGTACAAAAAGTTTTATTCTAGTTATTGGTTTTTAAAAAATCAAATATTTTCACTTTTTCCCATAGTAAAAATGAAGCCAAATCATGCAGAAATCTGTAGGGTAGGTAACTTGGAGCCAGATTTTTAACAAATTCCACTTGTTCAATTTTTCTGAAATTTTCACAATATTGTTGTAAAACGTCAATAATTCAAATTCAGCAAAGAAAAGTAAAAAATATTTTCTTAGACAAAAATTCCAAAAAATCACTTTACTATAGAAATAGCATAAGTCAGACCAACTTTTGGCTGTAACTTTATTTTTTGTGTAAATATTTGAGAACAAAACACAGAAACATAAAAGACAAATGGTTTCTGACAAGATACGGTCAACCAGAACAAAATATTTTCATTTAAAATATAACGCCAAGCAAAAAACGTCTTTCCAAGAGATGTCGAAAGGACAGTAGCTGCTAGTCTAATAATAAAAGTCTGATCATTATGTTATCAACTTGTTAATAGGAAGGAACAGTCATTCAGTCTTAGGCCATACTAGATACGGCTTGCAGTTAACCCTTCTCATGCTGAATAAAATTAATATGTCACGCCCATTTCTAATTTCCAGCCAATCCGATTGCTTGATCCGGGTTTTTGATAGAAATCCACATATTTAATGACAAACAGTGTAGATCCAGATCAGTTGGCTTCTTCAGAAGCCAACTGATCTGGATCTGCACTGTTTGTTATGACAGGGCATGTCGTGTTAGCAAGAGAAGGGTTAAAGAGAGAAGGTAATACATGTAACTATACATGCAGTCTGCCGATGAACTTAAATGTTTAACCATTTCATCCCTGAGTTTCTGAAATAGTCTATTCGGTAGATCTTGGCTAAGTACTATTTAAATTGAGAAAGGAGGGTAGACTAGCTATAAAACTATTGTACTGTTCATTTTTTATGCAAATAGATGATTTTGTACCCATGTTATTCATTTTAACGCCTAGTGGCTAGCTAACTAGGATCCTGATCTAAGGTCTCTGGTTATCTTTCAGCAGTTAAACTCATTCAAGTCTGGTGTCTCATAACAGGAACATTGGCAGATATGCAGATCCAGAGCAGACACGGCGTCTGATCAGGATCTACACAATTGTATTAAATATAGAAATGTATTTTATATATGTAATATAAGTTGATCAGACATCCCTTCTACTGGAAATGGACCTGTCCAAAGAGCTGTGGTAGAAGAGTCCACTCGGCATAGATGGGTCAATCACTGATGTGGATGCAGCTTCATAGGTTCTCTGATTGACATTTATTTATTTGTTTCCTTTACCACCCTCCGAGCAAATTCAGCAAATGACAATTTATTGATATTTTTCTTTTTTACCAGAAATAGGCTTTGACGTTTCATGCAAATTGCCTCCTGATGAGACAATTTGCATGAAATGTCAAGGCCTATTTTCTGGGAAAATAAGAAAAGTATTTCAAATTGTCGTCCGCTGATTTTTTACCCAATATGCTAAGCGTTTAATGAAAGTGTGTCTTCTAATAGCTAGTAGAGATATTACCCAGCGGAAACATCACGTTTATAGAACGTCGCATGAACGGCGATGCAACGTTTTGACGTTACATCGACGTTGATACTTTGCTGTATAAACGTTGCGTGCCCGCTGGATATGGTTCATCTGTGCTGTAGAACTTTGATTTAGTTGCCACAAGCAACATCCGGCAAACACCAAAGAGCACAAACTACAATCAAACAGTCACGTGACAATGGGCAAGTGGCAAAGCAACAGATGAGGATACACTCGGAGCTGTTGCTACAAATCAGGGCCCAGTTGTTCAAAGCTAACGATGTCGTTAGTTAACGATTCGTTAAAATCTACATCGAGTGATACGCAAATATTCTGAAATATTTTGCTGAAAAAATGTGAGTAGCTTTTGCAGTGCAAAAGCTACTCACATTTTTTCAGCAAAAATATCAGAATATTGTATATTGAATCTGCTAAAACAGTTAACGAAATGACCCTTAACGAGATCGTTAAGCTAACGACGCTTTGAACAACTGGGCCCTGGAATTCGGCTAATTCTCCTAGGGCGCTAAGTTAACGCCAGACTGAGCAGCTTTTTAGGGATCACATTGCACGACCTGAGGAATGGGCTAGCAAAGATGCCTTTAACTGTGTCTGTTTCAAATCATCCAGGCTAGCATACCGTGGGGTTCTTACATAGCGGTAGATCAAGGAGCAGAACAAAATGTAAGGGGGCTGGATGTACTTCGTAAAATTCTAGATATTTCCACAAAGGGAGATAACTTTTGTGGCCTCTGTACGCCAAGCCCCCTCTGAAAAGGAATCTACTCTAAAAGGAAAGAATTGGCTCCAATCTACTCTAAACGGAAAGAATTGGCTCCCGTCTACTCTCAGGAAAGAATTGGCTCCAATCTACTCTAAAAGGAAAGAATTGGCTCCAGTCTACTCTAAAAGGAAAGAATTGTCTCTAGTCTACTCTAAAAGGAAATAATTGGCTCCAATCTACTCTAAAAGGAAAAAATTGGCTCCAATCTACTCTAAACGGAAAGAATTGGCTCCAGTCTACTCTAAGGAAAGAATTGGCTCCAATCTACTCTAAAAGGAAAGAATTGGCTCCAGTCTACTCTAAAAGGAAAGAATTGGCTCCAGTCTATTCTAAAAAGAAAAAATTGTCTCCAGTCTACTCTTAAAGGAAAGAATTGACTCCAATCAACTCTAAAAGGAAAGAATTGGCTCCAATCTACTCTAAAAGGAAAGAATTGTCTCCAGTTTACTCTAAAAGGAAAGAATTTGCTCCAATCTACTCTAAAAGGAAAGAACTGGCTCCAGTCTACTCTAAAAGAAAAGAATTGTTTCCAGTCTACTCTAAACGGAAAGAATTGACTCCAGTCTACTCTAAAAGAAAAGAATTGGCTCCAGTCTACTCTAAGGAAAGAATTGGCTCCAATCTACTCTAAAAGGAAAGAATTGGCTCCAGTCTACTCTAAAAGGAAAGAATTGCCTCCAGTCTACTCTAAGCAAAAAATGTATCCATGAAGGTGAATTCATCCCTCTTAAAGATGTCTCCAATAACAGAACAGAACAGAACAGGTACACAGAATGTGTGCATGCTAATAGACAGAGCTTATTCAGACAAGCCACTGAGAAAAACAGCTCTTGTTGGTAGAAGATTTAACGAAAGATAGCAGCGTTGAGCGGGATTTGTCTAGCAGAGGAGGGACAGATCAAACAAATTAATGTTTGTTACGCTGTTTTCTGAAGGAAGAAGACGTAGGATTCGTAATCACAATACGCGTTTGCAGCAAATTCTGAAAAGGACTTCCAAAAGGTGTAAACAACCAACTTACGACACTGAGACTCCTTTGTCTGAAAAAAAAAAAAACAAAAACATAAAAAAAAAACATCATAGCCAAACAGACGAGACGTCCAAAGAATCCCTACTTCTTAATACAGTATTCGACCTAATTATCGCATACACCCTTATAAGCGCACAGTCAAGCAATTTCGTAGTCTTCAAATTACACTTCTTTTACTTGCTTCTTTATAAAAGCATATATTGTTGGTAATCATTTGAATTGCCTCAATAAGTCCAAATGCGTACCAACAACACACGCTTTTAGAAAGAAAATCAGACCAACAACACACGCATTTAAAAAGAAAATCAGAAAAAATATCCCATACGTATCATTAAATGATCATCTCATGAAGCCATCTTCTTATCTTTCTTTATAGTCCTTATCAGGTGGATATTTTACTACAATTTTTTTCCAGCAATTTTGAAAATCCTAAGCGCACAGTGCGGTAATACGGTACTTTGTGATCACAGCTGCTGTTGTTAACCCTTCTCTTGCTGAACACGACATGCCTTGTCTTAGCAAACACTGTAGATCCAGATCTGAAGAAGCCAACTGATCTGGATCTGCACTGTGTGTCATTAAAAATGTGAATTTCTATCAAAAACCCGGATCAAGTAATCTGATTGGCTGGAAATTAGAAGTGGGCGTGGCATCTTAATTTATTCAGCAAGGCAATGGTTAAGTACGTGTGTGGAGTCCGTAAAAAAGTCTCCCCGTCTCTCGATATACTGCTGATATGTTTAAAAGTTCTGTCTTTTGGGACTTTTGGGTCCATACAATATATGCGAAAACAGAGTTCCGCTCAAAGCCACTGAATTGTACTTTTTCATTATTCCAGATAAAGGGACACATGCCGTTCGGCGACCATGAAACGTCTTCAATACTTCACTTTAATCTGATTTATATTTTCTGGTCCTTTGTAACCAGTGAACACATTCCCTAATTTTCAAAAATCTATATGATGTTTACTAACGATGGCTAAATGGTTTGTCTCGTGCAGTGGAAAGGTTGTTGGGTCACATTTTTGCTATCAAAATATACACTGTCCTGATTTTTCCCCGTGTGAATTCTTCCCCGTATGCAGTATGTGTCGGTGGCATGTTCACATTAACCTCTTTATAACACGGTTTGTTATAACACTGTTTTGGATAAAACACGGTTAAAAGATGAATCCAAAAAAATGTATAGAGTATATAGAAAAATGACCATAAATGGTCATTTTTCTATATACTCTATACATTTTTGTCTGGATATAACATGGTTCTATAAGCGGTTTATGCTTTGGACCCCAAAAATAGTGTTATAAAGAGGTTGTGGTATATTTGTAAAGCATACAAGGAAGGACCAGGAAAATCCTGCTTCCGGTACACCTTCGTGCTGGGTTTTTTTTTTTTGTTTTTGTTTTTTTTTTTCTTTTCAAGCCGGCTTTATTTGGAAATTAATTCATAATAACGGTGATAAAACCTTGAAAATGTCTTACAAAGTTTATGATATAGGTGCCCCTGTTTAAGAAGTTAAGCAGTTTAACGTTCATTCCGATCATGAAAGTCACTGACAATGACTAGATGCTCTAGCAAAACGAATAAGCTGCGAAATATATACACCATAGAATGTAGCACGAAGGACACCGCCATCTGACTCCCACGCAACTGACCCCATCAGTTGTCTCAGGGCTTTGATTTTTCAACTTGAGTTCTGTATCTAGTTACTTGTTGACATGTATATCAAATGAAGCTTCAGTTGCCAATGCCACGCATAACAGTTTTCGTTCTGAAATAAAGCATTTTTTTTTTTTCGCTCCAGTGCCGATAGCAATTATTATGGTTTGAGGAAATAACGTGAACTAGTCCAAACCTAGCAGGGGATGTTCATTATTGTTCTCCGACTATCTCTGCGATGTGTGTAAGGTACAGGGTATTAATTATTTTTTGCCATAGAGCTCCATACGAATTCCACTCATTTTGGTGGTTAATAATTCTTTTCCGGGTATGGTTGGTCCTCCAAACTTTGTTTTAGTTTAAAAACAAGGCTTAGCTCAGCAAAATAAATAAGGAAAAACACAACCGACACCAGCACTTTCTGTGGCTTTTTCGGAGATTGAATGTAATAACCCCTCAATTGGCAGATATCAAAAACTTCATCATTTTTTTTTTTTTTTTTTTTTTCTCCAGCAAACACAAACATTTATTTTATTTTATTTTATTTTTTCGAAACAATCATGAAACGACATACAGACAGTTTTTTACTTCAATTTAGGATAATAAGGTTCAATTTATCTTTATTACTAACCAGACATAGGCCACCTTATATAAAATAACTATCTCGGGCTACCCCTGCCATTTTTGCACCAATCAGCAGTCCTGTGCCCTTCGTTAACCGAACTCGACTGAAATGAACTAAACGTAAGCGTTAGCTTTCACAAGTAGCTTTAGCTTTCACAAGTAGCTTGGGCTATGATAAGCAAGCAAAATTACGCTTTTCAAAAGCTTTCCCCCGCACCCCCCCCCCCCCCCCCCCACACACACACACACACACACCAGCAATTAGAAATATGCAATTGACAAAACCTATTTAGAGAGAGAGAGAGAGAGAGAGAGAGAGAGAGGGGGGGGGGGGGTAAGAAAAATATCATCAATTTGTCGTCAGCTGTATTTGCTCTGAGTAGGTTTCAGTATGGATCATTTTATAGTGCCTTCAGCTTTGAAAAAAGTTGGTGGGACCTATTTCTATTCCTTTATATGTTCATTCATATCGTCACACTGTTTAGTATGCCTACTAACCGCCGAAGCATACATGCTAGGTTCTAAATATTTAACAAAATAATAAGTTCCCTATAAAAAAACTTAACTCACCCCTGTCATTTTTTTTTTCTCCGGGAGACTTGCAATCGCGAAGCCATGCCTTTGTCAAAAGAGGTGCAGTACAGACCTGTAGCAGCTTTGTACAAAAACTACGAAGACAAAAATCACAAGTTGGACTACTGATCTGGAGTTTTTTTTTAAAAAAAAGACAAAAAAAGACACGTGATTTTGCTTGTACAAATCTACTAGAATAGAAAAGAGGTGTGTGTGTGTGTGTGTGTGTGTGTGTGTGTGTGTGTGTGTGTGTGTGTGTGTGTGTGTGTGTGTGTGTGTGTGTGTGTTGTCATAAGCTACCCAGAGTAAAATTTCAAGCCTCTAGTCAGCATGTTTTGTAGTTTATACTACTCACAAACGTATCATAAATGCATTGGTCTGCAAGAAATGGACAAAACTACATGTATAGTATAGCCCTCCAGATTAACAGAAATTGAAGGCATGATCTCCTAGGTTATGCACCCAGTTTTACAGAAGTTGGTGAGGGCCTATTGCTTTCGGTTTGTCCATCTGTATGTTTGTCTGCAACGCTTAGCATTTATTTCAACACTAAAAATAGCTTGTGTCAGCAACTCCTAGGTCTTCCTTATGAGTCTGTCGAAATTTTGCAGATACTTTAGATTAAAATATTAATATTGCATTAACAGTTGCAAAGTTACACATTTCTGAGATCATTTGGGTCTTACATTTGCCATCATGTGGTCTATCAAAGAAAGGTCATAAACTTTAACGATTTAGTTTCAGTCTATAACTGTAAGATTATAGTTCAAAACGCAGATTTCTACACTCAGATAATTGGAGAAAATATTTTTACACCTCCATACGAAGTATGTCTAGGAGTATATAGTTTCAGTCATGCCCCTCCGTCCATCTGTCTGTATATTAACACTGCATTTTGTTTAACTCTTACGTCACAAAGTTTGTTTTTTGTTTTTTTTTTGTTTTTGTTTTGAAATTTCATATTACAGGATGGTCAAAGTTGGACTTTACGTATATTACAGCATTTTCTTTCTTAGCACAGAACAACAGCCAATGGATGAAGTTCTTTCAAGGTCATGAACTTAGTATTTTGTATCATTTTGATGATAAACTATATTAAAATTTTGTAACGCAACCTGTATCATTAAACTATATACATTACAACCTCTTTATAACACAGTTTTGGATATAACACGGTTCAAAGATGGATCCCATAAATGGTCATTTTTCAATATAATCTATACATTTTTGTTCGGGTATAACATGGTTGTTGCTATGGACCCCAACAATAGTGCTATAAAGAGGTTGTGGTGTATACAATGTACTTTCCAACATCTTGCTACTGTTGTCAACATCATGAACTTAGATTCTTTTGTGATATTCATGTTCAGGTTCTATAGACTGGAGAAAGCTTATACTATTTTGATGCTTCTGCTGCTGCTGACTAACGGTCTAGGTTATATTAGGTGGTCGCATCGGCGGAGGTTATACATTGCCTTTGGCCGCTCGCTATCTTTATTTATTAATTTATTTATTTCATACATTTTTATTTGGATCATTATTGTTTTTTGTTAATATTTTTTTTTTTATTTTGATCATTAATTAACTATTATCTTTTGTTCTTACAGTTTTGTACAAATTAAGTACATACTCAAATATAGAAAATAACCCACAACCTCCTTATATTGTATCATAGTGCTGGGATCCAAAGCAAAAACCACGATAAATAACTATGATTTACCCAAGCAAAATGGATAGATTATATAGAAAAATGAATAATGTATTCTTTTTTCTTTTTTTTTTTATTTGGTTGGAACATTCTGTGTCCATCTGTAAACTGTGTTGTATCCAGAATCTTGCCATAACGAATCCTATTGTAAAGAGGTTCCAATGCGTTTGTTCATTAACGCTTAGCGTGCTGGGAAAAAATTCAATACTAAACATTTCCTTTTTCTTATTTTCCTAGTAAATAGGATTTAACATTTAATGCAAATTTTCATAGCCGATTTTCTGGGAGAAAATATCAATTTGTCGGCTGCTGTATTTGCCCAGAAAGTGCTTAAGACTATTTTGTTGTCATATTATATCAGTTATTTTTCATGCGCATGCAACATTTTATATTCTTTCATATTGTACTGCAATGATTGCACAAGAAACAGAACAGTTCACTTTGTTCTTCTGTTAGATCTTCCCTTTTGGATTTCTTTTTAAAGAAGCCAACTTGTAACTTTAGTAGACATCGTTCACGAATCACGAAGTTACCATATCCGGCTAATAGTTCGCGCACCTGTTGAAGACATGCGAGAACTAACTAGTGCTCGGTAATTTGTGATAACACAGAGAACAAAACAACAAATAAATCAGGAAATTGTTTTTTTCTGTCCATATTTGTAGATGCCATAATTTGAATGCGTGTCACTATCTTATACGGTTGCGTTCAACAGTTTCGAAAAAACAATTTAGTTCTCAAGGCGGAGTAATATTGGTTAATCGTCTTTGTGTATTGAGATCAAAACAACACGCGAATTATCGCAGAGAGAAAAAGGATTAAATCTATGGATTAATGTCGCGTTAAAAATTTCCGAATAACAAAAGGATGGTTGTTGTTAATATTGTTTTGGATTTAAAATATTCAGTTAAGCAAAGCTTTCTGTATTTTTACTTTTATGCGTAATCACACAACTTGAAAAGAAAAATCCGTTAGTTTTGAAAGGTGTGGGTGGGGTAAGGTGCTGAATGGCAAGTATGAAGCAGCAAAACCCAATGGGATTTTCTATAACAGCTGCTCAGAAGTTCATTTCGGGATATAACAGACAGAATACACCCGATTCGAACACCGGTTCGGGTATGAAACCGCCGATTCCAAATACTGGAAATATTCCAGGTAGTGGTTCCTCTCATCATATCCCTGTGATGTTAAGTAATGCTTCAGCCACACCAAACAATATGATGGCAAATGCAGTAACCATTGAGGGTCAGAGAGGTATCATGATAGGCAGTACAAGGTATCCAGTTCCTAATAATCCAGTTGTGAACAACCATTTCATCCAAACACAACAGGGAAATATACTGGCGATAGGTGGGCATGTACAAAACAATTCAAAACCTGGATCCAACTATTCCAGTCCAAGGTCTAGTGTTGGAAGTGGTGGTGATTCAAAAGGATCCAGCCCCAGTTCCAGTTTAGTAAATCCACCACCACCACCACCATATGATCAGAGGATGCTAAACCAGAGAAATAGCATCGCAAGCAATCGGTCAAGCATTAGTATAACTTCCTTTGATTCAAAACATTCAAGTCCTAGGACAAGTTTAGCAGGTGTAGGTGGACTAATCATTGATAAATTTCCAAGTCCCAGAACAAGTCTCGTAAATCCACAAGATAGTCAGTCTAGTATTCATCATCAGTTGAACATTAATCAGCTACATGCAAGTCTCACAAGCCTAGGATCTCATGGAGCAACAGGCATTTTAAATGACAGTCGTTTTAATGAACATGCACCGCCTCAGCTCCACCACATGGCAGACCCACGATTGCGCATTGTTCCACCACAGACTACTGCAAGTGTGAATGGTCATATCATTTATCCAACAAACAATATGAATTCCTTTGACCTAAGTAATGGTTTTACTTCAGTTGTATCAGATGCTTCCAATGTGCAGCAGCGTAATCTGTCACAGATATCCCCACCCCCTGCTTTGCCCGCAAGGGTACCAATAAACAGTAATGTGCCACAAAGGACATCAAGTCAGTCTGAGACAGAGCGAAATATTGCTTTACTAACACAAAAATTACAAAATGATATGAGGATCTCCATGAGTCCCCAGCCAACAAGTTCAGGGCCACCAACACCGCCCCCTAAAGAACCACCACCTCCATATCATGGCCCACACAAAACTGAACCTATGCCTGGTCTTCCACCGAGGAATGCTGCCGTAAAATTCACCAGTAATACCTCTGGACCGAGTTCACAGACAGTACCGGTGTCTGCTGTTGGACCCCGTGTTACACTGAATCAAGTTCCACCTAAAACACCACCATCAGCTACTGTAAGACCACAGGCTCAGATTTCATATCAGATCACACCACCTCAGCCTCGAGGTCCCAGTGAAGCAGAGAAAAAGTTGATGGCTTTGACCCAGGAGCTGGAAGATGAGCTAGAATCTAAATCTCAAGGAGAGTACTTTGGTAAGTTGCTATATGCTTCCAGCTTGGTTTGGCAGAGGTCTTATTATAAAAAAGTCTTCTGTTTCATTTTTTTTTTTGTTTTTTTTTTTTTTTGTTTTATTTCTGTCCCTGTATGAAAAGCATAGCTTTAGAGGGATTACTTTTTAAAACCAGAAGTATTGATATTTGTGGTATTACTTCATGAAAATATATGCTGTGGGTTCTCATTAGAAGCACCAAGAAGTGCATACGTTTTCCTGGAGAAGTAAGAAAAATATTTGGGTGGAGCTATGGACACATACATTCTACATATATTATGTAATATTAGAGTCACCAAGGTGAGATGGTTATAACAAGTAAAAGAATGAATGTCACAGTCGCTGTTGTTTTCACTCCATGGAGGTACCTTTCTCGGTTTTTATTGATGTAGATTAATCATTCATCAGTTGACAAAATTTGAAGAAAAATTGTGAAGATATTAAACAAATTTTACTTTTGGCAAGAGGGAATAAGCTGTTCTTATGCTCATTATTAGGATTTAATGAATCTAAACATATTCTTTTAAATATTCCAGCTAAAATTTGGTTACTGTAGGTGAAGAAAACTGGGTTATCACCTCCATCAAATGAGACAAAAATTCGCAAAATGTCGGATTTCATAACTTTTCAGGGTTTCTTTTGCCTGAAGAGTGCCATGCTGATTGTCCCTATTCTCAACATACTGTATGTTTTAATAGATTCAGATTTCAGATTTTTAACGCTGCCAGGCAACTGAGTCACATAGAGGCAGCGCCATGTTTTAATAATACTATGCTCATGAATATGTACTGTACAGATTTGGTGCCTTTTGAAACATGCTTGTGTATATTCATACATGTAAGTTCAGTAGATATTTTTTTCATTTGTCAAATTAGCCACAGGGTATGATGTACTATTGAGTCATACAACAATATATCTGCAAATATATCTTATGATCTGCATGCTGCACACCATAAATATGCCAGGAAATACCTTAGGCTTGTTGTTAATATGTTGTGGTTGGAAAATAATTAAAGGATCAAAGCACCAGATAAGAATTTTTTTTCCATCTGAAAAATACTGATAGTTTTCTTACCTCTCCATGAAAATATATGTTGTGTGTACTCATTAGAAGTGCCTCACTGAGGCACTTCTAATGAGTACACACAACATATGTTTTCATGGGAAAACAAGAAAAAAATATGTGAATACCGCCTCTTATCTGGAGCTAAGTAGCTGTAGATAAGCTGGGGGGGGGGGGGGGGGGGAGCTAAGTAGCTGTAAATAAGCGGGGGGGGGGGGGGGGGGGGATATCCAGCATTTTGTTTACTCCATGAAAACATATATGTGGGTATTCATTATACAAATGTATGTATTTTCATCGAGAAATAAGGAAACTTTCAATACTTTTTGGTTGCCGTAGAAAATGATTATTAGTCTGCTGCAAACGATAATTGCAGAATTTTAGAGGGCAGCCCAATCGCTGAAGACAAGTGATTGAACCAACTTGTTCACTTGTTCATAATGACACTGAGTCACTGACACAGCATTTTATAGAAATGACAACTTTAGGAAAAGTATGTTGTAACATTTTGAATAGAATAAAAAGAATTTGTTTTGAAACTGCACAAAATTAAGGGGAAAGGCAACACACTATCTAAATATTGGAAGAGTCATAGATAACGTACATGTATTGATAGTTTTCTTAATTTGTCATGAAAATACATGTTGTGATACTAATAAGAAGTGCCTGGCCGACAACTATTTGCAGTATCTGATATGGGTCTGCACTGTTTGGCAATTACCCTTTTGCGAGGTCTCCAGTCTAAAATGATCTTGACAAACCATGCATTTTTATGCAAATGATTCACATAAAATGTTAAGCCTTTTTTTCTTGGAAAAATCAAAATAATATGTCTGCTGTAGTTTTGGTTAGTTTTTTAAGGGCTTGAAATTACCCTCATCAGCATGTCAACATTCTGTCAATCCGTGTATAATAGTAAAATAAAATTAATGCTGGAAAAGAGAAGTAATTGAAGTTTGTTTAGGGTTAGATTTTGGTTAGGGTTACATGTAGGTGTAAAGTTAGGGTTAGTGTTATGGGTAGGTACATTGTATTTGTATGTTGGGGTTAGGAGAGAATCGAGGTTTAGAAGGGTGGATAGATTGTAAACTTGCTTTTTTGTGTTTTGATACTCCTTGTGTTACAATATAGTGTAAAAAAGTATATAGATACATAAAAGCAAAAAAAGTAAAAAGCATGGCAGCAATGTTACTTGCTATGTTTGTTTGTAGAACTGCTTGAATAAAAATCAGGACCCGGTTGTTCAAAGCGTCGTTATCTTAACCAGCTTGTTAAGGGTCATTTCATTAACTGTTTTAGCAGATTCAATATACAATACTCTGATATTTTTTGCTGAAAAAATGTGAGTAGCTTTTGCACTGCAAAAGCTACTCACATTTTTTCAGCAAAAATTTCAGCATATTTGTGTATCACTTGATTTAAATTTTAACGAACCGTTAACTAACGACATCGTTAGCTTTGAACAACTGGGCCCTGACTTAAAAGAGTGCATAACATGTATCAGTCATGGAAGATGGAAGAAAGCCAGGCACATCCTGTGAAACTGCCAATACCCCATACAGAAGACTCACAATTATAAAACTGGCCAGAAAGTAAAGAAATGGGCTTGATAACCAGACTGTCCAATCAAGCGCATCCAGAAAGACTGGTTTCTTTTCTCTTGAAGTATTGCAAATACCATATTCGACCTACATGTAATTACTGCACATGCTCCTACATTGTATAAGCGTACAGTCGAGCAATTTAGTAGTCTTTAGATTACAACCAGTGTACTTATATCTACTTCTTTATAAAAACATATGTTGTGGGTACTCCTTTTGAATTGCCTCGACATGTCGAGGCAATTCAAACAAGTACCCACAACATATGTTTTTGTGAAGAAAATCAGAAAATAATATAGCATAATATCATTTAATGAGCTCCTCATGAAATCCTCTGCTGATCTTTCTTTAAAGTGTGCCCTTATTAGATTGATATTTTACTGCAAGTTTTTCCAGTAATTTTGAAAAAAAGAAAAGACCTATTAAGTGCACATTGCAGTAATTACCCTAAATATTGAGACACCAATTTCTTACCATACTTCTTCTAAAATTTGAACAAGTGCAGTTTACTGCCCCATGTTGTGTCTAAAATTTGCTGGATTAGTGGCAAACACATTCTTTGGTGTCTCATCTTGGTCTACACTGTTTGCTAAAGCCTTTCTGTCTGAATACATAATTATAGTAAATACAGTACACCTACCTAACTGATCCACATTGTTTCTGTTTTGTGCTATATAAACTAGTGCCTGTATGATTTTTTTCACTTGTCTCACCTAATGTTTATAACAGAATCAGTACAATTTCCAAAGAAATATAGGTCATATCTGTCAAACTGCAAATGCCTGCCAAAAGTTAAAAAAATATTATATAATTGTTTGAATTTGCTAGAAAATTTTAGCATTTCTTAACTCTTTCCTGATAAACTGTTGGGCTTGATCTGGATCCAAACTGTTTGACACTCTTAATACATTGTAGTATTCCTGAAATTTTTTTTGAAAAAAGGTAGTTTAAAAAAAATCCACAGACAAATAAAAAGCATGCAAAATAACCCAGCATGCAAAGAGTTAAGATTAAAATCGATGTACATGTAGGTTTTTCAGTTCTGAGTTTTGGAGCACAAATTTTTCAGAAGGCCAAGTGGCTGCAGGAGTTCTACTCATTTGATTTTTATTGCCTTACAGCATACATGTAGAGGTGGCATTGTTCTGTCTATTTTCATCAGTTGTAGCAATGTTTGCATTCACCATATTCAACACATTTTGTTAGCATTTAGCCCATTGTATACTGAATAGAATCTCCCACACTGTATATTGGAAGAGTCCAATTTCAATTTTAGGTACATTTTGTACGTCTGGCTATGAGATTTAGATATTCCTATAGAAAAAAGGCTAAACTATTTGCAAACAGTGGAGATCCTGATCAGACGTCACATTCTGCGGGGTCTGATCTGGGTCTGCACTGTTTGCAAATTACCCATTTAGGGGTCTCCCATCTACAATGGGTTAATCGTAACCCTTATCCTGCTGAACACGACAACCCCTACCTTTGCAAACAGTGTAGATCCAGATCAGATGACTTCTGAAGAAGCCAACTGATCAGGATCTACACTGTTTGTCATGCAGTTTGTGAATTGGATGAATACATTATAACAGTAATCTGATTAGTGGATAGTTAGAAATAGGTGTGGCTTAAGTAATTTATTCAGCAGGATAAGGGTTAATAAAGCTCCTTGAATACATGATGATGGATCTGAAATTTTGTGATGTAATAGCAAACAGTGTAGACCCTGATCAAAGTGGTTTGATCAGCATGCTCAGGCCTGTCTGTCTGAATAGTTAGAGCTAAAACAGTAGAAGATTAGTACTCATCTGCATAAAACATTAATGAATTAAGCTAATGGACTGAGGTAAGGAAGATGATGTATTGTTTGTTTTGTAAAGAAAATAATTAAAACTCCTTAGGGTTATTAGGGGCAAAGAAGACATGCAGTAAGTGATAAATCACTATATGATAAATCACTTGAGTTAGTACAATGATTAGTAATCCCTGTGGTGACAAACGGTAGTGGATGATGTATTAAATAGTGTCATGACATATCCTAAAATCATCTTTTGTACTACTGTAGAGAGCCTGGCTCCAGATAAGAGCTGTTACATGCATAAATAGTTTTCTTATTTCTCCTCAAAACATATGATGTGGTACCACAATGTATGTTTTCATGGAGAATAGGAAAACATCAGTAGTTTTTAGTTGAAAAAAAAAAAAGTTCCTTATCTGGAGCTGGGAGAGTAACTATTTTAATATACCCTGACCCACAAGGGTTGACTTGTTGTTAACCCCAACACACTCAAAAAAACCTACCATATTTACTCTTAACCCTTTTCCTGCTGAATAAATTAAGATGCTATGCCCACTTCTAATTTTCAGCCAATCAGATTACTTGATCCAGATTGTTGTTATAAATTCACATACTAAATGGCAAACAGTACAGATCCAGATCAGTTGGCTTCTGAAGAAGCCAACTGATCTGAATCTACACTGTTTGCAAAAGCAGGACATATCCAGGTTCAGCAGGACTAGGGTTAAGTATTCCGACAGATAAACTTGAGCAAACAGTGTGGACCTTTGCTGCTAATGGAACAGCTTACTTAGTGTTTGCACCGTTTGGTGAGTCTGTTCAAGTGTTGTGTGTCGAAAGTGGTGCTTTCACTTTAAAAATGATACTGGTCAGTGTTAGGATGGAAGTCTCGGACCTCTGCCCAGTGTAACCCAGAAGACTGTTTGATTTCTGCCCAGAAGACCAACATTTTATAGCATACATGTACAGTGTTTCTACATCAAAATATATGTCTAGGGTATTCATTTGAAGCGCTTTGGCAAGGCACTTCAAATGACTACAATAACATATTTTCACGGAGAAATAAGAAAAAATATGAATACTTTTTGGTTGAAAAAAGTGCCTTACCTGGTGCTAAGAATACTGCAATATCATTCTTTGATTCTGGCCTACATTTCACAGTCCATTGATTGTCTGTTTTTATTTTCATGAATCATTGTGTGAATCTCAGTTATACAATGTACATAAATTTGTAATACTGATAGGCACTGGCAGGTGCAACATCACCTTTAAGGAATTCTTATTGTTATTGGTTCCGGAAAATGTATTTCATGGATACAAATCTCATTAGAATTACCTGAGACATTAAAAAATCTGAATATTCTTTTCATTATTTGAAGGCTTAATCCTTGTCCTGATGAACCCGGATAAAACCTGCATTTGCAAACGGTGTAGATCCAGATCAGTTGGCTTCTGAACTGATCTGGATCTGTACTGTTTTCCATTAAGTATGCAAATTTATAACAACAGTCTGGATCAAGTAATCTGATTGGCTTAAAATTAGAAGTGGGTGTGGCATCTTAATTTATTCAGCAGGACAAGGGTTAATTAATAATACAATTGTTGCTCTAGCAGAGGTTTTGTTAACCCATTGTAGACTGAATGAAATTTCCAACACTACATACTGGAAGTTTCTAACTTCAGTTTTAGGTATGTAAGGCTATGTGATTTACAAATGTAAAAATGGTTGAACTATCTGCGGCTGGGTCTGCACTGTTAACCAATTATCCTTTTAGGGATTCAAGGGTCATCTTAGAGCTTTCAGAGAGGGAGAAGTTTTGCAACAATTTCAGGATTTCAGGGAGAAGTTTTGGTCCAAATTTTGGATTTCCCTATACATTCTATACATTTTCACTTCTCCCTCAGCTCAAGATAGGGAGAAGTCAGCCAGCTTAGGAAGACTTTTTCTCCCAAATCGCCCTCTAGGATGACCACTGGGGATTCCAGACTACGTGACAGTGTGCATTGGGTTAAGAGTATTTTTGGATGATAATTCTAGGACTCACAGCTTCAGTATTTGGAAGTCCCAGAGCAATTTTTGGATGTCTCAGACACTCTGACTCCTAGACTTTCCTCAATGGAAGCACTATAGGATGATTTTCTCCATTTCTCTTTTAAAATGTATGTTATGGGTACTCATTAGAAGTGCCTACCTGATAAGTACCCACAACATATATTTTTATGGAGACATAAGAAAAAATATCCCAGAATTAGCATCAAATACTTCTGCTGATTCAAGAAGGGCAGTTATCAGCTTCTAGCGAAAGAATGCAATTAAACTGTGCACAAATACTGGTTAACCCATACCGCTTAGAGGGTTAAGTCTGCCCAGAAAATGTGTGATTAGATAAACTGACCTGCTCGACATGATCCTAATGGGTTGACTGTGCCGTAAAACCTCAACTCAATCAATCCCCAAGATACATGTAGAAGGGGTATCCAGGGAAATACACATGTAGTACCCACATTTTGGAGAATAAAGAAAAACATCAACTCTTTTTAGGTGAAAAAAAAAAAAGACGCCTTGGCTTCGCAGTCTTCCAGGGTGATATAGTAGGCTTTGTTGTATTTATAGGTAACATTCCAGCTTCTGTACATTCTTCCTTCTAACAAATATCCACTTTACAGTTTATGGGATAATCAGCAGAGCAGTTAAGGAGGAGTAATTGGTGTAATTTTTGGGATAGCGTTTTTTACTTCTCCATATAAATATATATTGTGGGTACTTATTAGAAGTGCCTCAGTGAGGCACTTCTAATGAGTACCCACAACATTGTATTTCAATGGAAAATTGGAGAAAGTTATCCCAGAATTATTATCAAATATTTCTCCTGAACAATGCCTCTGGATAATGATAGACTAGCTGTAATAACATGTATCAATTAATATCTGATTACTGAGATCACCAAGAGGGGAGGGGAAGGCTATGTATAGCCTGAAGCAAGTTTAAAATGGTTTGGGCCAGGGGTCTATCGCTTAGAGCATTCATGGTATTAGGTCTTTTTCTGCTCTGCTGCATTCTTCTTTTCTTTCTTTCTCTCTTAAAGGACAATTCGAGGGTTGAGCGCAAGTCTGTAGTAACTCAAACATATTTTTAAAACCCTTTAGGGGCAACTTTGACCCCTTTGTAAACAGTGCAAATTTAGGTGCCATTGCTCATACAAGCAATGGCACCTAAATTTCCATTGTTTACAGAAAGAAATGTTGTAATCTTCATAATGCCTTCATGGTGAGGAGATTAAGTGTTGGGAAAACAATCATCTGACTTGCTACAGTCTTGCGATCAACCCTCGATCTGATGATGATGAATATTTTGTGTTTTACGTACCTTTCAATATTATTTAAGTCATATGAAGAAAATGGAAGGGTGATAATGAAATGCCCTGTGCAATAAGATGCCATACGGTCACGAGTTGAATTCCGCCTCCAGCGGGATTCGAACCGGAGACCTCTATTCTGAAGCCACAGAGTGCTAACCGATTGGCCACCTGAACGCTTCTCTCATGGGAGATGGCTGCACATGACTGAAATACTGTTAGCGTAGAGATGATGTGGCATGACTAAAATATCAGAACTGGGTAGTGCAGCGGTGCATGTCTTGCTTGTCTCATATTGATATAAATGGTCAAGTTACAGTCAGACTTGGTCATTTTTGTACAAGGGAAATTGCTTCACTGAGGTGCCTCGTGAGTACCAACAACATGTTTTCATGCAGGAATAAGAGAAATACAATGTATTTACCTGATACTCCCTCTTTTCTAGAGCCATTATGATGTACTTTTGTCTTGTTCTGTGTCGGTGAATTCAGAAGTATGTTAGAGGACTTTTAAGTAGTTATTTCCTTCGTTTAAATATTTTCATGTCTGTTGATTTAGTTAATTGTTAAGAAAAACATAAATTGATACAGTATTGAGCCTCAGTACAATTACAATAAAATTCACAGATGCCAATTTGCTATTTTTTTAAATTAGGGCTTGACATTTCATGTACATGTACTGTGAGCTAAAGTTTTTCCTGTAGAGATACTGTACCAATGCATAGCTACAGATAAGAGGGGATATCCACATAATATTTTTTTCTTATTTCTCGACGAATGCATATGTTGTGGGTACTCATTAGAAGTGCTTCGGCGAGGCGCTTCTAATGAGTACCCACAACATATGTTTTTATTGAGAAATAAGAAAGATATCAGCATTATTTGGATGAAAAAAGCGCCTTATCTGTTGCTATGCAATGGCCTAATTGTTGGGACATCTTTACTCCTTGTTATTTTTATCTTAAAATTTGAACAAATCATTTTAGGACCTTTTGATGTGCATGTCTAAAAATACTGCTGGATAATTGGCAGACAGTACACCCTGATTAGAAGCCCACTTTGCCAGCATATGATCTGAGCCTACGCTGTTTGCTTAGGCCTGTGCAATTACTTAGTGAAATATATGATTCTGTATTTAGACTAAACATTAGCTTCTTACCAAAGTTGTCCTGAATTAGACTGTTCTCTGCTACAATTTTGCTTGGCTTTTTAACCCATTGTAGACTGAATGAACTCTCCCACACTATATACTGGAAGATTCTAACTGCATTTTTAGGTATGTTAGGCAATGTGATTTAGATATTCCCAGAGAAAAATGGTTGCACTATTTGCAAACAGTGGAGATCCTGATCAGATGCCACATTCTGCAGTATCTGATCTGGGTCTGCACTTTTTGTCAGTTACCCTTTTAGGGGTCTCCAGATGGGTTAAAGGTTATCAAGTCCTCATTATGTATTTGTCATAGCTCCAGATAAGAGAAAGTATCAGGTAAATATTTTTCTTATATCTGCATGAAAACATATGTTGTTGGTACTCATTAGAAGTGCCTCACTGAGGTGCTTCTAATGAATACCCACAACACATTTTTTGCAGTAATAAGAAAAATATTAGGACCATTTGGTTGAAAAAAAGTGCCTTATACATAGGTCTAGATAAGGGAGGGTATCCGGTAAATATTTCTCTTATTTCTCCACAGGCACTTCTAATGAGTACCTACAACATATGTTTTAGTGGAGGAACAAGAAAAATATCAATACTTTTGGATTGAAAAAAAGTGCCTTAACTAGTGCTATGTTATATCTACATGTATGTCTATACAGCACTAAAAATAACCTTATCTGTATCAGGATAAAGGGTAGCAGCTTCTGCATATGCACCTGGTTAATTGATTGTATTTCGAAATGATAAGATTACATCTGAAACAATTTAGAGAGTTAACAAAGTCACATTTTTCTGCTTCATATCTTGTATATTGTTTTCGAAAATATTTTTACAATTCCTCTGACATCAAAAGAAGCCAATCTGTTAAAGTATTTTTTGAAGTATGGTCAACCAATGAAGCGTTTTGACACATGTACAAAGACGTTTTGGCAAGATGAGACATTAACAAACAGCGGTATTTGTTCTTGTTTAACCCCTAGTCTTCAGTAAATACCGTCAAGTGGACATCTGATCCGTTGGAATGTCTTCAGCTATTGTGTTACAAGTGCTGTAGAATTTCTGAACATTCAGTTTGATTTGTTATTATTTGTTCCATTTTAAATTAAAATAGTGCAAGTCTGGTATTGAACTATAAGGCCAAACAAAAAGATATGTGTGTTTAAGTTATCTGGACTTAATTTTTTCAGTGAGGGTGGTGGGCGGACCTAGTTTTTGTTTTCATGTTTTCTCAAAAACATAAATTTAAGCCTTTTTGAGATAAATTATTGTTGCTGCATTTACCCTAACCTTTCAGGCATGTAGGTCTTAAACAATGTAGACTGAGCTCAAACTGCTCATAAAGGAACAGTTTGATCAGGGTCTTAGCTCTGATAGCCATTCAGGGGTCATCCTAGAGTTTTTAAATAGGGAGAAGTTTTGTGACAATTTCAGTATTTCAGAGAGAAGTTTAGGTCCAAATTTTAGATTTCCCTATACATTCTATACATTTTCACTTCTCCCTCAGCTCAAGATAGGGAGGTTAGCCAACTTAGGGAGACTTTTTTCTCCCAAATCGCCCTCTAAGATGACCCCTGGCTATTAAAACAATAATTTTTAGTCAACAGGTCTCAAATAGACTTGTACAAATTTTGCTGAATAATGGTGTCTGACTAATTAGCGTTATTACAGTACAGGTATATTTCTACATGTATATAAAAATGTAAAAGGAAAAATAAAAAAAAACAAAAAACAAATGGAAATCCCAAAATACTGTACCTAGTTTTCTGACATGGAAGCTGTAACCTTAAACACACATATTATTTTGTTTGGCCTAACTGCTAAAAAATGATTTTTTAATCTTTGATTTGCTGAATTTAAATATTAGCAGCATACATTCTTAAAATTTCTCTCTTAACAATTTGAGAAAAAGGATGACAACTCATTCAAATTGTCTCCTTTGGAAGAAACCTTCTGATTGAAAGTTCAAGTCCTGTTTCCTTTGAAAATTCTAACAAATAATGGCTAAGAATTTTATCTAAAGAACGTTGAAGGTTTCATGCACAATCGTGCTGATATACTAGAAAAAGAGCTGTTAAAAATTTGAGGGTTTGCTTTACAATGAGAATGACTAGGGGAACTAAGCACTCAATAGCACTTGAAATAATAATTGTTAGACATATTAGAATAGATTATCAAATAAATCTTTCTTATGAGTCATAGGTGCAAGGTTATTTGAATTTTTTTAATGTGATTACCATTAGCTCCAGGTAATGCACATTTTTTTTTCAACCAAAAAGTAATGAATTTTTTCTTATTTTCCATGAAAACATATGTTTTGGTACTCATTAGAAGCACCGTGCTTCTAATGAATATCAAAACATATGTTTTTCGTGGAGAAATAAGAAAAGTGTATTGTGGATACCCCTCTTATCTGGAGATATGGATTACAGTCAAAATTTCAATATATCGGCATTGGACAGTTTACAATGCCGTATTCAACCTAATTACCGCACTTCTGAAGAAGCCAACTGATCTGGATCTGCACAGTTTATCATTAAATATATGAATTTCTATGAAAAACCCGGATCAAGTAATCTGATTGGCTGGAAAGTAGGAGTGGGCGTGGCATCTTAATTTATTCAGCAGGGCAAGGGTTAACCTAAGCATTTGAACACTGTATCTCCTTACCATACTTGTCCTAAAATTTTAACAAGTCCATTTCACTATACATGTACTGGTTGATGTGTCTAAAATACTGTTGAACGAGTGGCAAACAGTGTAGATCCTGATCAGTTACCACATGTCAGTAAAGCATATTGCTAATCTAGCAGTAATGGTGTTGAATTCAATTCAAGGCAGAATGATGGATGGTCAGGTGGTTTTAAGACTGGTTTTCATCAACCTTTGATGAACGATCGGCTCGATATAAGTGAAATATTCTTGAAAGGCCGTAAAACCTAACCCAAATAAAAAAAAAAAAAATCAAGGCAGAATGTTTTTCCTGACTGCGTGGCATTTGTTTGCACAGAATTTTTGTCAATTCTTAATGACTGAAATACAGTTGATAGGTCATAAAAGCAAAAAGCATATACATTTTGTATAGTAAATGAATGTATCTTTAGTATCTTGCTAACCTGGAAAAGATGTTGGTGAACAATTCTTAACAGTGAATTAAAATAGCAGAGCTGTGTATAAAAAAAATAAGAATGATTATTATATGCTAAATGATAAATTGTTTTAACAAGTATTAAATTATAAACAAGTATTTTCTCTAATCACTTGTCGGGCTTATATCAATTTATTAATGTCAACATAGCTTTTTCTAAGACCAGAGGGTTATGTGTCATTAATTAATCATTTTTCATAATGTTCAGTGGTGTTTGATATTGTTCTCAATTTGTCAGGATAAATACTACTGTAATTATACTGAATATTAGGATAACTTGCATAGCTCCAGATAAGCCACCTTCTTCAACCAAAAAGCATTGGTATTTTTCTTATGTCTCAAGAAAAACATATGTTGTGGTACTCATTAGAAGCGCCTCACCGAGGCACTTCTTATGAGTACCCACAACATATGTTATCATGGAGAAATAAGAAAAATATTTACCTGCCACCCCTCTTATCTAGATCTTGAGTTTGTCAAAAAAATCTGCTAGCAGAATGGCAAAAGATGTAGACTCTGCTCAAACTACAGTATACCAATTAGGAGCAGTTTGATCTTGCTGTACACTGCCATTCAGTCAGTACTTTTAAGACAAACATGCCAAAGGACTTGTTCACTCCTAAACATTGCTCCAAATGAGAGAAGAATCCAGATAAATGTTTTACTCATTTGTCCACCAAAGCATGTTTTGGGAATAGCTTATCTGATGACCTGAAATTTCTGGTTAGGTGGCAAAAGAATGTGCACAATATGCATAGAGGGCTAAGCCTGCCCAGTAAAAGTGGGGTTAGGTAAAACTGACTGCGCTCGACCTGATCCCATTGAGGTGAGTGGGCCGTAAAACCTCGACACAAACTTCTCGTTAGGATTTTCTTTTTGACATAATGCAGCTTGGAACCAGAAGTCTGAGGTTATCGGACAAGGTTACATTTTGATCTATTACTCATCACAAGTGGCTCACAGAGGCCCTTTTAATGAGTACTTTACCCACATTTTCGTGGACAGGTAAGAAAAATATCTGTATGGTTTGGTTGGGAAAAAATGCCTTATCTGGAATCATGTTTTAGGATAAGGATGGTAAGTTAAAAGGAATATGGATAATGCATTTGTTATTTAAAGCACTCAGCATGAAGCATGCTTTAAACACAACTTTCAGATACATGTATAGTACAAAAATGTATATTGATATACATGTAGTTTGCTTTGTTATAAATTAAATATTTCATCAATCATCTTCTCTGGATCTACACTGCTTATAATGGTTAATTTTAGAAAGAATTAGTAAGGACACACGAATTCAGTGTCCTGATTTCATGTAGTGAAAATAAAAAGAGGCAAAAACCTGATCAAATCTTAATAAATTTTTACAATGAACAATGCAAGTTCGTGACCATTTATTCCTTACAATATGTTGCTTATGTTTTCTCTGTAAATACAGTTAGCAATCTGAGGGTGAATAATGAGCAGGGGCTCAAATAAAATAAAAATATTTTCATTTTTTCTCCTTGAAAATTTAACATGTAGCTCTAGATAAGAGTGTAACCAGATAAGTACATTTTCTTAAAAAGCAAGTTACCAGCCAACTGGACCTATGTCGAAAATCATGTTTTAGGATAAGGATGGTAAGTTAAAAAGTTACATGTGCTTAAGAAGAATGTTAGAATAGTCTAATGAGTTAATTCCAGTGAAATTCTAGAATAGATTTTTTTGTGTTTTTTTTTGTTTTTTGAGGAGTGGGTGGGCAGGGGGTGTTGTGGGAGAGGAGAGGTGTGAGGGGCACAATGCAGGAGAAAGTATTAGAAATAAAGATAACCCTAGATAAGAGAGGGTATCCATATAATTTCTTATTTCTCCATGGAACACATTACACATTGGAAGCACCTTGCTGAGGCGCTTCTAATGAGCACCCACAACATGATGGAGCAAAAAGGTTTGTCTGCTTGGCAGATGATTCACATGAAATATCAAGACTTCTTTTCTCTGATAAATAAAAACAATATACTTAAATAAATTGTCTTCTGCTGCAGTTGTGATTGGCACATTTAGGGTTAAACTCATGAATGCTTAAAATACAATTTGTTATAACATGATTTTTTAGGTGAAAGATGGATTCTTCAAGTTGTAGAATCTTAATGGTAAATGACATCATTTGGTTGGGACAGTTTTTAGCAAGATAGATTAACATTATTTTGTTTTAATGGAGAATTCACAGCACCAGACTAAGATGAGTATGTGAACCATCTATCTGTCTGTCAATCTCAAATCCTGTCCAGTTTGTAACTTTTAATCCCTGAAGATATTTTCACAAAACACCTTATAAATATAAAGTGTGATCAAACACTATAATGCACCTCTCTGCACCTTCCCCCCACCCCATCTCTAAAAAAAGATCGTTATTAACTCATGAGACTATTCTAACATTCTTATGCACATGTATGTTTTCAACATAGGTCCTGGTAACTTACCCTATAAATGCTTATATATTGTCAGCACCAGACTGAGAAAAACAAACATAACATGAATTCTTTTGGAGGTGGCTAAATTTATTTGTCTCCTATTGTCTAATCTGTGCAGAAAGCATGCATAATAACCTCCACAAGAATTGCCAGGAATTCTTGGATTGTGGTGATCAAAACATTGACAGCTGTGTCTGTATTAGCTCTCATTCCACACATAAATATAGTGGTCTCACAAGAAAAGGGTCTGCAACTCTGCATATATATGTATATGCATAAAGGGGTATCCAGAAAATTAGTTTCCTTATTTCTCCATGTAAACATATGTTGTGTGTACTCATTAGAAGTGCCTCCCTGAGGCACTTCTAATGAGTACCCACAACATAAGTTTTTACGGAAAAATAAGAAAAATATCCATACATATCAGTGGAAAAAAAGCATCTTATCTGGAGCTATGGACTGCACTACCTTATGAAACACACGAAAAAGGCCCGTATGTAATTTGCGGACATCACTGGCCCGGATCAGCCTTCGTTGCCTGCTACCAGAATCAATGGATACTGTAGTAAACAAATGTATGTTGACATACAGAGAATGTTCAGATCAGACTGCTCTGATGTTCTCGCTCAGCTGGACCTTTGCTGTTCGTGTATGGCATAAGGGCCTTTTTCCCATGTTGCAACAGCAAAGCTTGAGATCTGCCTGCACAAATGTTCAGTCTGATCTGAGCTTTTCTGGTTTTTGTTTGTTTGTGTTGAGGTTTTACAGCGCAGTCAACCCAATGGGGTCATGTTGAGCGCGGCCAGTTTACAGAACCACACTTTTACTGGGCAGATTTAGTCCTCTAAATGGTTAACCAGTATTGTGCACATTCTCTTACATCAGACACTGACAACTGCCCTTCTTGATACAGCGGAAGGGAGAGCATGACGGAAGAAAATATTTCACAATCAATCTCCATGAAAAAATGTTGCTGACCTGGCGGGGGTCAAACCCGCAACATCCTGATCACCAGACGGATGCACATCGAACTGAGCCACCAAGGCCCACTTTTTTCTGGTTTTGATACATGTGTATTTCCACAGTTGCCACATAAGATTAGTGTCTTTGCTTTACACTGATGATAATCCTGTAGGCAGACAGCAAATACCCTGTTTAGACTGGGGGATGTGCAGGCTGATCTGGGCATTCTCTGTATGCATAAGATATTTATTCACCAATATCATGGGCCGTTATACATGGCATACAATCACATATATAGAGGATCTTACACGAGTGGTCATTGAAATGACCACAAATGTAAGATTCAGTTTATCATATGACCATTTTAAATTGGATTTTATGGCCTTAAAAGCTGCCAATTGTTCAACAGCAAATGCATGGTTGACAATTGGACGTCGTCATGACGTTGTTGTTCACACCAAAGTCAGTTATGTAATGTGTGGTCATACGATTTTTATGGCATGACGTTTATCCACTGAATAACAGCAACGTCATATGATAAATATAGTTTAATTACACGATTTTATGATTCTGATACAAAATGTACAAATGCAACATACCGTAATAACGGACAGGCTTGAGCAAACAGTGCAGACCCAGATCGGATGCCGCAGAAAGCGGCATCTGATCTGGATCTATAGTTTGCCACTCGTCCAGCAATATTTTTAAACACATCAATAGGTTGTGGATCAGAGCTTACCCACAAGGGTCGACGTGTCGTTAAACCCAACACAGTCAATCAATCAATTTTTCCAAATTTTAGGACAAGTAAGGTAAGGAGTTGAGATGTCTCAATATTTAAGGTAAATACGGTACATTTGAGCCACAGACATCAGAAAATGCGCCTTCAGACATGTGCTCCTAGGGAAGATTCAGATCAGCCCTTGCATTCGCCTAATCTGGGCCCAGTTGTTCAAAGCTAACGATGTTGTTAGTTAATGATTTGTTAAAATTTACATTGAGTGATACGCAAATATGCTGAAATTTTTTGCTGAAAAAATGTGAGTAGCTTTTGCAGTGCAAAAGCTACTTACATTTTTTCAGCAAAAAATATCAGCATATTGTATATTGAATCTGCTAAAACAGTTAACAAAATGACCTTTAATGAGCTCGTTAAGCTAACGACGCTTTGAACAACTGGGCCCTGATCGTTAAAAATTTTATTTTTCTGCCACATGGAAATTTTTTTAAGCTTCATGACATTTTTTAAAGGGACGAAAAGGTAAAAGAATAAATAGGCTTTCTGATAATGGAATAAATTGTTTTTAGCATAAATCATGTTTATACGTTGCCACTCAGGCCCGATTTAACACATTTTAACTGTTTTTTGTATAAGATTAATTTAATAAATACCTACCTAACTAACTGTCTGAAACTGCTATTTTATTTTATTTTGATGAAAAATATATGGTTGATTGAAAAAGAAAAAAATAAAACTGACTGAAAGCACTTTTATTTTTATTTGGATTTTGGAAAAAATAGGATCATCTCTCTGAGAACCAGAAAATAAAAAAGAATTTGGCAGAGGGACACATTCACATTGCTCACTTCTTTCTCTCTTCTTGTGGAACTTTGGGTATATTCTGCTATTCTGAAGCCCTGGCACACATTACCATATTCGACCTAATTACCACACTGTGCGCTTAGGTTTTTCAAAATTACTGGGAACACTCATTTGTGGTAAAATATGTATCTACCTACTAAGGATACGCTATAAAAAAGATCAGAAAAAGGACTTATTTGATGATGATTATGTGATTGTTTCTGATTTTCTTTATAAAGGCATATGTTATGGGCACTCATTTGAATTACATCAACAAGTCGATCGATGCAATTCAAATGAGTACCCACAACATATGCTTTTAAAAAGAAGTAAAGAAAAATTACACTGGCTGTAATCTGAAGACTAGGGAATTTCTTGACTGTGCGCTTATAGGGGTATGTGCGGTAATTGCATTCCAATGGATGTAAGATTGTCTCCAGTTTCTGCCACTGTTCTCAGCACATGCACTTTCCCACAGTTTCTGGTGTCAAGTGGATAACATTTACCACTCTCTGGACTAAATCAGCAGATGACAAATTGATGATATTTTTCTTATTTTTCCCAGAAAACAGGTTTTAATATTTCAGGCAAATTGTTTCCAATGGAGACAGTTTGCATGGAATATAAGAACCTGTTTTTTTCAGGGAAAAGCAAAATATTTCAGAATGTTGTCTGCTGAAAATTTTTACCCAGAGTGCTAAGCGAAAACAAGTAATTTATGTCTTGTTGAAAGGCACCTGATTACTTCCATTGTTTTATGTCCCATCAACGGAGGTTTAGATATCACCTATTTAGTGGGTGTATCTTTAGTCTCATGCAGCTAGTTTTGTAGAATAACCCTTACCAGTCACTGGGCTAATAAAGCAGACAACAAACTGACAATATTTTTTCTGAATTTTCCCAGAAAATACGCTTTGACATTTCATGCAAATTGTCTATAGAAAATAGGCTTTGGCATTTCATGCAAATTGTCTCCTAATACTAAGGAAATACTAAGGAGACAATTTGCATGAAATGTCGAAGCCTTTTTTCTGGAAATGATTCAAAATGTCATCTGCTGTGAAAATTTCACCCAGCAAACAGTGTTAACCCTCAAACTGCCAATCACAACAATTGTCGTCTGCCATGTCATCTGCTTGTAATTTTAAAAGTCATTTTTGCAAACAGTGTGGACCCAGATCAGACTGCTCTTTAGGAGCAGTCTGATCCGGGTCCACACTGTTTGCCTGTATGCAAAAAATAGGTTTGAAAAGTTTGCAAGAATATTCAGCAGACGACATAAACAGATGACATTTTTAGATGCAGGTTTTCTTGGCGCTTTAAGGGTTAAGATTAATAAGTGACTGAAAAGATTTTGTGAATGAAAATGGTAATTTCATGGCAAACAATGTAGACCCACGTCAGATGCAACATCCTACGGAGTCTGATTTGGGTCTACAATGTTTGCAGTTGCCTCTTTTGTGGGGTTGTTAGGCATTTTTTACTCTGCCCAGAAGGGCTTATTGAGAAGGTTAGTATTCGTAACACAGTTATGAGGCAAAAAAAAAATATATATATATATGAAAAAACAACAACAACAAAAAAAAAAAAACATGGGAAAATGTTGGTTTTCTGCAATGAGTCTCACATTCTAAGCCAAATTTTTTTCACATTATAGTATAGCAGAGAAGTTTTTCTTGGTAGGTAGATGTGTTCCTATAGTTCCAGGAAGGTCTACTAATTGTTCATGATGAGTATCTCATATCTCAAGATAAGAGGAGATATATGGTAATTATTTTTCTTTTTTGTCCACAAAAGCATATATTGTGGGTACTCATTAGAAGTGCCTCATTGAGGCACTTCTAATGAGTACCCACAATATATGTTTATGTGTAGGAATAAGAAAGATACCAGTAATTTTTGGTTAAAAAAGTGCCTTACCTGCAGCTTTGGAATCTTAAGATTCCAATCTACCTGTGTTGCTCATCTCCATGGCTGTAGAATACCTGTTACTTTATAGATAATCATATTTATACAAATGAACATGTATTTTACTAATTTCTCCTTAATATCTTCTGTTGTGGGATCTTGTTAAAACCACCACACTGAGATTTATGCTGAATCATAATTTATGTTGGTGTGGAGAATAACAAAGTGTCTTGAAAACCTCCTTATCTGGTGACCTATATCTCTTGTACATTGGTTGGATTTACAGGAAAGAGAAGAGGCATTATAACCCCATAGCTCAGATAAAGTGCTTTTTTTTCATCCAAAAATTGTTGATATTTTTCTTATTTCTCCATAAAAACACATGTTGTACTCATTAGAAGTGCCTCATTGAGGCACTTCTAATGAGTACCTACCAGGGTTTTCATTAAGAGGCTGCTGAAGGCCAAAATGACTGTCTCAAAGATATTTCTGGCTGCCTAAAATCTTGCATTACAGTACCATATTTACTATTTACTGTAAGTATTCGGACATCTCAACTCCTTGCCATACTTTTCTAAAATTTGAAAAAGTACAGTTTACTACACATTGTTGTGTCTAAAAATTGCGGGATTATTGACAACAAACAGTGTAGACCCTGATGAGATACAGTAATCTGCTACATCTCATCTGGGTCTACACTGTTTGCTCAGACATATTTGTTCGAAAATACATACGGTAAATACTGTAATATAGGCAGTAACCATTTTGGCTGCCTCAAATTTTTTCAAACCTATTTTTGCATACCGGCAAACAGTGTGGACCCAGAAAGAAGCAGTCTGATCTGGGTCCACATTGTTTGCAGAAATGACTTTTTAAGTAACCGGCAGAAGACAAAGCAGACAACAATAGTTGTGACTGGCACTTTAAGGGTTAAATGATATTTTGTGTAGAAGATGATATTTTGAAGTATTTGTTATTTTATTTTTTTTTAGAGAAAATAAGGCTAGACATTTCAGGTGAATTGTCTGCTAATATATAAAATAGGGCTTGACATTTCAAGTGAATTGTCTGCTAATAATAAAGGAAATTACAATGTTGTCTGTTTCAGTTTTGCTTGGCACTTGAAGGGTTATGTACAATGCATATATGCAGAGCTCTAGAGAAAGGGGGGTGGGGTTGTGTTTTTGTGCAAAATACCCCAAAAAGTTGCATGATTCAAAATAACTCATCATGAATTTACAATACCATAGTGTTTTCCCTCTGGAAAAATCAAAGCACTGACAGTACTAAGGTGGGTCGATTGTTTTCTGAGTGTAGTCAGGGAGAATGGTCCTGAATGGGACTTAACCTTAAACTGCCAATCACAACAGTTGTCGTCTGCTTTGTCATCTGCTTCTGATTTCAAAAGTCACTTTTGCAAACAGTGTGGACCCACACTGTTTGCCTGTATACAAAAATAGGTTTGAAAAGTTTGCAAGAATATTCAGCAGACAACATAAATAGACGACATTTTCAGATGCAGGTTTTCTTGGCGTTTTAAGGGTTAAGACTGTTTCATGTAACTCTTAACTTCCTGAAATTTAAGCAAACAGTGCAGACCCAGATCAGATGAAACCAGCTGATCTGGATCTGCACTGTTTGTCATTTAGTATGAGAATTTGTATCAACAACTGAATCAAGTGATCTGATTGGCTGGCAGTAAGAAGTGGGCATGGCATCTGAATTTATTCTGCATGACAAGGGTCAATTTTATTGGTGCAGTGAAAAATACCAGTACACTGAAGCCTCTTTATGAGAAGATTCATTATAAGACGGTTTTGGATATAAGGCGGTTTAAAGATGGACCCCAAAATATGTTATAGCCAAACAAAAATGTATATGTGTTTGTGATGACCATTTATGGTCATTTTGCCATTTAATCTACCTTAGTACACATTTTTGTTGTAGCCAAACAAAAAATGTATAAATGACCATCTGAGGTCATTTTGCCAGACAATCTACCAGTACACATTTTTGTTCGACTACAACGCAGTTGTTTGCACAGTTATTGCTTTGGATCCCAGCAATCGAGTTATTAAAGAGGTTGTGATGTATTTAAAATCATAAAAACTGCTGTTTACATGTACACATGGTGACAGAATATTTCTGAAAAAACAAAAAAACAAACACACACACACACACACACACACACACACACACACACACACACACACACACACACACACACACACACACACACACACACACACACACACACACACACAAAAAAAAAAAAAAAACAGCAAAAAAAAAAAAATGCCCTGCTGTCAAAAGAAGGATTACAGCATTTTGTCCAGTTGACCGAACATAAATTAAAATTGGTTGCCAGTTAAAAGGGACTGGCTGAATGAATGATGAATGGCAAATGATAAGATTTCTGGGCCCGGTTGTTCAAAGCGTCGTTAGCTTAACGAGCTCGTTAAGGGTCATTTCGTTAACTGTTTTAGCAGATTCAATACACAGTATTCTGATATTTTTTGCTGAAAAAATGTGAGTAGCTTTTGCACTGCAAAAGCTACTCACATTTTTTCAGCAAAAAATTTCAGCATATTTGCGTATCACTCGATTAAAATTTGAACGAATCGTTAACTAACGACATCGTTAGCTTTGAACAACTGGGCCCAGGCATTTAATTAATATTCTTCATGTGGTTTTTTGGGTAGTTTTGTTGTGGCAAACATTGTGTTGTTATTGCCTTTCGTGATACATTAACTGTCTATTAGTTGTCATTAATAATAATTATTATTATAGTTATTACTAATGACAGGTATTCAGTCCAGTGGTCATTTACTGTATATTTATCCTAAATATTTAGACAAACGTGTAAGTAAACAGTGTTGATGCATATCAAACTGGTAGGAGCAGTTTGATCTGGGTTACACTGTTTGTCTATGCATTATAGGCCTAGATAAAGGAGGGTATCTGGTAAATATTTTTCTTATTTCTCCACGAAAACATATGTTGTGGGTACTCATTAGGAGCGCCTCGGCGAGGCACTTCTAATGAATACCCACAACATATGTTTTCATGGAGAAATAAGAAAAATATCAATACTTTTGGATTGAAAAGCGCCTTAACTAGTGCTATGTACATGTATGCATGCATGTCACTCCAAACATTTCTGTCAAAAAGGTATGTAAGTAAATTATTTCTGATTGTCCCTAAACCAGATATTGTTTTGGTCCAGATCCTGTTAGTGTAAGCACTGTTAAGTTGTCGGCAAGATACATGTAATCACTTCGACCTGTCTGCTTATTTTCCTCTAACTTGATTCTTGAAGGGCTACTTCTCTGGGATAAGCTTAAGAGATTATTAGGTTTTGGTGAACTTGACTTCATTTTCAAGGTTGGCACAGGACAAATACTCTCCTTTTTGTCAGAATGCTTGGGGGGGAAGGGCAGATGTGAAAGTCTGGGGTTGTACAGTCTGATCAGGGCCTTCTCTGGATATAGTAGAATAAGCAATAGTTAACTGAGCGGGGGGTGGTTGGGTGAGGCAAAGGTGTTGTGTATCTTGCGTCACCGGGGCATCCAACTGATATTGGCTTACAGTTGGGCAAGGCCTGCTATCCTTGCAGCTGGTAAGGATGGAGAGGAAATATTTTAATTTCTTGTTTCCTCACTTTCATTCATTTTCCTCTTTCTCCCCTGTCCCTCTCATTCATCTCCTGTACTATCTCTTCTGTCTCTCTTCTCCCTTTCTCTGGGAGACAACACAAAATGACCCACAAGGGTTGATGTGTCGTTAAACCTCAACACAATCAATGTTAACAGAGGCCTTAATCAGATAGTGTTCTCTTCTTTTCTCATGGCATGGCTAATACTTATGGTGCTATGCTTATTTCTAATGTTTTAATGGCCCATTAATAGTAGTTCAGTCATTTCAGAATGATGATGAGATGGAGGTTTTCAAAGGCCAAGAGTCATGTTCCATTAGCACAATTGGTAGTATGTCTGACTGCAAGTTTGGATCCCAGCTTGGCCACATTACTTTCATTGAGATTCATTTTGAAATAATTTCTAGTCATTCTCCTCCTTCTACTGATTCAAGAAGGGCAGATTTCAGTTTCTGGCAAAAGTATGTGCATGAAGTACTGATTAACCCTTGTCCTGCTAAATAAATTAAGATGCCATGCCCACTTCTAAGTTTTAGCCAATCAGATCACTTGATCCGGATGGTTGCTATAAATTCACATACTTAATGGCAAACAGTGCAGATCCAGATCAGTTGGCTTCTTCAGAAGCCAACTGATCTGGATCTCCACTGTTTGCAAAGGCAGGGTATATCCGGGTTCAGCAGGACAAGGATTAACAGCTTAGAGCACTAAGGCTGGCCAGGAAAAGTGTGTTACTGTAAAATAGGTTAACTGACTACAATAGCTCAACATGATCTTCACATTCTTGACTTGGCTGTAAAGTGCAAGAAAATGTTCTGCAGTGGGATTTGAACTAGTGACCTCTAGAACAGCAAGCAAGCACTGAATATAAACTAGCTGTGCTATGGAAACACTGGTCATTTCTGATCATTTATAATGTGATTTATATATAGTCTGGTTTAAATCTGTTGACTGGTTCTTCCTTTTATTTATAAATGATTATCTAAGACTGGAATTCCAAGCATGCAGACTAAATCAATATCCAGCAGCTAGAATTACCTTTCTTATTGATTGGCCCATAGTTCCAGATAAGACAATAATTGAGGTGATAATTTAGGCTAATTTTTTATTATTTTTGCTCCAAAACAGATCTTGTGGGCAATCTCTGGAACTGCCTCAGTGAGGCAGTTCCAGAGAGTTCCCACATGATCTGTTTTCATGCAAAATTTAAATAAAAATCTGAATTCATTTTTATCTGGGCCAGTGTCTGTTATTGGTAAAACTGGTCTCCAAATGATATTATAATCTATTTATTGGATCAAAACATGCTGGTAATTTTCTTATCTCTTTGTAAAATTGTACATTTTGCATACTCATTAGGATTACCTCATCAAAGCTATTCTAATGATACCCCATAATATGTTTTAGGGAGAAATATGAAAAAAAAGTATCTTGCTGTGCAGCTTATCTGGAGCCAACCAGAAGAAGCCTTCCCTATATATAGCTTATTAATCTCTTTATTGCTTGTTATTGTCAGGGTCCTGAACAAGCACAATATGTCTACTGTTTTCTGCTCCCGTATAGGTGCCATTGGGGACTTCAACTCTTGTGTGTGCATCCCATCAGACAGGCCACCTCCCAGGGAACAAGGTCACTGCCACTTACCTCAGCCAAAATCAACTCCTGGTCAGCATTTTATCTCTGTCCCTAAAGGGGCCAGCTCCCTCCCCCTCTTTCATTGTGTATATTCTTTCACCCCAGGCAGCCTCCCAGGAAACTAGGTCACCATGACCTAATTTGGCCTAAGTAATGGGACCACCTTAACTCCTTAATTACCATACTTATCTCAACTCTTTCCCCGCTAGTGGTGACTTTTGTCGTCTGCTGATAGCCTTTGCAAACAGTTTGGATCCAGATCAGGCCCGACGAAATGTCGGGCCTGATCTGGCTCCAAACTGTTTGACACTCTGATGGTATTCCTGAAAGATTTTTTTGAAAAAGTCAATTTAAAAAGAATCCACAAACGATGAAATAAAACATGCAGAATTACCCAGCATGCAAAGAGTTCAAAGTTCATTTTACTACATACCTGTTGATATATCTAACAGTTGCTGGATGAATGCAAACACTGTGCAGACTAATCAGATGCTGTGGTCTGTGGGACATCTGATCTGGGCCTACTCTGTTTGCCCAGGCCTGTCTGTCCTAATACTTAGGGTTATTTTTATGGTATGCCTTGCTTTTATGACTTCTTGAGGCCATAGTATATTGAGGATCTTTAGACATCTTTTAGGTACAAAATGGTTGAAATTACTAGATTGATGACTAACATCTAAATATTAAAGATGATCAGTCAAATGATGATGGTTAATTATCTGTAACAGTTGCCTCTTAACACTTAGCATTTCGGGGTAAAAATTTCAGCAGATGACAATTTGAAATATTTTTCTTATTTTTCCCAGAAAACAGGATTTGACATTTCATGCAAATTGGAGACAATTCACACCCCAATCCCTACTCCACACCCCCTCGACATTCACCCCCTCCCCCCTCCCACCACCACCACCACCTCTGCAACTACTGCACTTAGGATCTTGAAATTTGGTACAAATGTTGGGTATGACTCGTTTGTATTGTGGGAAAGACAACTGGCCTGCTCCCCGCTATTCTTCCATTTATTTGTCCATTTTTCTTTCTCTCCTGATTGATAGAAGTAAATATGCCTCCTTAACCAGCCCTCTGCCATCTGCTAATATATATACAAATATAGGGCTTAATGTATTTATTTGTATTGTGTAACCTTAAAAACTTAAAAGAACAAATACAGAAATAGCCTTGAACATCATATCTTAATTATTTAAACTTTTACTTAGATCTAATTTTAATCAGTCTGGGTGGATTTCAAACTGTCACCTAAATTCTTTTCATTTGACAAACTGTGTGTACCTTAATGAGTCACTCATTGCTCCAGATGAGCAGATAATTGTGACAATAATTTTGGATATGTTTGTTATTTTTGCACCAAAACATATCTTGTGGGTACTCACTAGAATTGCCTCAGTGAGGCAATTCTAGTGAGTACCCACAAGATATGCTTTTGCACAAAAATAACAAAAAACTTCTTCCAAATATTTTCCTTACCTGGGGTTATCATGTCGCCGCCAACCATATCAAAAAGGCACGCTTCTGTTGCTATAGTCACAAAGTCATGTTTTCTTCTATGTTTAACCAACAAAAGAATTTAAGCCTCCGAAATTAGCGGTAGTTTTCAGTGAAAAGCTTGTTTGTTGAAACATACAATTATTCGGGTATAAATCAGAATGTGTTTTGTATGGGACTTCAATTTTTGAAGACTTGATTTTATTGAATTGAACCACAGGTTTATATTTAACCTTAGCATGCTGGATAAAAAATTCAGCAGAGAACGTTTTGAAGTATTATTTTTAGCTCGCCTGTACGAAGTACAAGGAGAGCTATTGTAGTCACCCCGGTCGTCCACGTTTGCGTTTGCGTTTGCGTTTGCGTTCCCGTTCCCGTCACACTGTGTTAATGTTTTTCAGATGCTTATATCTCAACAGTCACTCCTCACAGAGGCATCAAATTTGGAACTTAGGTACCTTGGAGGGTCTTCTGAGATTCCAAGAGAATAAACCCCTGGGTTCATGCCCCTGGGTGGGGCTAGGGGTCAGAATCTAGGACACCTTTGTAATACTGTGTTAAAGTTTTTCAAATTCTTATATCTTGACTTTCACTCCTCATAGAGCATTCATATTTAGAATTTGGGTACCTGGACGAGTCTTCTGAGATTCCAAAAGAACATACCCCTGGGTTCATACCTCAGGGTGGGCCTTGGGGTGGGGCTAGGGGTCAAAATCTAGGACACATTTGTAAAATCTTATATGCCTACAGCTTATAGACACAACTGGTTATACATCAGCTAACTATGTGACATCAGTTTAAGTGTAAGAGAGTGAAGGTCATGGTGACCTACATTTTACGGTCAAGGTCACCTAGATTTCACGGTCCAGTGATTTTGCCTTATATCTTGAATACTATTTGTTGGATAAATGTCACACCTGGGATATTAGTTCCATGTGACCCAATGAATGACCACTTACTATATCTAGGTCATTGTGACCTATATTTCATGGTTCAGTGATTTTGCCTTATATCTTGAATACTATTTGTTGGATAAATGTCACACCTGGGATATTACTTCCATGTGACCCAATGAATGACCACTTACTATATCTAGGTCATTGTGACCTATATTTCATGGTTCAGTGATTTTGCCTTATATCTTGAATACTATTTGTTGGATAAATGTCACACCTGGGATATTAGTTCCATGTGACCCAATGAATGACCACTTACTATATCTAGGTCATTGTGACCTATATTTCATGGTTCAGTGATTTTGCCTTATATCTTGAATACTATTTGTTGGATAAATGTCACACCTGGGATATTAGTTCCATGTGACCCAATGAATGACCACTTACTATATCTAGGTCATTGTGACCTATATTTCATGGTTCAGTGATTTTGCCTTATATCTTGAATACTATTTGTTGGATAAATGTCACACCTAGGATATTAGTTCCATGTGACCCAATGAATGACCACTTACTATATCTAGGTCATTGTGACCTATATTTCATGGTTCAGTGATTTTGCCTTATATCTTGAATACTATTTGTTGGATAAATGTCACACCTCGGATATTAGTTCCATGAGACCCAATGAATGACCACTTACTATATCTAGGTCATTGTGACCTATATTTCATGGTTCAGTGATTTTGCCTTATAGCTTGAATACTATTTGTTGGATAAATGTCACACCTGGGATATTACTTCCATGTGACCCAATGAATGACCACTTACTATATCTAGGTCATTGTGACCTATATTTCATGGTTCAGTGATTTTGCCTTATATCTTGAATACTATTTGTTGGATAAATGTCACACCTGGGATATTAGTTCCTTGTGACCCGATTATTGACGTCAAAATATATCTCTGTTGGTGTGACCTATATTTCATGGTTCAGTGATTTTGCCTTATATCTTGAATACTATTTGTTGGATAAATGTCACACCTGGGATATTAGTTCCTTGTGACCCGATTATTGACGTCAAAATATATCTCTGTTGGTGTGACCTATATTTCATGGTTCAGTGATTTTGCCTTATATCTTGAATACTATTTGTTGGATAAATGTCACACCTGGGATATTACTTCCATGTGACCAATGAATGACCACTTACTATATCTAGGTCATTGTGACCTATATTTCATGGTTCAGTGATTTTGCCTTATATCTTGAATACTATTTGTTGGATAAATGTCACACCTGGGATATTAGTTCCTTGTGACCCGATTATTGACGTCAAAATATATCTCTGTTGGTGTGACCTATATTTCATGGTTCAGTGATTTTGCCTTATATCTTGAATATTTGTTGGATAAATGTCACACCTGGGATATTAGTTCCATGTGACCCAATGAATGACCACTTACTATATCTAGGTCATTGTGACCTATATTTCATGGTTCAGTGATTTTGCCTTTTATTTTTATTACTATTTCATGGAGAATTGTCATACCTGGATTATTATATCTAAGTGACAAAATGATTTACATACAAATACATCTAGGTCAGTGTGACCTATATTATATGGCTTAATGATAAAAATGTTACAATATAAAATGTACCCAGCAGGCGAGCTCGCTGTCCTCCGACAGCTCTTGTTCTTTCCTGATTTTTGTTTTCTCAGAAAATATTATTTGATAGGTCATGCAATTTGTCAAATCCTGTTTTCTCAGAAAAATAAGAAGAAAAAAAATCAAAATGTCTTCTGCTGAAAGTAAAACAAAAAGTCTTGACATTTCATGTGAATTATCTGCGAAGCAGACAATTCACATGAAATGTCAAGACTTGTTTTCTCTGAAAAATAAAAATAAAATAAAAAATTGTCGTCTGTTGCAGTTGTGACTGGCACTTTGTTAAGACACTGGTGGTAAATGTGCACATTCACTGGCTTCATTTTGAACAGCAGAGACTCTTGAGAAAAGCCTGCTCTGACCAGTTTTTTTCATTGTTTGTCTTGCACATTACCTGTGAAAGTCATAGATACATGGTATGAATACTGAATAGTGACTATCCTGTTCAGAATGTCCTGATATATGGAGGCCTATATGAGTTTTCACCCTTTATATGTATATGTGACACAGGCTGTTTTCTCTAGGCTTGTCACTACCTGGATTGTAACAAAGGTCAAAAAAGAAAATTTAGCTGCCAACTGAGATATTGTCTCCTTCTTAGTGTGAGGGAGACTTTTTTGTTAAATTTTTGTTTAACCTTTAGCCTGCTAAATTTAAGTATCAGAAGACAACTTTTTTAAAACTAGATTTTTGTATCTTCCCTAGTAAGATACATTCAGATCTTTCGTTTAGAGATAATTTAGTGTCAAGTGTTGTTTTCTGGAAAAAAAAAAATGAATGTGACTTGTCATCTGTTAATTTTGGCCAGAGCAAGGTCAAGGTCAATTAAAGCTTGTCTGAGTAAGAGTCAGTGGCGCCCTGTCTGGCTAATCCGGTGACCTTTTGAATACCTGGTGAAGCAAAGTTCCCAGCCCTGACTGTCATGTTGACTAACACTTTGAATGCTAAACACAAATATTAACCCTAATCCTGCTGAACCCGGATATATTCCCAGCCTTTGCAAACAGTACTGCTAGTGTAGATCCAGACCAGTTGGCTTCAGCTGATCTGGTCATCATCTGCACTGTTTGTCATCAAGTATGTGAATTTGACTCAACAATCTGGATCAAGCAATCTGATTGGCTGAAACTTAGAAGTGGGTGTGGCTTCTTATTCTGCATGACAAGGGTTAACAGATGACAAGACTTTCTGTTCCTTTGTGATCATTGAGTCCATTACTGGATTTTGAAAACATATATGAGAGTCACTGATGAGTCCTAAATTGCTGAAACTAGCTAATCTGGCCCAGAAAACCTGACACTTCAGCTGTTTTTAGCTCACCTGAGCTCTGCTCAGGATGAGCTATTGTGATCACTTTTCGTCCGTCGTCCGTCCGTCCGTCCGTCCGTGCGTCCGTCCGTCCGTCCGTTAACATTTTCAAACGACTTCTCCTCTGAAGCCGCTGAGCCAATTTTGCTCAAATTTCATATGGAGCCTCCTTAGGGTGGGGGAACGAAAGATTGCTAAAATGGTCGCGGTCCGTCGACTAAGATGGCCGCCATGCCCATATATGGTAAAAACCTTTAAAAATCTTCTTCTCCATAACCGAGGATGGCTTGGGGCTGAATCTTTGCATGAATCATCGGGGACGGGAGGTCAACCAAAGTTGCTAAAAGAATTGTCGTACGTTGACGTTTGACCTTTTTACGGCAAGGTCAAGTTCGCTTCCCTATGCATTTATATGAGCTCTATACATTTGAATGGGAAAATTGTTAAGAGTTTCAAACGACTTCTCCTCAGAAGCCTCTGAGCTAATTTTGTTCAAATTTCATATGGAGCCACCTTAGTGTGGGGAAACAAAAGATTGCTAAAATTGTCGCAGTCCGTTGACCAAGATGGCAGCCATGCCCATATATGGTAAAAACCTTTAAAAATCTTCTTCTCCATAACCGAGGATGCCTTGGGGCTGAATCTTTGCACGAATCATCGGGGACAAGAGGTCAACCAAAGTTGCTAAAAGAATTGTCGTACGTTGACGTTTGACCTTTTTACGGCAAGGTCAAGTTCGCTTCCCTATGCATTTGTATGAGCTCTATACATTTGAATGGGAAAATTGTTAAGAGTTTCAAACGACTTATCCTCTGAAGCCTCTGAGCTAATTTTGTTCAAATTTCATATGGAGCCATCTTAGTGTGGGGAAACAAAAGATTGCTAAAATTGTCGCGGTCCGTTGACCAAGATGGCCGCCATGCCCATATATGGTAAAAACCTTTAAAAATCTTCTTCTCCAGAACCGAGAATGCCTTGGGGCTGAATCTTTGCACAAATCATTGGGAAGGAGAGGTCTACCAAAGTTGCCAGAAGAATTGTCGTACGTTGACATTTGACTTTTTTACGGCAGGATCAAGTTTGCTTCCCTATGCATTTGTATGAGCCCCATACATTTGAATATGAAAATTGTTGAGAATTTTAAATTTCTTCTTCTCTGAAGCCACTGAGCCAAATTTGCTCACATTTCATATTGTGCCTTCTTAAGTCAGGGGAACGAAAGATTGCTAAAATGGTCGCGGTAGGTCGACCAAGATGGCCACCATGCCCATATATGGTAAGACCCTTTAAAAATCTTCTTCTTCAGAACTGAGGATGCCTTGGGGCTAAATCTGTGCACAAATCATCAGGGACAGGAGATCTACCAAAAATTGCTGAAAAGATTATCGTACGTTGACATTTGACCTTTTTACGGCAAGGTCAAGTTTGCTTCCCCATGCATTTGTATGAGCCCCATAACATTTATATGGGAAAATTGTTGAGAATTTGACGACTTCTCTGAAGCCACTGAGCCAAATTTGCTCAGATTTTTAGCTCACCTGAGCATGAAGTGCGCATGGTGAGCTATTGTGGTCAGTCAATGTCCGTCGTCCATCATGGGTCATGCGGCGTGAACAATTGCTTTAAAGGCCTACTCTTCCTACACCCCAGGGCCAATTGACTCGATACTTAGTAGGAAGCATCAGGGTGAAATGTAGATAAAAAAAATAGCTAAAATCGTTCCGATGGGAAATCCAAGATGGCCGCCATGGCCGCCATCTTGAAAATCTTTTTCGCTTCTTCTCCTGAACCGAAAGGCCAATTGACTCCAAACTTGCTAGGAAGCATCAGGGTGACTTGTAGATCAAATATAGCTAAAATCGTGTCGGTCCAAATTCCAAGATGGCCACCATGGCAGCCATCTTGAAAATCTATTTTTCACTTCTACTCCGAAACCCAAAAGCCAGTTGACTCCAAACTGGTTAGGAAGCATTGGGGTGACTTATAAATCAAAAATAGCTAAAATTGTGCTGATTAGAAATCCAAGATGGCCACCATGGCAGCCATCTTGAAAAGCTATTTTTCGCTTCTTCTCCTGAACCGAAAGGCCAATTGACTCCAAACTTGCTAGGAAGCATCGGGATGACTTGTACATAAAAAATAGCTCAAATCGTGCCAATTAGAAATCCAAGATGGCCTCCATGACAGCCATCTTGAAAATCTATTTTTCGCTTCTTCTCTTAAAACTAAAAGTCAATTGACTTGAAACTTAGTAGGAAGCATCAGGGTGACTTGTAGATCAGAAAATAGCTATAATCATTCCGATCGGAAATCCAAGATGGCAGCCATCTTGAAAATCTATTTTTTGCTTCTTCTACTGCACCGAAATGCCAGTTGACTCAAAAGTTGGTAGGAGGCATTGGGGGTGACTTATTTTACTTGTAACGTTTAGAAAATTTCAGCATTTTAACCTTGTAAGCAAGATATTTCAAAAACTGTTTAAGCCATTGCCTTGTCATGAGAGTATTGGAAAAATGTTGCATGCCATATGCATATCTGCAGTGGCGGTTTCACTCAGGTGAGCGAGTTGTGGCCCCTGGGCCTCTTGTTCAGTTTTGTCAGTATGTTCTTTGCTTTCAAGGGTCATTCCTTTTTAGAATTTTTTCATCAGCTTCTGAAAAGCATTGTTGTAAAAGAAAATAAACATAACGTTAACCTTTATAGCGCCAATCAAAACTGCAATGGATGACACTTTGAAATATTTTTTTTTTTTTTTTTCAAAAAAATATCTTGACATTTCATGTGAATTGTCTGCCAAGTAGACAATTCACATGAAATGTCAAGACTTGTTTTAATTTTCTAGGTCCGTCTTGATAAAATCAAAACTTTGTTGGAGGGGCTGTAACATTATGAAAACCACCACCGCCATCACATGAACAATATTTTACTGAAACTGTCATCTAATCTGTGGTATGACTGTAAACTAAAAAAGAAAAAAAGGAAAAAAAAAAAAAAAAGAAAAGTCACAGCTTGCTGGGTTCACAGATAGAGAGGTCAGACTTCTTTATTTTATGGGGCAATGAAAATTCTTGGACATTTTATTAAATCGCTACAACTGAGGTGTCAGCTTCTTAATACTTGACCCGTGGACTGCGGGTTCATGTTTTGTTTGGATGGTTTGGTTTGAAAACAAATAACTTTTCAATAGACTTCCACTCCAGTAAACAAGTTTTACAAACTGACAGTTTTAGTTTCAAAAACTTTGATTGAATGATAATTATTTTGAAAGGTGATGTAGCGTTACACCGTACTGTTGAAACCCCTCAGAAACCCGACAATTTGAGATGGTTTATTTCAATTTTAAACAGATTTGAAAGATTGATAAAGACACGACTATAAATGATTATTGTTCGATGTTTGGCAGGTTAGATAGACCAAAAGTGATTCTGAATGTTGGGTCGAATGGTTTTCTACACAGGACTGTGACAGGACATGTAATTTTGGCCAGTCATTGAGTCTGTTACCCCACCCACTTCAAAGAGGAATTTTAACTCTTATTCTTTTAACACGTAGCATGTTGGGTAAATTTCAGCAGACACCATTTTGCTTATTTTTCCGAGAGACAAGTTTTTTTCCCAGAATATAGGTGGTGACTTTTCATGCAAATTATCTCTTTAGGAGGTGCTTCTAATGTTCCCAAAAAATAGGAGATAAATTGCATGAAATGTCAAAGCCTGTTTTGAGGAAAAAATAAAAAAATGTCATCAGTGTCATCTGCTGAAGGTGAATTTTGCAGACGTCAAGTGAGCGAGGTGGATTTTTTTCTTCTTCTTTTTAGCTCACCTTAGTAGGAAGGGCTCATAGTAAGCTTTTGTAATTGCCTGGTGTTGTCATCCGGAGGTCTTTTATCTCATTTAAAACACTTTCACCTTTGAATCTTTTGGACTGATTTTTCTGAAACTTCACAGAAAGCATCCTCTCAACACCCTCTCTTAAATTCCTTCAAAACTTTTGCATCTATGCAGAGCTCTGGTTACCATGGTATTTGAAAGAAAAAACTTTAAAAACCTCCTGTACAGTATAAAATGTAGTATGGGGGAGTCTGTTCAGTTTAAAATGGCTTAAACCTTGTCCTGCTGAATAAATTAAGATACCACGCCCATTTCTAATTTTCAGCCAATCAGATTACTTAATCCAGATTGTTGATATAAATTTGCATACTTAATGGCAAACAGTGCAGATCCAGATCAGTTGGCTTCTTCAGAAGCCAACAGTTGGCTTCTTCAGAAGCCAACTGATCTGGATCTACACTGTTTGCAAAGCAGGACATATCCGGGTTCAGCAGACTAGGGTTAATTAATTTAATAGTCCTATAAAGATCCACAATGTTTGCAAAGAATTATTCATTGGTTTGTATGATAGAAATGGTTACCCTTACAGTACCCAATTTAGATATTAGAAGGGCAGTTGTCAGTTTCTGGCAAAAGAATGTGCACAATACTGGTTAACCGCTTAGAGGACTAAGCTTGCCCAGTAAACGTGTGGTTAGGTAAACTGACCGCGCTCGACATGACCCAATTGGGTTAACTGGGCCGTAAAACCTCAACACAAATATTAGAAGACAATATTTTATCAGTTTTCTTAATTGTTTTTTCAGACAAAATAATAATTGAAATTTCATGTGAATCATCTCCTATGTACCATAATAACCCTAAGTATTTGGCCAGACAAACCTGAGCAAAAAGTGTATATATAGATCAGACGCCACAGAATGTGGAATCTGATCAGGGTCTACATTGTTTGCCACTCATCCTGCATTTTATAAGATACATCAACTTGTAGTAAACTGAACCTGTTCAAATTTTAGAAAAAGGAGTAAGGAGTTAAATTTTCCCAATTTTTGTGTTTTTGGGGTAAATAATTTAGTCTGATGAATTCTAAGCAAAGAGACAAAGAGTTGCTTTAGGGAGGAGAGCAGGTGTAAATTACGCCTGGCTGAATTCTGTAAGGAAGTTGAAATGCTTCGCTGCTTGTTTCTGTTTTTCTATTAAATGTGCAATATTTACCCTGAATATTTGGACACCTTAACGCCTTACCATAATACTTGTGAAATTTAAAAGAGTCCATTTTACTACCTGTTGATGTGTTTAAAAGTTGCTGGATGATTAGAAGACAGTGAAGCCCTGATAGTGGCCAATTTCTCTATTAGCTGATCTGGGTCTACTCTGTTTGCCCAGGCCTATCTGTTGGAATACTGGGTGAATATGGTAAATGTTTTTCTACTCTAGTTAGTGCTTGAACATACAGAAGCTCAGGATAAGTACTACTAAACCAAGAAGTAGTGATAATTATCTTATTTCCCCACCAAAGCATATGTTGTGGGTACTCATTAGAAGTGCCTCACTGAGACGCTTCTGGTGAGGACCCACAACATACGCTTTGATGGAGAAAATTATTTATTTGGATACCCCTCTTATCTGGAGCTATAACAACCCTTGCCATGCTGAATAAATTAAGATGCCACGCCCACTTCTCATTTTCAGCCAGTTAGATTACTTGATCCATGTGGTTGACACAAATTTACATACTAAATGCCAAACAGTGTAGATCCAGATCAGTTGGCTTCTGAACAACTGATCTGGATCTACACTGTTTGCAAAGGAAGGGTATATCCAGGTTCAGCAGGACTAGGGTTAATATGCTTTTCGGGATTTGCCGACAAATTTGTGGGTTATTTCTTATTTTTCTGAGCAAGTGCAACTTGACATTGCATGTGAATCTCTTGAAATGTCAAGCATTAATTTTCTAAAAAAATAAGAATATTATTTGAAGGTGTTGTCTACTATATTTAAAGTGGACATGTTGCTCAATTTTTACTGCTTCATACAAAATCAAACTTGTTGAATTTAACTGAGCCATTGATGCCCTATTGGTTACCCTAAGAATCAGACAGACAGGCCTGAGCATAAAATGTAAACCCTGACCAGATTGCTGAAGAGCACAGTTTTTGATCTGGATACACACAGTTTACATTCATTCTGCCATTTACGCCTAGCGTCCCATATAAGGAATATTAGCAAACAGTGTAGACCCAGATCAGATGCCACAGAATTCTTTCTGTGGCATCTGATCAGGGTCTACACTGTTTGCATGAAATAAAGGAATTTCTATAACTCATGGTAACAATAAAAAAACTATCCAGATCCTCCTTTTATTGAAATGAACATGTCCAAAGTATTACGTGGAAGGGTCCACTGGGCATAAATGGGTTAAACAGGTCATTAGCAAGTCAGATTGACTTGTTCAAATTTTAGGAGAAGTATGATAAGGAGCTAGGGTGTCTGAATACTCAGGGTAAATATGGTATCTGATCTTGGCCTTAAGTTATGTACGAGTATCAAAACATTCCTGTGGAATGTAGTAAAAAAATCTTGTAAAGCAGAAGGGGTCTGCATGGTCTCTTGAAAAGAGTTTATAATACACCACAACCTCTTTATAACACTATTGTTGGGGTCCATAGCATAAACCGTGTTAGTTAAACAACTGTGTTATATCCAAACAAAAATGTATGGATTATATTGAAAAATGACCATTTATGGTCATTTTTCAATATAATCTATACATTTTTGGGATCCATCTTTGAACCGTGTTGTATCCAAAACCGTGTTATAATGAGCCCTGTTATAAAGAGGTTGAAGTGTACCATATTTACCCAAAGTTTTGGGACGGGCAAGCCTGAGCAAATAGTGTTTACCCAGATCAGATGCCACAATGCTGCTTATGATCAGGTGCCATTCTGTTTGCCACTTTAGTTTATTGAAATCGGTAGGCAGTAAAATGATGTAGTCACATTTTAGGACAGTTATGGTAAGGAGTTAATCTTTATCCTGCTGTTCACGACATCCCCTACCTTTGCAAACAGTGTAGCTCCAGATCAGAGGACTTCTGAAGAAGCCATCTGATCAGGATATACACTGTTTGTCATTCAGTTTGTGAATTTGAACAAAAACATTATATGATGTAATCTGATTGGCTGATAGTCAGAAATGGGTGTGACTAATTAAATTATTCAGCAGGATAAGGGTTAATGTATCCCAGTGCTTAGGGTGTGATAGTTCTAGACAAGGTACTTTTTTCATCCAAAAAGTAATGTTGTTTTTTTTTTTTGTCTCTGTGGCAATATATGTTATGGGTACTCATTAGTAAAAAAAAAAAAAAAATATTGGATAGCCCCCTTATCAGAAGCCATGCATGTTGATTACGTCATAAGGTACATTTTCTCACATTGTGGTACAAAATGTTTGCTGTAATTCCAGATAAGGCAAGTTTTTCAACTGAAAAGTCTTGACATTATTTTTTCTTATTTTTCCACGAAAACATTATGTTGTGGGTACTCATTAGAAGCACCTCGTTGAGGTGCTTCTAATGAGTACCCACAACATATATTTTCGTGGATATATAAGAAAACTGTTATTTGGATACTCCATCTTATCTGGAGCTATTCTAAGACTGTATAGTGTTGATGTATTTCCTGGTGGTACAGGCTGGCTGTTTAAATTCAGAACCCCTATGCACATGTGCCAGACAATATTTCATGGTAATTTAAATCATGAGCATGCCTTTCTGAAAAGCTGTTTTCTTGTAAATAGAGATGCCAAAAGGTTAAAGCAAATTCTGTTGCAAAACATGCCTGCTTTTGCTAGTTATTTCTCTGGGACAGTTCTAATGCAGTACCATAGCATACTAGTATATACTGACTGAAAAAAGAAATGCGACATATCTCAACAGCAGAGTAAAGTACCAGTAAGATTTAACTTATTCTATCTGTTTGCAATAAAATGTATCTGAACCCAGGTTGGTCCAATATTTTTTGAATGTATGCTTTATACTGAGGAATAAACAATTCAAATGTGCCTTCATTTGTTGATTTATATGCCCATACATTTTACACACCAGATCAGTTTTACACTCGTAATTTGGGGTGGTTGGGTGAGGCAAAGATGTCGAGTATCTTACGTCACTGTGGCGTCCACCTGGTATTGGCTTACAGTTGGGATAGTTGCTATTTTGCAGCAGGTAAGGCAAAGCTGTCGTGTATCTTGCATCACTGTGGTGTCCACCTGATATTGGCTTACAGTTGGGCAAGGCCTGCTATTTTGTAAGGCAAAGCTGTCGTGTACAGCTGGTCGTGTATCTTACGTTACTGTGGTGTCCACCTGATATTGGCTTACAATTGGGCAAGGCCTGCTATTTTGCAGCAGTAAAGCAAAGCTGTCGTGTATCTTACGTCACTGTGGTGGCTTACAGTTGGGCAAGGACTGCTTTTTTGCACAGTTAAGAAGTGTAGAGGGGAATGTTTTTAATTCTCCTGTTTCTTCACTTTCATTCATTTTCCTTTGTCCCCTGTCTTTCTTCTACTATCTCTTCTATCTCTCTTCTCCCTTTTGAAGACCACACAAAATGACCCACAAGGGTTGACATGTCATTAAACCCCAACTCAATCAATTTACATTCATAATTTATTAGTTTTCATAGTGTTTCCTTTTTGGGTCAGTGTATTTCAAGGAATAAACAAATACTAGGATTCAGAAGGCTTCTCAACCCATTGTAGTTGGGAGACCCATAAAAGGGTAATTAGCAAACTGTGCAGACCCAGATCAGATGCCACAGATCAGGGTCTCCACTGTTTGTAAACAGTTTAACCATTTTTCTCTAGGATTATATAAATCTTATAGCCGGACGTACCTAAAATTGAAATTGGGACTCTTCCTGTATATAGTGTGGGAGAGTCTATTCAGTTTACAGTGGGTTAAAGAATCATTATACGTAATGTACTGGTTAGTTTACTGTTTTTTTGTTGTTAAAATATGAAATACTTGTTTATTTGCAGGGCAATGTTACAAGTGTTCGGAGAAAGTTACTGGTGCCAATGAAGCATGCCAAGCCATGGGGAACCTGTATCATACCAAATGCTTTGTGTGCTGTTCATGTGGTAAGTAAGATTTAGACTGGTTTTATCATGTTCTTTGGCTTTATGTGTCGAATCAATGGTATTTCAGTAAGATATATCAGACTGGTGATGTGTATTTGTGCATCCAATTGCTTTAATGAATCACTAGTCTGTGTCTTCCATCTCAAGTCGCATGTAAAAGTGACCCAAACATAATCTGTGAAGTATCCTGATGGCAGAGTGGTTAGTGCTCTTGACTTTAGATCATGAGGGGCTGGGTTTGAATTCCATTAGAGGTGGAAATCAGCTCACGACTGTACGATGCTTTATTGCTTAAACCTTTCATTATCACCATTCCAGCGTCTTGATATGATTTAAATAATGTTGAAAGGGTTGAAAAACACCAAACCATCATCATCATCATCATCATACTTTATGTGTAGATCTTGATCTGATGCCACATTCTGTGGTTTCTGATCTTGGTCTACGGTGATTACTTAGGCCTGCCTATCAAAATCTTTAGCCTAAATTTTGTAGTCTTGAAGTGTATTCATAAGTGGTTATTTCAAACATTTCACTTCTTTTTACACTTAAAACTTACTGTGACATGACCTGGCTGGTGGATAGACCGTTAGTCAAACCACAATTTGTAATTGTTAAATTATGTCTCATCTAACCACAAAGACATGTTTTCAGTGTTTGCATATCTAGGGTATATTTGTGAGTCAAATTGAAGGGTACAAGGGTTTCATAATCACTCTTATATTTAAGAGTCTTCCTTCATTCTTATGGTCTATTAACCTTTACCACTCTCTGGGCATATTCAGCAGATGACAAATTGGTATTTTTCTTATTTTTCCCAGAAATAGGCTTTGACATTTAGTGTTAATTGTCTCCATTGGAGACATTTTGCATGAATTGTCAAATCATGTTTTCTGAGAAAGATTAGAAAAATATTTCAGACTTTTGTCTGCTGAAAATTTAACCCAGCATATTAAGCGTTTAACTGGAAAAATTTATTCAGGTTAAATCATTAAAGCACTGAGCAAATTTGTTGCAGACATTCTGAAATTGATTGCTATTTTTCAGAGAAAAGTAGACTTGACATTTCACTTGAAATGTCAAGCCTTATTTTCTCTGAAAAATAAAAAAGTACTTGTGATTAGAGCTTTAAGACAGTATTTTGAAAGGCTTTTCTTTTCTGTGAAAATAGGGGTTGAGATTTCAGATAATTACACCTGGTGATGATTTGAATGCTGTGGATTTATTTTTTTGAGTTGAGATTTAACGGCCCTGTCAACCAGTATGTCAGTCATGCCAAGCTGTCTCTCAGAGAGAAGGAGAGAGAAGAGAAGAATGGGGGGGTGGGGGGGGGGAGCTTCTAATGAATACCACGTGTTTTTGTAGAGAAATAAGAAAATTATCAATACTTAAGCTTTTGGATTAAAAATAACAAAAAAAAAAAAAAAAAAAAAAAACATCTTAAGACCTATGTATATGAAATAAAGCAAGAACCTGCCTGTGATGAGCCAATGATAACAGGGCCAACCCTCTTAAAGTTTCAGCAGGAGGGAGCACCAGATTCAATGCAATAGAAAGCCGTATTTTCTTTCTTTTTATGTGCACAGACAGTTAACCATTTTCAAAGGGACTAATGTGTAGAAAACGCAAACAGGAAGTCCACACAAGTTATCTCCCTTGTGCAAAAAGCATCATTTCATTATTTTTACTGACCTTAAATGTGAATCACTGGATGACAACTATTAGCGGTGAAATAGAAAATAGAAAATATTCCAACATCTCTCAAATTGCTGGAAGAATTTCATTGAAATGAAGCAGGGATTGTTCCTTTGGTAGCCACCTTCTTTTACCAAATAGTGGTTACCAGGGCCGTCAAGATTTCTCACAGACCTGTAATGGTTTAAAGTAGATTAACCCTGGTCCTGCTGAACCTGGATATGCCTGTCTTTGCAAACAGTGTAGATCCAGATCCAACTGATTTGGATCCGCACTGTTTATAATTAAGTATGTAAATTTGTATCATCAACCTGGATCAGGTTATCTGATTGGCTGAAAATTAGGTGGGCGTGACATCTTAATTTATTCAGCATGGCAAGGGTGAAAGGGTCCAAAGTCATTGAAATGATCTAGCTTGACATTGCTGCCCCTTCTATAAAGTTTGTGTTCCTTATGCTCTCCAGTTGGACTGGCTATATTGCAGTCAAAATTTTGCGTGTTAAAAAGAGCCAATATAACGAAATAGCCCTGTCTTTGCAAACAGTGTAGATCGAGATCAGTTGGCCTCTGAAGAAGCCAGTGATCTGGATCTTCACTGTTTGTCATTCATTATGTTTATTTGTATCAAAAACCTGGATCAAGTAATCTGATTTGCTGACAATTAGAAATGGGCTTGGTTTCTTAATTTATTTAGCACCATAAGGGTAAACTACATCTTAGAATCTTCCATGCCTGTAAATCAGGCGAGCAAATCATAGCTGCAGACAGGGTAGCTACATCATATTTTTCTTATATGATATCTTCACAAAAACATGTCATGGGTACTCATTAGAAGAGCTTCAGTGAGGTGCTTCTAATGAGTGTCCACAACATATGTTTTTATGGAGAAATATGAAAAATATCAATACTTTTCGGCTGTAAAAATTCATTCTCCAGAGTTATGGCAAATCACATGAACAGTCACCATGATTTGCTATAACTCTGGAGTAGTCCTTGAGCACGATACAGTCTCATTCTGCAGTTGTTTTGGTCTATGCAGGAATTGTGAAAATAGCAGGGCCCAGTCTGATCAGGGACTTTGCTGTTTGAATCCAGAATTTTTATGAGTGCCGACTAATCAAGATAGTGTCCAAAGTTCCTTTTTTTTGTGATTGTCCCTATATGTATTTGACTGTAACCTTTAATCTGCTGAAATTGTATAGCAAATGACAAATCAAAATGTTCGATTTCTTTTCCAGAAAATAGGTTGTTTCATTTCATGCAAGTTGTCTCCATAGGAAACACTGTTCATGAAATGTCAAACCCTGTTTTCTGGATAGTGCAAAAAAAAAAGAAAGAAAAATGAATCTGTCATCTGCCGGTTTTGCCAACAGAGTGCTAAAGATTAATATGCATTGTAATAATAAATTGAAATGATTTAGGGAAATTTTATTTGAATTGACTGTTATCAGGGTTTTTTATCAACCCCTGGAGTCTTTACATTATTTTCCTTCACAGTGAAAATTTAATCATCTTTTTATAAGTTCAAAATTCTTAAAGGGCACAAATCTTAACCCCATCAGACATTTCGAAATATATATATAGTTTTTTATTTTCCAGAGAAATAAGACTTTTGACATTCCATGGAAATTGTCTGCTGGGCTTTATTTTCTCTGAAAATTGAAAAAAGAAAAACATATTTCAATATGTCATTGGCTACAATTTTGCAAGGCGCTTTATGGTTACCGTGGTTGTAAATTGTTGCCTTGTCATTTCGGGTTTCAACCATAACCATTCTCTAGACTAATTCAGCAGACAACAAACTGATGATATTTTTCTCGTTTTTTCCAGAAAACAGGATTTGACTTTTCATGCAAATTTTCTCAATTGGAAACAATTTGCTTGAAATGTTAAATACTGTTTCCTGGGAAAAATAAGTAAAAATATCATCAGTTTGTCATCTACTGAAAATTTTACCCATACTGCTAAGCGTTAAAATGTCGCAAATAGCAGATAACTTTGTCATAATCTTAAATTTCAATTGAAATGTTTACATTTTTGAGATACTTCAATTTTGCTACAGCATGCTAGCTTTTTGTAGGTTTTAAAGATTATAAATCTGTCTTAGTAAATGTTAAGAAAACATTATGTGCACTAAAGATTATTAAATTGTATCTGAGAAAATATGAAGAAAAAAAAAACATATCATATGCACTTGGTATTAAAGAAGTATGTATGACAGTCATATGTCTAGATAAGAGTGGGTATCAGGTAAATAGTTCTCTTGATGAAAACATATGTTGTGGTACTCATAAGAAGCACCTCAGTGAGGAGATTATGTGTGGATTAGAAGCACCTAAGTGAGGAGCTTCTAATGAGTACCTACAACATAGATTTTCATCGAAAAATAAGAAAAATATAGATACTTTTGGTCGAAAAATGCACCTTATCAAGAGCTATGAATTGACAGCAAGACTATAATTATTGTGATTTGTTTGGACTTAGCCATAATTGGACCAGTTTTAGATTTGGTTAGTTAGTTTGGAGTTTAACGGCCCATTCAATACTATTAAGGTCATGTGGATCTAATCAGTTTACCTGACCATACTTTTCCTGGGCAGGCTTAGTCCTTAGCAGTTAACCAGTACATTCTTTTGCCAGAAACTGACAACTGCCTTTCTTGAATCAGCAGAAGGGGGATAATGACCATCATCATCATCATATCATCATTATTGGATTTTTGATTAACGTGCAGGTACAGGGGCAACATCCACATCAGTGGGCCTACTTCCAGTTAGCTGGCTTGCTGCACACATGGCAAATCTCACACCAGATCTCCACATATTTCTATCATGAGGGTTGATAGCCGAGAGCTTCCACTCTCTGCATAGACCACAGAAAATATTTCATGATCAGTCTCCACGAAAGAATGTTGCCAGACCTGGTGGGAATCAAGCTTGCCACTTCCTGATCAACGGTCAAACAACACCAGGGCTGAACCAGTTCTAGGAATAAGCACTTTAAAATCTGTCCATCAGTGTTTATTTCTTTGCTTTATGCAGTTGTCTTGAGATTTTGTGTGGATTTTCCAAAAGAAAAAAAAGTTGAAGCAGGGATTTGAACCCATGGCCCTCCTGTTCCTGGCCTCTGACCAGGCTTACCCCAAGTCCCAGTCATTCTAATCTTCTACTGCAACATCTTGTTACAATGGCAGATCTATTATGTACACCGTAATCAATTATTAACCCTTAAAGTGCAGCAGACAATATGTTGATTTATTTATTTTTTTTTTTTTATTTTTTTTTTATTTTTTCCAGGAAAAATAAGGCATGACATTTCATGTGAATGGTCTGCTAGCAGACGATTCACATGAGATGTCAAGTTTTATTTTAAATCAGTTTTAGAATGCCGTCTGTTAGAATTTTGCTTGGCTCTTTAAGAGTTAATACATATGGACATGACACAGACATGTACATATACAATACACACCCACAAGCTACATGTACCTTGGAAGCAGCTGTTACCAAGACTTTGTACAGAACAAATATACATGTATATTGTATAATATAAACATGTTTTAAGAAAATAATTAGCATATTAAGAATCATTCTTCTTCTGTTGCCAAGCTCCAAAGCGCAATCGACAGCACATCTGGGCCCAGTTGTTCAAAGCGTCGTTAGCTTAACGAGCTCGTTAAGGGTCATTTCGTTAACTGTTTTAGCAGGTTCAATACACAATATTCTGATATTTTTTGCTGAAAAAATGTGAGTAGCTTTGGCACTGCAAAAGCTACTCACATTTTTTCAGCAAAAATTTCAGCATATTTGCGTATCACTCGATGTAAATTTTAACGAATCGTTAACTAACGATGTCGTTAGCTTTGAACAACTGGGCCCTGTTTGCAGATCCAGGGGTTGAATATTTGAATTGCAGCTTGGTCACATGACTTTCGTGGAGATTGATCATAAAATAATTTCTATCGTCATTCTCCCCTTTTCACTTTTTCAAAAGAGGCTTTTGTCAGTTACTAGCAAAAGTATGTGCACAAAGTACTAGGTTAACTGACTGGCTCAACATGACCTTAACAGTATTGACTGGGCCTGAAAACTCTAAATCAAACAAACAAAAGAAAGCAATATCTTTTATGGTTTTTCTGAGAAAATAAGACAAGGCATTTCATGTGAATTTAGCAGATAAATTTAGCTATGATCAGCACTTAACCCATTGTAGTCGGGAGACCCCTAATAGGGTAATTGGCAAACAGTGCAGACCCAGATAAGACGCCGCAGAACGCGGCGTCTGATCAGGGTCTTCATTGTTTGCAAATAGTTCAGCCATTTGTCTCTAGGAATATGTAAATCTCATAGCCACGTGTACCTAAAATTGAAATTGAACTCGTCCATTATATAGTGGGGGAGAGTCTATTCAGTATTCAATGGGTTAAAGGAGTATTTTTTAAATACAGTAACCATAGAATTTGAATAAAGCCATTTTTACTATTCATGGATGTGTCAAAAATCTTTTGGATAAGTGGCGAGCTGTGTAGACTCATCAAATGCCACATCATGCGGCATCTGATTTGGGTCTACACTGTTTGCTCAGGCCTATCTGTATAAATGCTGAGGGTAAATACGTGAAATAAATTCAATTCTGGGTTTGAGATGAGAGAATTTTAGGATATCACAGAGACATAATTCAGATGATGCTTAAGAGAAGAAGAAAAAATATATATATATACCACAACCTCTGTATAACATTGTTGCTGAGATCCTAAGCAAAAACCATGTTAGCAAAACAACCATGTTGTATTCAAATAAAATGTATAGATTATATAGAAAAATGACAATTTATGGTCATTTTTCTATATAATCTATACATTTTTGGTCATTTTCTATATAATCTATACTTTTTTGGTCATCTTTTTTGTATAATCTAATCTATATAATTCTATATATTCATTTTAGGTCACCCTTATGGAATTGCAGTATACTTGCAGCATATTAGCAGTATTATCCCAGCATGAAAAGCAGCATGAATGTTGTATGTAGCAGTATATGCTGCATTCATGCTCCCTAATCTCAGCAGCATGAAAGCAGTATGGGAGCTGACAACTTGCCCATTTAACTATACACAGATGCAGCATGATTGCAGCAGTTTCAGTTATTTAAATTATGCTGCAATGATGCTGCAACTCAGCCAGTATTTAAATTATGCTGCAAATATGCTCCTAGTGTAGTATATACAGCATAAATGCAGTATATGCTGCACTTGCAGTATATGCTGCATTTGCAGTAAATGCTGCTCTTGCACTATATGCTGCACTTGCAGTATACGGTGCACTTGCAGTATATGCTTCACTTGCAGTATACAGTGCACTTGCAGTATACGGTGCACTTGCAGTATATGGTGCACTTGCAGTATATGCAGCACTTGCAATATATGGTGCACTTGCAGTATATGCTGCACTTGCAGTATACACTGCACTTGCAGTATATGCTGCACTTGCAGTATGTGTATTGTTTGTGATTTACGTCCCCGTAAACAGCTCAGGTCTTATTTGGATGGCCAGTAACAATCTTTGCAAAAATCACATTATCTGAAAAACATTTATGTCTGATGAGTGTTCAACTTGAGATCAGGAAGTCACTGGTACTATCTGGTCTAGCATCATCCTTTTGTGGAAAATTTCAGAGTGATCATGAATTATTCTGTGGTCATTCTCTCCTACCCACTTATACATGCACATGAAGGGCAGGTACCAGTGAATGCATAGCAGAAAGATAGACACTAATTACTTGTAAGCCACTTAGACTGTGTCTAAGCCTGCCCAGAAAAAGTATATGGTTAGGTTTGTTGACCAACCTGCCATGACCATGCATGCAAAGCGGTTACCTGGGATATAAAGCAACCAGCAAAACAAAATCACTGAAAATGTACATGTACACCAAACCATTATATCATTCTGAATGAAAACAATCATGTTCCAAATAATCCTGTTGCAAATACTCATCTGCTCTGAGCACTTCTGCTTTTTATTGTGGCCAGTCAATGTCTGTCGTCCATTGTGTGGCAGCAGCAATTGCTTTAAAAGCCTACTCCTCCTTCACCCCTGGGCCAGTTGACTAGAACCTTGGCAGGAAGCATCGGGGTGACTTGTAGATCAAAAATAGCTCAAATCATTCCAATAGGAAATCCCAAATGGCGGCCATCTTGAAAATCTATTTTGAACTTTTTCTTCTGAACCAAAAGTGCAATTAACTCGAGTTCATTGGAAGTATCGAGGTGACCTGTAGATCAACAGTAGCTAAAAACGTTCTGATTGGAAATCCAAGACGGCAGCCATCTTGTTTATGTTTATTATATTTTCCTGCCACTGTGCAGTTTATATTTATAAAATCATGAGTCTTCAGAATTCACTTAGCCAATTTCCACCAAATTTCACATTGATCCTACTGTTGAAATGTGATTGAGAGTTTGTTCAAATGAGCACGCTCCATTGACTGTCATGCCCATATATTTTTAATCAAAACTAAGAACTGCTTAAATGATGATCCTTTCATTAGTTGTGATGACAGGATTGGAAAAATGTTGCATAACATCTGCATATCTGCAGTGGCTATGTCACGAGGTGAGCGAGCTGTGGCCCATGGGTCTCTTGTAAAAAAACTTCTAAAGGGGCAGAAACATTAAAAACAGACATTTTAGTCATAAGCAAATTAACTACCTATTTATATTTGTGTGAGGTGTGAGGCAGAAATCTTTGGCAGACAAATTTCTTGAAGGTCCATATTTTAACAACAAAACACCACATCAGGTTAGCCATCTTCATTGCAATAGATGAGGTGATAATAAACTGGCCAATCACATCACAGAAATGAATGGTGTGAATAATATCTGATCAGTATCAGATGACATCATTGATTTTGGTCATGTGATAATTATCAGTCTTTTGCATGCAGCATGAATGCAGTATGATAGTAAACCTGCAGAATTGCCAAAGTGTTAGCAGTATGAAGGAAGCATGAACTTGCAGCATACTGTCAGTATATATGCTGGTTATGCAGCAGGATATGATACAATCAGAGACATTGCAGTAGATTTTCAGCTACATTTGCAGTATGGTTGCAGTATATACTGTGGTGCAGCATCTGCTGCTAATATGCTGCAATTCAGAGGCACAGGATGCAGTATGAATGCAGCAGAAATGCAGTAGGATTACAGCATATGCTGCAAGTGCAGTGTATGCTGCAATTCTGTAAGGGCATTATCTAAACAAAAATCAATACATAATTTAGAAAAATGACCATTAATGAATATACATGTATAGAATTATATAGCTATATAGAAAAATGACCAAAATGTATAGATTATACAGAAAAATGACTATAAATGATCATTTTTCTATGTACACTATACATTTTTGTTGGATACAATACCTAAAACCTGAATTATATCTGAAACCATTTAATTGTAAATGAACTTTCTTATAAAAAGCTTCCAGTGTACATGTATTCATTTGCATATTCTTTGCTTGTCTGGAGTCAAGAATTCTGTTTTAGCTGAAGTCAGGCTGGGGGTATTGTGTGGGTGGGATGAGGTGAATGGTCAGTTTAAAATTTATTGGTTTGGCATTTTCCTGATGTATGTTTTCACAACAGGCTAATATTTGTAAATGCTTTAAATTCACTTCATCATGGTTTGATTGGCTATAATGTGTTACTGTTAAAAAAAAATTCTGCTTGCTTTGCAAAATATTTGACATTCCGAAAAAGTTTATTTTTGTCAAGTTACAAGGTAGCTGGTCTCCAATTTCCAACATTAGCCCATATCCTGCTGTGAAAGTCAGGACTACTGGGTTGTATCTTGTGCAGGAATTTTTTCTGTACATTATGAATTACCCCCATAATATATGAAGTATACCATAGGGTTTTAATGTTTTTGTTATTCTGTCCAAATGTCTGTCCATCTGTCAGTAAACTTCGGCATCAAAGTTGTGCGTTTGCTTTACTTACATGTCTGGAAATCTTTACTACAAGTTGTTGATATGTGGCAAGTAATACAATTGGATAGGTACAGGTCAGTTGCCTTCATCTTTCTGCTGTTGCAGACCAAAGGTCAAGGTGATATTACATGTAGACAGCAATTTTGTTTGTCTAAGTTTTGTGTTATGTTCTTTTGCATGCTTATATTTCTCAAGTTGTATGATTAATACAACTACAGGATGGATGCACATAAGTTGGCATCATCTTTTTTCTGCTACAGACCAAAGGTCAAGGCCACAGACTTAAAATTTTGTTAACATTTGTGTCAGAGATTTTAAATTAAAAAATACTGCTGGTTAGACATAGGTCAGTTGACGTATTGCCATTGCTGCAGACCAAAGATCAAGGTCATGTACAGTACTGTTAACATTTACCTTATTACTTATATTTCTGAAAGTTATGCTTATTGGGGTCAAGCATGTTTAGATGGTTAACCATAACATTGAGGCCAACAGCAAAATTTTACAGGTATTTTATCTTCAAGTGTTCTATCATCGATTAATGCTTTATCTGCTGGGTAAAAATTTCAGCAGATGAATTATGAAAAGTTTTTTTCTATTTTGCCCAGAAAATAGGCTTTGACATTTTGTGCAAATTGACAATTTGCATTAAATTTCAGATCCTACTTTCTGGGAAAAATAAGAAAACTATTATCAGTTTCTACTTTCTGGGAAAAATAAGAAAACTATTATCAGTTTGTCGTCTGTTGAATTTGCCGATTGTGTGCTAAGTGTTAGACATACTGGTAATTCAGATACAATGTCAATGGTATTGTTTTGAACTACTTGTAGAAATTCTTTTGTCAGCCCAATCCTTTCTACACCTCCCAAGTACCCTTAACCTCTGATAAATACTGATCGGGCTTCTCTATAATCTAGTTTGGCATGATAAATTGGTGTACGCTGCTCTTTTGCTTGGCACTCAGTATTAGTAAGAAGAGCTGCTCCACAGTTTATCCGCCTGCGATCCAGGGGTATACAAGTTTGTATCCCATCTCAACCAAATGACTTCCATGGAGTTTGATCATGCAGATATTCTCCATAATCTGCTGATTCAAGAAGGACAGTTGTCAGTCACTGGTGAAAGTATATGCTCAAATTACTGGTTAAGCACTTAGAGGACTATGCCTGTCCAGGAAAAGTATGGCTCAACATGACCTTAGCAGTGTTGACAAGGTCATAAAACTCCAAATCAGTTAGGAAGAATAGCTATGACTGGTGACACTGGTGGCAGTTTAACATGACTTGTGGGAGTATCATGTCACGCAGAGGACTTGATTAACCCTTGTCCTGCTGAACCTGGGTATACCATGCCTTTGCAAACAGTGTAGATCCAGATCAGTTGGCTTCTTCAGAAGCCAACTGATCTGGATCTGCACTGTTTGTCATTCAGTATGTGAATTAATACCAACAACCTGGATCTAGAAGTCTGATTAGCTGAAAATTAGACATAGGGGTGGCATCTTAATTTATTCAGCATGACAAGGGTTAAAGGAGGAGCATTTGATGATAATTCTGGGATGATTTTTTTCTAGTTCTTTATAAAAACATCTGTTGTGGGTACTCATTAGAAATACCTAACCTCATTTTAACCCTTGCCATGCTGAATAAATTAAGATGCCATACCCACTTCTAATTTTCAGCCAATCAGACCACTTGATCCAGGTTGTTGACATAAACTCACGCACTTCATGACAAACAGTGCAGATCCAGATCAGTTGGCTTCTTCAGATCTACACTGTTTGGAAAGGCAGGGCATATCCAGGTTCAGCAGGACCAGAGTTAACCCTTGTCCTGCTTAAACCAGATATGCCCTGCCTTTGCAAACAGTGTAGATCCAGATCAGTTGGCTTCTGAAGAAGCCAACTGACCTGGATCTGCACTGTTTGCCATTCAGTATTTGAATTTGTGTCAGCAAAATGGATGAAGTAATCTGATTGGCTGAAAATTAGAAGTGGGTGTGGCATCTTAATTTATTCAGCATGACAAGGGTTAAGGTAGAAATACTGATATTTTTTGGATATCCTTCTTCTGCTAGCACTGAATAGCGACAAGCTTCATGACATTATGCATACAAGAAAATTTATGTTAAATGTTTCTAACATGCCATGCTGTGTACATACTGGTTACAATCACATTAAAACAGCATGTAATCTAACCTTGAGCAGAAAGAATTTATATAATGTGTTCATAATAACAATAAAGAAATACTTATGGTGCTTGCACAAAGAATTTTTTTTTTTTTTTTTTATTTGCTTTTTAACCTTCAGCAGATGACAAATTGATGAAATTTTTCTTATTTTTCCCAGAAAACAGGATTTGACATTTTATGCAAATTATCTCCTTAGGAGACAATTTGTATGAAATGTCAAATCCTGTTTGCTGGGAAAAATTAGAAAAATATTTCAAAATGTCGTCAGCTGAAAATTTTACCCAGAGTGCTTAGCGTTAAGGTGTATATACTATTAGAATTACAGGAAGAGCTAGAGACATTTGAGCCTCAGTTGGCAAAAATGTGCCTTCGGATCATGTGCAGACAGTGAAGGCCCAGATCAGACCGTGCAAATGCACTGTCCGCTAACAGAATCATTGGATACTACAGGGCCCAGTTGTTCAAAGCGTCGTTAGCTTAACGAGCTCGTTAAAGGTCATTTCATTAACTGTTTTAGTGGATTCAATACACAATATTCTGATATTTTTTGCTAAAAAAATGTGAGTAGCTTTTGCACTGCAAAAGCTACTCACATTTTTTCAGCAAAAAATTTCAGCATATTTGCGTATCACTCGATGTAACTTTTAATGAATCGTTAACTAACGACATCGTTAGTTTTGAACAACTGGGCCCAGAATGTATGAATGGAGAGCAAAAGCCCCAGATGATACTTTGCATATGTGCAGAAATTGATCTGAATCTGGGCGTGTTTGAAGGCCTTTTTTCGCTTGCTAGGGCCCCATTTTATAACATATAAAAAATGAATTTAGCTGTGATACTAACTGCTTTGATCTCTCATTTTCAAACATTAAAAGCAACTATGACAATTTAAAGTGTTTTTTTTTTCTTTAAATGCAAGAGTGGGTAACTGGAGAAATTTAATTTAACCCTTGTCATGCTGAATAAATAATAAGATGCCACACTCACTTCTAATTTTCAGCTAATCAGATTACTTGCTCTAGGTTTTTGATACAAACTCACATACTTAATGACAAACAGTGTAGATCCAGATCAGTTGGCTTCTGAAGAAGCCAACTGATCTGGATCTGCACTGTTTGTAAAAGCAGGGTATATCCGGGTTCAGCAGGACCAGGGTTAATGCTTAGCATGTTGGGTAAAATTTTCAGCAGAGGACATTTTGAAATATTTTTTAGTATTTTCCCAGAAAATAAGATTTGACAATTCAGGCAAATTGTCTCCTTAGGAAAATAACATCAGTTTGTCATCTCCTGAATATGCTAATTGTTAGTATTTCTTCACTTTATAGTTGAATTTAAAATTTAGAATACTGGGTAAAAATTTCAGCGATATTTTTTTTCATATTTTTTCCTGAAAATGGGGTACGAAATATCAAACCCTTTTTGTTTAGAAAAATAAGAAAAAATAACATTGATCTGTCATCTGCTGAATTTGTGAAGAATGCTAAAGGTAATAGCTGATAATGTTAGGTTTATATCTTAGCTTTTTTGTCGTAACTGCTTTGACAAGCAGCATCCGAGCAACACAGGGATCACATTCCACTACTGGCATCGGCATTATTGTCGTTGTCAGCGAGAACAATATTAAGTCTGTGGGTTTAGCCCGGTTTCGTTAACACCCAGGCCAGTAGGTTGATGAAACTGCATACACACATCTACCATATTGCACCCTGCCCAATGCTATAGACCTTTATTGACCTTGATATTTTTTCATGCTTAGCATAACAATGTAGTTGTGCATTTAGCTCCCTTACAGGACCTTTCTTGAACACCACCAGCAGTTGCAACAAAGCCATTCGGCAAATTTCTTGTTATGCATATGCATGGTTTAAAGATGGTTATGTCCTTGCAGTACCATGGACCCTGACCTATATTTCATGGTTTAATGACTGTCATTTTTTGCTTTAACTCTAGCATTTAGCTGCATTTTTGATTAACAATATGACCTACAGTCATCAAACCTGGCATAAGTATTGTTTTGTGGGTATGTCCAACCTATCATGGTTAACTGACTGTCATTCTTAACATGAATTTTTATCTTGTACGTGTATAATACTTTTAGGCACTAGGAGGTTAGACACTACCGTCTGCTAAATTCTTGCAGTATTTCACCCAGAAAGTTTTAAAGTTTAACCTTCTTTAACAAAGCGAAATGAAGGCTATTAGCATTTTGATTATAGCATTTATGGTTGCTTTGTTGAACTAAAAGCTCAGATTGAAACATTTTTCGATACTATTCTCAATTTAAGTTCAACATTGAGTGCAAGTATTTAAAAAAGACCAATACTGGAAGCTTTTCCTTTCAGCTATTAATTAACCACTAATCGGTGCCTTGTACCAGCCCTCTTGTTGCCAAGTTGAAGGTACTTGATTTCCTGCTATTTAGAAGTAAAGTGCCCTAAGTACCGAAAAAGCAAACATTATATATTTGTATTTGAACCGAGACAAGTAAAAAGATAACTAGCCACATATGCACTGTACACAGACTTTCATAAAACAAATGTAGATTTAGACTAAGGTACTCTTTTTCACTTAGAATTAATGCTATTTTTTTTTATATTTCTCCAAGGAAAGATGTGTTGTGAGTACTCGTTAGAAATGCCTTACTGACACTTGTGAGTACCCACAAAATATGTTTTTATGGAGAGTTAAGAAAATATTTTTATACGCTATAAAACTGTGCAAATCAAATGGTCAGTTTAATGAAATTCTGCACATTTTGCGTACTCATCATGATATGCCCATGATCTGGTAGACTCTTAACCCTAGTCCTGCTGACCCCCGATATGTTCTGCCCTCACAAACAGTGTAAATCCAGATCAGTTGGCTTCTGAAGAAGCCAACTGATCTGGATCTGCACTGTTTGCCATTAAGTATGTGAATTTATATCAACAATCTGGATTAAGTAATCTGATTGGCTGAAAATTAGAAATGTGTGTGGCAATTTATTCAGCAGGACAAGGGTTAATTTAGTGATGCTGATATGCGGACCCATCAGAGTTAATTTGATTCATATGTAAAGGACCCTTTTTGCTTGTCCTAGCTCTCAGGAAGAAACAATCTGCCTTGCTTCAGATAAAGCTCTTTTTTTCGGCCAGAAAGTACTGATTTTTTTTAACCCTTGTCCTGCTGAATAAATTAAGATGCCATGCCCACTTCTAATTTTCAGCCAATCAGATTACTTGATCAGGATTGTTGCTATAATTTCACATACTTAATGGCAAACAGTGCAGATCCAGATCAGTTGGCTTCTGAAGTGCAGATCCAGATCAGTTGGCTTCTTCATCTGGATCTACACTGTTGGAAAGGCAGGGTATATTTGGGTACAGCAGGACAAGGGTTAATATTTCTCCATGAAAGCATAAAGTTGTGGGTACTCATTAGAAGTGTCTTGCCGAGGCATGTTTTCATGGCATAATAAGAAAAAGATTATGTGCATATTCATCTTATTGTGCATACAAACTGACAGACACAGCAGATCCACATTGCTTATAAACAGTAGACAAGTTGCTACATTGAGGTAGAAATAGTGATTTCTTTTGGTATTCCCTTCAAAACATAAAATGGTGGGATCTCATTGAAATAATCTCTGGGGATGATAGTACTTTAATCAGATCCCAGAATATAGTTGTGCTTATGAAAAAGTAAAATCCCTAAATTACTTCTCAGGAGTTCTTGTACAGGAACACAAAGGTAACAAGCCTCCATGTTTCAGATTTAATCTGTTATTTTAACCCTTGTCCTGCTGAACCCGGATATACCCTGCCTTTGCAAACAGTGTAGATCCAGATCAGTTGGCTTCTGAAGAAGCCAACTGATCTGGATCTGCACTGTTTGCCATTCAGTATGTGAATTTATATAAAAAATCTGGATCAAGTAACTGATTTGCTGAAAATTAGAAGTAGGCGTGGCATCTTAATTTATTCAGCAAGACAAGGGTTAAAGACTTACCATATAAGGTGCTAATCACAACTACAGAAGATGGCACTTTGAAATATTTTTGTTATTATTATTTTACCTGTATTAAGCAAGCACCTGTCATAAGCAACCACTAGGAGCTTGTTTAACACAGGTTTGAGTGTAGATCTCTACCCCCGTCTCCCTCAGAAATTACCCGACTTTACAGTTATTGGGTATGTGAAGGTATGTAAAAAAAAATGGTATATTGTGGGGCATTGTTGGAATTTCATTCATGAGATGATTCTAACACAGTATTTTCATGGAAAAATGGGAAGAATTAGTCAAAAACCAAACAAAAAAAATTGTCGAGCTAAGGCTTATTTTCTTTAGATGTGGCAGAATGAGGAAGTATGCTTTTTACATAAACAATCACTTGTCCTTTTATTTGCTCCAAGGGAAATCTGTAGATGAGAAACTGAAAAATATGGCTTATCCTTGAACTAATCTCCAAAAAGCTTGCATTTCATTCAGATTATCTCATTTTGAATGAAATGTATTTGGGGTAAAGTAAAATTAACACTTGAGTAAAAATTTCAGCAGACAACATTTTCAAATATTTTTCATATTTTTCCTAGAAAATAGGATGATACTTCATGCAAATTGGGAGACAATTTGCATGATGTGTCATATCCTGTTTTCTAGGAAAAATATGCATAAGAGCATCAATTCGTTGTCTGCTAAATTAGCACTCCTAACTTCGGATCAGGATGTTCTCTGTTCAGATCCTTCATATCTCTCTCTCTCCCTCCCCCCCCTCCTCCCTACACCTCCCCAACCCCAACCCCATTTGTCCCCATGGTGGCCAGAGGAATAGATGGGCTGCCTGGAGCTTCAGCGTATGGCATTTGACATTAATTAGTCTCAGGTGACAGGTAAAAGTCAACAAAAACAGTTAGAGAGAATATTTCAACATAACTGAATTGTTTTTATGCTCCCCAAAGGGAGAGCATATAGTCACTGCTATGTCCATCCGTCCGTCACACTTTTGTCCAGAGCATATCTCTAAAAGTAATTTAATGAAACTTGATACACTGATAGAGGGCCATGAGGGGAATATAAATGCCGCTTTGTCCATCTGTCCATCCGTACATGCCCAGATGACATTCCAAGGTTAGCATTTCTGTAGAATTTCACATTACGTCTGTTTATTCTGTCATTGTGGGGTTAAATTTGCATTGTGGGGTTAAAAAAATTGGTGTTGTGGGGTTAAAAAAGATCAAAGAAAGATCAAAGGGATAACCTTATAACATCCATCTGGTAAGTCCATCTGGTAAGTCCGTCAATACATCTGTCTGTCTGTCACACTTTTTTCCATAGCTGTATCTCATAAAGTATTGAAGATAATTTAATGAAACATGATACACTGATAGAGGGCCATGAGGGGAATTGCAGAATGCAAGAATCATAACCCTGTCACCAGTATTTACAAAGTTACTTCCCTTCTTAATTTTTGCAATAAAAAGCTTGTGTGGAGCATATCTCTGAAAGTGCAAATGAAACTTGATACATTGAAAGACAGCCATCAGAGGAAGTGCAGATTGCAAGAACTGTAACTCTGTCACGAGTAATTACAGTGTTATCTCCCTTCCTAAGTTTTGCAATAGTAACAGCTTGTCTGGAGCATATCTCTAAAAGTATTGAAGGTAAATAAATGAAACTTGATACAGTGATAGAGGGCTATGAGGGAAAGTACAGAATGCAAGAACCATAGCCCTATTGTCAGTATTTATGGAGTTATTTCCCTTCCTAATTTTTGCAATATTAAAGTTGTCCTGTTTATATCTCTGAAAGTATAAAAGAGAATCAAATGAAACTTGATACATTGAGAGAAGGCCACCAGATAGTGCATTGAGCAAGAACTGTAACTCTGTTACAAGTAATTACTGAGTTACTTCCCGTCTTAATTTTTGCAATAATAAGCTTCTCGGTATCATTTCTCTTAAAGTATTTTACTCTTTCACTAACATAACCCTCCTGCTACTGCGCATCTTTGGGGAGCATCCTTCGGTTTCACCGATTCTCTTGTTTACTGGGATGGTAAATGTGAACTTGATTCAGCTTGCCAGTCATGACTTTGAAGCATCTGTGTGGCTGAGTGGTTATAGCCCTCCTGCATGACTGCATCTCAAGATTACCAGACATGATTGAAACGTCAGTGTGGAAGTTAGTGCTGCTGAAGTTGGATCACAAGATCCTGAGTTTTAATATGCTACAAGCAGAAGTCACCTTATGATAACAGAGCCTTTCATTATCATCCCTTCATTGACTTGATATAATTTATTTATAAAATTGTTAAACCTAGTCCTGCTGAGCCTGGATAAACCCTGGCTTTGCAAACAGTGTAGATCCAGATCAGTTGGCTTCTTCAGAAGCCAACTGATCTGGATCTGCATTGTTTGTCATTAAGTATGTGAATTTGTATCAACAAGTTGGATCAAGTGATCTGATTGGCTGATAATTAGAAGTGAGCGTGGCCTCTTAATTTATTCAACATGACAAGGATTAACTACTAACTAGTATCTTACCAGTAGGCTAAGTTTTGCCTTCAGTCCATCCATCTGTCTCTCCATTAGGATTTTGTCTGAAAACTCAGAACATACTAATGATGGCAATGAAACTTAACATGACAGTAAAGGACAATAAAATTATTTTGTTTTGTTGGTCAGAACAAGTATTTTTGTTTCTATGGTATTTCAGACATTTTAACTTTGTAATACATCAACCTATAGATAATGTGCTATTCTATTCTGTTATTCACCCCCTCCACAGAAAAAACGACCTTTCAGTCGTTATAAAGTCTTAATTCAGAAGGTCCCTTTAACAGTTACCTGTATGACGTAGTTCCTCCCGCTCAAATGATCACGTGTCAGTTTCTTTTCTGTGGACTTTGAATGTTCAAGGATTATTATTCTGTGTTAGAAAAAATGGATTAAAATTATTCTACACGGTTAAAATTTTTATATCCTTGACTTTCACTGGTTCTATATTCACTCCTTCTACTATCTATGTACTTATTTTCGAAATATCGATCTTAGATTTCTTGTTTTCTCAATGTTAAATTTCTTCCTTTGTTTCCGCGTCAGTCGATGCATTTCGCCCGCGGCAACTGTGGCCATTTAAAAGCTAAATGGGATACACATTTATCTTGTCTAACTTGTAATTCTTGCACACGTATCTCTCCGTGTTATATTTGTAGTTCCTGGACAGAAAAAGTTTGGAACCTAGCAGAAAGAAGACGCCTTCATGCTACTAGAAAATCAGTTATGACGCAGAAGAGAAAACAGAAGAAATCAAAGAAATCCAAGAAGTCCCAGTCAGACATGTCTGACAACGGGACAGTTGATGGGAGCACCGCCCCTCATAGCTTTACTGCTCGGGGCAGGACCCATCAAGGTGGCAGCCTGGCGGACTAAGAGTCTGACCGGGCACTAAGCCCACCAGTCACCAGTCAACCAGTCACCAGTCAACCAGTCACCAGTCATCCAGTCACTGGGCAACTTATCTCCGTTCATCCAGTCACCGGTCATCCAGTCGCCAGTCAACCAGTCTCCAGTCAACCAGTCACCAGTCAACCAGGCACCAGTCAACTAGGCTCCAGTCAACCAGGCATGGGTTTACAGTCATTCGCTTATGACCTACAAACACAAATTCCGCCTGGTTATATTCCTATAAATGTGCCTGTACAAAGCTACGCTCCGTCCATAAGTAGCCATATTTCACAGGGTAGTGTCCACAGACTATCCAATGTCTTTATTCCTGGTTACGAACGTTCTAATAGACTAGAACTTCCTAATCCAGCTTCTTCCTCTAGACAGATTATTCCACTCGAACCTGATTTTTCGCAGGTCTCAGATCCGAGTGTAATGATTGAGCCTCCAAATTCAAATGATTTATCTATCTCCAGACCTTCAAGGAAGGATCAGTCAAAAAGAGAGCATAAATCTAAAAAGAGAAGAAGACATCGATCGTCCTCTTCTTCTATCTCTACTTCCAGATCAGACTCTTTGAGTTCTTCTCGGCGAAAGAAAAATTCAAAGAGATCTAAGCACTCTCATAAAAAGAGAAGAAGACGATCGATGACGCCTTCTTCTTCATCAAATTCCTCCCAATCTCAACTTGACATTGGTAGATATACAAGGGCTCATAAATCTCCCCAGGTTGTTCAAACGCCAACTCTAATACAACCTGAGGAGACTAATTTTAGTCAAATCACTAATCAACCTATTAATTACGATCAGATTCAGCCGAATCTCACTCAACAGAATAAGGAGTCAGATTCGGAAACTGAATCCGAAGTCTGGTCATTTGATCGTGCGATTAACGAGGTCTTCCGGCTTCTTCCTCCTGAGTTATGCCCCAAAACTCAGCAGGATCAAGCTCCATTAAAACCTCTCTCTGGGATCGAACAATTAATGGAGTCTCGTTCCACTCCATTACTTGTCCTCCCACAAATTAGTACAAAATACAACAAAATATATTCAAAATAGACTAGAATCGGACAAATGTTCAAGAGATTGGATTTGCCCGCAAAGCTTGGTTTCGGCTCTTGCTCCGACTAAATTCTACAAGAGCCAAAACCAATATTTGCCAACTGATAATATCCCTCAATTAGAAGCGGATGCGTCGCTCCTAGACATTTCTAATAAAGGAAGAGCTTCTATTCCGCTCAAGAATCTAGAAGCATGGGAAAGGAAGGCTAGAAAACTAGTCGCTATTAATTCTCATGCTGATCTATTTTCTTCAGCTGCCTTCCTTTCATTACAACAGGAATCGATGTCGGTTGCGGCCCTTTCCAGACTTCTGGAGGCCGTAGCCAAATCGATTAAACATGCTACTGCCATGTCTACACTTTTAACTACTGAATTATTCCAAGCTAGGAGGGACGCAGCCCTAGCTTCGTCTAAACTACTACTCGACAATTCCACATACGAGTTAAGGAACGCTCCTATTAACTCAAAATCCTTATTTGACGGCAGGATAAAAGAAATAGCTAAATCAAACTTCGAAGCTCAACAGCAAAGTTTTCTAGCTTCTACATCCATTCAGTCACAGTCTCATTCTTATAAGCCTCCTTCGCAGAGCAGAGCTTTCAAGATACCTAAATATCCTGCTAAACAAACAACATCCAGACCTAAACCTACGCAGTCGTGTAGGTCCAAAAATATTCCTCAAAGCTCATCTTCTCACATTAAGAAAGATAATATCAAGAGGACTGGTAACATCCGTCAGTTCCCCTCCTCTAAACCTGCCTCTTCCTCCGCAAGATTATGAAGGCCCGCCCTTTCCACTGCCTGCTCTTCCGCTCGCGGACATTCCAGTGGGAGGACGATTGGCCCATTTTGCGGAAAAATGGGAGGAAATAACAGACAACAAATGGGTCCTCTCTATCGTACGAAACGGATTCAGGATACCATTCATCAAAATTCCTCCTTTGTCATCTGTTCCGATCAGAATGAGTCAATCCTCCTCCCCGTTTCTCAGAGAAGAGATCGAAAATCTTCTCAACAAACGGGCAGTGGAAAGGGTACAGAATCCGGAAACTCCCGGCTTTTATTCCCGGATATTCCTTGTGCCAAAAAAAACCGGAAAGTTTCGTTTAATATTAGACCTGTCTTTATTAAACCGTTACATAGAGAAACAAGCATTCAAAATGGAGACAGTCAAATCGGTAAGACAAGCGATGAGACTCAACGATTGGGCTGTCTCCATAGATTTAACAGATGCATATCTACATGTGCCGATACATCGTCAATCCAGGAAGTATCTTCGCTTCGTACACGAAGATCAAGTATATCAATTTTCGGCCCTACCGTTCGGAATGTCCCTAAGTCCGTTAATTTTCTCGAAACTGATGGACGTTATTGCAGCTTTTCTACGCCAACGTGCCATATCAGTTTTTCCATACCTAGACGATTGGCTGATAAAAAATCTGATTCACAACCGTCTGATTACTCAGACAAAGATTTGCATTCAAACTATTCAAAGCCTAGGTTTTCTGCCAAATCTCAAGAAGTCAGACCTCTTTCCTGCTCAGAAATTCACCTTCATAGGTATGGAATTTCTGACGCAACATAATTTAGTCAGGGTTCCAGCGGATCGTGTACAGAACCTAATTCTAACAATCAAGAAAATAATGTCAGCAAAACATGTATCGGCACGAACTTTCCTTTCTCTTTTGGGCAAACTCAGTGCTGCAGCAGACCTTGTTCTCCTGGGCAGACTGCACTTACGTCCTCTTCAGATGTGCCTGCTGTCAGTCTGGAAACCTCATATTCTTCCTCTCGATCACCCGATCTCGATAAACGGCATGATTCGATCTCACTTACAATGGTGGATAAACCCCATTCGATTCGAGACAGGGACTTCAATCCATCCTCCAGACCCCAAATTCTTCCTTTATACGGATGCCAGTCATTACGGATGGGGAGCTCATTTAGAGCCGACAACACTGTCCTTTCATGGTCGCTGGACAGAAAACCAATCCCAGCTCCATATCAATATGTTAGAAATGATGGCCATACGATTAGCATTGAAACAAGCCAAAACATTTATTCACCATTCTTGCATCATGATATCCACAGACAACACAACGGTGGTCTCATATATCAACAAACAGGGTGGCACTCATTCCCCCAATCTTTGCGTAGAAGTTTGGAAAATACTCAATTGGTGCCTGGAACAAGACATAGTTATCAGAGTACGTCACATCCCAGGCAAATTCAACATTCTTGCAGACCGCCTCTCAAGACTAGACAAACCTATCAAGACAGAATGGTCTCTGGATCAAACAGTTGCAAATTCAGTATTCCAGATGCTCAACTTCCCAAATGTGGATCTGTTTGCGACAAGATTCAACCACAGACTCCCATTATATGTCTCTCCAGTACAAAGCACTAGCGATAGAGGCCCTGTCCATGGACTGGAATCATCTTCATGCATATGCTTTTCCTCCTTTTATTCTGATACCTGCTGTTCTAGAGAAAATCCGACAACATCAGTGCAGAATAGTTCTCATAGCTCCGTTCTGGCCACAGCAACAGTGGTTCTCAGAACTTCTTCTTCTATTAGTGTCAGCTCCGATTCGTCTGCCACTAATTCCAAGACTACTGACTCAATCCAAAGGAAGATTTGTACATCAAAACCTCCCAATTCTCGACCTTCACGCTTGGGAGTTATCAAACAATCAATCAGAGATAAGAAATTTTCACAAAACGTTGCAGATTTTGTCTCCAGATCAAGAAGAGCATCTACACAAAAAGTCTACGATGCAAAATGGACCATCTTCTCTAATTGGTGTCATACAAAAAAGGTTAATCCGATCTCGGCCCCTATTACAGTTATAGCCGATTTCTTAATTTTTCTTTTTTCGGAAAAGAAATGTCAGATTAGTACTATTAAAGGTTATAGATCTATGATCTCTAACACTTTAAAATTCAAAACTGGTAATAGAATCGGATCTAATCCAGTTTTATCTGAACTTATCAGATCCTTTGAACTTCAACGACCAGTACAAAGATCTCTTACACCTAAATGGGACTTATCATGGGTTTTAGTATGTCTACAAAAACCACCTTTTGAACCTCTTGATAAGGCTTCTAAATTTCACGTTACTATTAAGACAGCCTTTCTCTTAGCTCTTGCCACTGCTAAAAGGTGTAGTGAAATACATGCTCTAGCTATGGATTCACAACATTTAAGATTTAATCAATCTGATGGTTCAGTTTCCTTGATTCTTAAATCTGGTTTTTTAGCAAAAAACCAGCTTCCTTCTGTTAAACCAGATCCTATTGTTGTTCCTAGTCTTGCTCGAATATGTAAATGGGAACATACTGACAGACTTCTTTGCCCCGTTAGGGCTCTGAAATTCTATCTCAAAATGACTAGCTCTTATCGCCAAAATAGAACTAGACTTTTTCTTCCTATTAAAGGCAATAAGGATATTTCTAAAGATACTATCTCGAGATGGATATCTTACACTGTTAAACTTGCCTATAGGAAACTCACTAAACGAGATATCTCTTTCCTTAAAATCAAAGCTCATGAAGTTAGAGCTCTTTCCTCTTCTTGGGCTTTCTTCGACAAAGTTCCTCTCAATGATATACTTCAAGCAGCGGTTTGGAATAGTTCATCAACTTTTGCCAAATTCTATCTCAGAGACATGTCTCAACAAGCACAGAATCTCCAAAGTTTGGGCCCCATTGTAGTGGCCCAAAAAGTGGTGGGGGGCCAACAGCAATCAGCTATGGATGTGTAGACAACGTCAACAGCCCCCCTAGACCTGATGCTATACTAGAGAGGTACTAATTGTATCTTTATTATATATATATGTTAACCCTGGATTACTTTATCCTTGGTTACAGGATCTTATTATTGCCTTAAGCACTAATTATGTCCTCATTATATATATATAAAAAAAAATAAATCTTTTTAATAAGCCTTAATTCAGAAGTTGGGACTAACTTATTAGGAGAAATCCTCCCTCCTATTCTACAAATTCTAGCACATTATCTATAGGTTAATGTATTACGAAGTTAAAATGAAGTTTTTTAAAAGTAAAACATATTTTAACGAGTAATACTTAACCTATAGATAAGTATTTATCGTCCCACCTCCCTTCCCTCGCTCCTTTCTCCTAATTGTGTATTGTTTTACACATAAAAGAAACGGACACGTGATCATTTGAGCGGGAGGAACTACGTCATACAGGTAACTGTTAAAGGGACCTTCTGAATTAAGACTTTATAACGACTGAAAGGTCGTTTTTTCTGTGGAAGGGGTGAATAACAGAATAGAATAGCACATTATCTATAGGTTAAGTATTACTCGTTAAAATATGTTTTACTTTTAAAAAACTTCATTTTTGGGACATTGTATTGCTTTGCAGTACTTGAGTCCCTTGCCAGCCTCGATGGCTCAGTTGAATGCGCGTCCGACTGGTGATCAGGAGGTTGCGGGTTCAACCCCCGCCGGGTCAGCAACATTCTTTCGTTGAGATTTGATCATGAAATATCTTCTGTGGTCATTCTCTCCCTTTGGCTGATTCAAGAAGGACAGTTGTCAGTTTTGGCGAATGAATGTGCACAATACTGGTTAACCGCTTAGAGGACAAAGCTTGCCCAGTAAAAGTGGTTAGACTGACTGACCGCGCTCGACATGAACCCATTGGGTTGATTGGGCGGTAAAACCTCAACACAAACTTGTACTGTTAGTTGAACTGATGATACTCAGTCGTAGCTCCAGTAAAGCACATTTTTTCAACACAAAAGTATGGATATTTTCCTTATTTCTGCAAGAAAACATATGTTGTGGGTACTCATTAGAAGCATCTCAGTGAGGCACTTCTAATGACTACCCACAATATGTTTTCTTGCAGAAAAAAGAAAAAAAAACACCGTACCTGTTATCCATCTTGTCTGGTGCTTTCATACTGCACTCCCTCAGATGTTTAAAAGTACATAATTATTGTCTATCCTTTCTATAAGTGCATACCATATTTAAGGAAATATTGGGACCGTAATACCTTACCAAACTTGTCCTAAAATTCTCAAAAAGTACATTTTATTACCTATTGACATGCTTAAAAATAGCTGGTTGAACTGCAAGCAGTGTAGACCGAGAGTTGATGCCATTTTTGTGAACACAGTGTTTGATCTGGGTCTTTGCTGTTTGTTCAGGCCTGTCTGTTTCAATACTTATGTTAACCCTTGTCCTGCTGATCCCGCCTGCCTTTGCAAACAGTGTAGATCCAGATCAGTTGGCTTCTGAAGAAGCCAACTGATCTGGATCTGCACTGTTTGCCATTAAGTATATGAATGTATAGCAACTATCCGGATCAAGTAATCTGATTGGCTGGAAATTAGAAGTGGGCATGGCATCTTAATTTATTCAGCAGGACAAGGGTTAAATATGGTATGTATTCACAGTATACATGTAATTATTGCATTTACCCAAAGTATTTGGACAGACACTGGCAGACATGAGCAAACAGTGTAGACTCAGATCACATGCTGCAGAACACAGATTCTGATCAAAATCTACAATGTTTGTCACACATCCAGCTATTTAAAGGTGTAAGTGCAAGCAGTAAAATGTTCATGTTTTGGGATTGGTAAGGCATGGAGTTACGATATCTAAATACTTATGGTATATACGGTGCCCATTGTGTTTTATGATGCTCTTAGTATTATTAACTATACCTCTCTCTGGGCTAATTCAGCAGACAACACAATGACATTTTTTTCCTAGAAAACAGGTTCTGACATTTCATGCAAATTGTCTCCAGTGGAGACAATTTGCATAACATGTCAAAACATGTTTTCTTTGAAAAATAAGAAAAATATTTCAGTATGTCATCTGCTGAAAATTTTACCCAGAGTGCTAAGCATTAAATAATTGACTTTTGAGATTAGAGGGATTCCAGAGAAATAATGAGCTTTCTCAAGTTATGATTGCCCTCAAAGTGCCAGGCTAAAGTGTCGCGGATGACAGTCTATTTTTTTTTTTCATTATTTATTTTTCAGAGAAAATAAGGCTTAACTTTACAAGTGTATTGACCGCTAGGCAGAAGATTAGCATAAAATGTCAAGCCTTAATTTCTTTGTAAAACATTACAAGGAATATTTCCAAATGTTGTCTGCTGCAGTTGTGATTGACTCTTTAAAAGTTAATACTAGGCAGCTTTGTAATATTTTCCATATTTTTTTTTCTAGAAAATAGGGGACGATATTTCATGCAGATGGCTGAATTTACATGAAATGTCATATTGTCTTATTTTCTGGGATTAAAAACAAAATCCATCTCAACAAAACAACCATGTTGTATCAAAACAAACATCTATAGATTATATAGAAAAATGACCATAAATGGTCATTTTTCTATATAATCTATATATTTTTGTTTGGCTACAACATTTTTGGGGTCTACCAAAATTAAACCTTTTTATATCTGAAACTGTCCTATAATGAATCATCTTATAAAGAGATTCCAGATAGTTTTCTTATTTTTCACAGGATTTGACATTTCATGCAAACTGTTGGAGACAGTTTGCATGAAATGTCAAAACCTGTTTCCTGGCAAAAATAAGAAAAATATTTCAGTATGTTGTCTGCTGAAAATTTTACCCAGCGTGCAAAGCATTAAAGAATGTGTTTATATCTACACTTTGAACTTTTGATGTTATTAGTATATCAAGTAAAATTGGGCAACCAAAGCCATGGCAAAAATGTGAACCACTTAACCACATTCACCCCATATTCTGTAAAAAAAATGTTGGTCAAGGACTTACCATAATTGCCCTAAATATTTGGATACCTTAATACCTTGTACAAAGATGTCAGGAATTGATTACCTGATGATGTGTATAAAGTACCAAACCATAATAAACCTATTAAAGTATCGGGACAGATGGGTCTGAGCAAACACAGTGTAGACTCAGACCAGATGCCACAGAAAGTGGCATCTGATCAGGGTCCACACAGTTTGCAACTCATCTGACAAAGCCGTTTAGATGCATTAACAGGTAACAGTATGGACTTGTTCGAATTTTAGGACCAGTATGATAAGGTGTCCCAATACTTAGATCCCCTGTAGCCTAGTGGATAAAAGAGCTCTCTTTTTCCATTAGGTTTCTCACCGCTGTGGTTCAAGCCTCACTCGGGTCACATGTGGGAAAGCCAAGTTCTGCTTACCGATAGTCAGATGGTTTTTCCCCAGGTTCTCCAGTTTTCGCCCTCCTTTGATGAATGATCGGCTCGATATACGTGAAATATTCTTGAAAGAGCCGTAAAACCAAAATAAAAAAAAAATATGGTAAATGAAGCAAAGGAGCAGTCTGAGTCTTTGGGCATTTCCCTCCAGTTATTTTGAGTTACTGTAGAAACTATCATATCATCAGACTTCTTTTTTCTTCATTTAGTGTGTGTGTGTGTGTGTGTTTGTGTGTGTGTGCACGTGTGTGCATGTGTGCATGTGTGTGTGTGTGTGTGTGTCAAAAAATACCATACTGTTAAATGTTTTATTAAAACATAATGTTTTATTAAAACTGTAAATATTTTTTGTTCATTAACTATGTTGCCTTTCTACTTTTTTGTCCTTGAAAAACATGTCATGTTACATGCGTATGCTGTACAATATAAATTAATCTTCTGTGTGTATATTATCTAATGTTCCTGAACCTGTTGACCCTATGCTTTTCAAGCATATTAAAGGGAACAGGCTTATTACCTAGGCCTTAAAATTTATTTAACCTCTGTAACCATTATATTATTATGTTTATAATGATTCCCCATTAAATCATGAGTAATACTGTATTTACCCTACGTATTTGAACAGACAGGCCTGTGCAAACAATGTAGACACAGATCAGATGCAGCAGAATGCGGCATCTGATCAGGGTCTACACTGTTTGCCACTCAAGAAGCAGCCTTTACGGCACATGAACTGGGAATAAAATGGATTTGTTCATTTAGAACAGGTATAGTAAGAAGTTAAGTTATCCAAAGGGTTGATACGGAAGTTTAAATACTGTGAAATAGAAAATAATGTTTGTTGAAAGAAGTTACCCTTTAGCGTTCTGTTGGCAACATCGGCAGATGCCAAATATGTGTGATTTTTTAGTGTTTTGATCTAAAAATAAGGGTTCACATTGCATTATTACCTCCATCAGAAATTATTTGAATGAAATGTACTTGTATTTGGTGTTTGCTATAAATAAAATATTGTTTAAACCAACTGACTCCTCCGTCAAGTCGCTTGACCATTTAACTGACAACTGCAACTGCTAATAAGGTAATTGTCAATGTTTTTAGTTAGACAAACAAATCAACATGTGCTTTTTACAGGTAAGCACAGGTATATCAATACAAAGTTTGTCTAAGGAAATTCACGTGGGCTTGGTTATAACTGCCTGAAGGAGGAGTCAATTGTCAATCCCCATTTTTCAAAGATTAGTTAAAGAAATATTTTAAAATGCTGTCTGCTAGTAGTAAGGTTCAGTTTAGTAATTGTTAAGTTGTTCAAACCACCTTAAAACACAAAACAGACTAAGGACTCTTGGTAATAGGCCAATTACCTTGAAAAAAAAAAAAAAAAGAAATTGTTTCTTACTTTGCATAGCTCCAGATAAGGAGCTAGTTTTCTACTAAAATATTGTAATTTTTCTTATCTTACATCTCACTTCTCCATGAAAAATTATGTTGTAGGTACTCATTAGAAGCACCTCACTGAGGAGCTTCTAATGAAAAACAACGGCATATGCTTTCATGAATTTAAATTGACCTGATACTCATATCTAAAGCTTGATTGGAAAGAAGGTATGTACACATGTTTTGTCATGAGGAAAACTACCTTGACATGTTAAATTGCCTTAACCCTTGTTCTGCTGAACCAGGATATACCCTGCCTTTGTAAACAGTGTAGATCCAGATCAGTTGGCTTCTGAAGAAGCCAAATGATCTGGATCTGCACTGTTTGCCATTCAATATGTGAATTTATATCAACAATCTGGATCAAGGAATCTGATTGGCTGACAATTAGAAGTGGGCATGGAATCTTAATTTATTCAGCATGACTAGGGTTGAGGAGGAGCAATCAGTGTAGGCCCAGGTCAAACTGCTCCTAAAGGAGATATAGCTGGGAAAACAAATGGACTTGCTCAAATTTTAGAAGTAAAGTGTTAACCCTTGTCCTGCTGAACCTGAATATACCCTGCCATTAATTTTCAGACAATGTAGATCCAGATCAGTTGGCTTCTGAAGAAACCAACTGATCTGGATCTGCACTGTTTGTCAATTAGAATGCGAGTTAGTATCAACAACCTGGATCAAGTAAGCTGATTAGTTGACAATTAGAAGTGGGCGTGGCATCTTAATTAGGGTTAAGTTTCTTGAGTATTTGGGGTAAATACAGTTATTTGTACCATAATTACTCTAAGTATTAGAACAGACAGGCGGGAGCAAATAGTGTAAACCGAGATTAGATGCAGCAGAATGTGGAAACTGATCAGAGTCTTACCTGTCTGCCACACTATGATCCAGTTGTATTTTAGACACATCAAGAGATAGTAAAATGGACTTGTTCAAATTTTAGGACAAGTATGATAATGAGTTCTGGTATCCCAATACTTATAAGGTACAGATAATAGACCATTCAATACTTTGAAAAACAGTTTCATCCTATGAAAAAAAAAGAGATACTAGGATGGTTTTGTCCCATGGAAAACCAAATTGGTCCTAAATCAAGTCTGCAGCACTATATGCCATTCTACAGAAATACTTTTTAAAGACAAATGGACTTGCTCAGATTTAAGAAAAAATATGGTAAGGAATTAAGGAAACTGGATACATTTGCAATTGGTAGATTTTCTGCATTCTGTAAAGGGGAGACAACTTTTGTGACTTCCTATTTGCTTTCCAGCTCACCAAGCCCCCTTCTTAAAAGGAGTCCACCCCAAACAAGAAGAGCAGATCCCTTTCAGAAGAGAGGCAAGTGTTGCTTCCATTGAAAATGTATCCATTTCATATCCATTTCCCTTAACCCTTATCCTGCTGAATAAATTAAATTGCCATGCCCACTTTTAATTTTCAGCCAATCAGATTACTTGATCCAAGTTGTTCATACAAATTCAAACAATGAATGATAAACAGTGCAGATCCAGATCAGTTGGCTTTCAGAAGCCAACTGATCTGGATCTATGCTATTTGCAAAGGCATTCGAGTTCAGCAGGACAAGGGTTAAGATTCCTGACTATTTAAGGTAATAAGGTACTTGTGAAGAAGGTAATATAATAATGCAAACATCAGCTCTATAATTGGAAACAATCCGGAACTATTTTTGTGTGTTGTTTAGCTTTAGGTTCTTTTAGTGAGCTCAATAATGTTGCAGAGCTCCAGATAAGAGGAGTAACTATTTTTCTTATTTGCCCACAAAAACTTATTATGGGTACTCAGTAGAAGCACCTTGGCAAGACACTTTTAATGATGAGTTTCACAACATATGTATTCATTGAAAATTAAGAAACATGCATACATAAACGGTGACTGTCCAGATCAGCCAACATAAATGAGTCTCCAAGCTACACTGGGACATATGTTTATTATGATATGAGCCAGCGCATGACAAAACAAAACAAAATGGCATGTGTGCACAGTGAAGACTCAGATCAGCCTGGGCACCTGCCCAGTCAGATCACGGATGCCCAGTCTGATCAGTCTTCACTGTCCACATGAAGAAAGCTTGGGTCCTTAGCTATCCATTGAGTGCACAGTGGAGACTCTGATCAGACTGGGCGAATGCCAAGGCTGATCTGAGTCTTCTCTGGGTGCTCATGCCATTTAGTTGGTTTTGTCATGCCCTGGCTCATATCATTACTTGTGTTATCTTTATTCTTATAAATTATAATGACTTTTAATAGATTTAAATTTGGCATTTTTTTCTTTACAGTGGTACTTGCTGAGTGGTTAGCACTTCTGAGTTCGGATCAGGAGTATACAACTGTTTGGGCACTTCATTGCACATAGCCTTTCATTATCAGCCCTTCAACATCTCAATATGACTTAGATATTGTTAAAAAAGACAAATCATCATGACAAAGAAAACGGAAAATAGCACATTATTAAGATTATGTATTTGTATATTTACAGGTCGGACTCTGCGAGGGAAGGCTTTCTATAATGTTCATGGCAAAGTGTACTGTGAAGAAGATTACTTGGTAAGAAAACACTAATACAACAAAATGATTAATACAACAAATATGAAAAAGAAAGTTATTGAGGTGTCTAATGCAGAGCTCTAGATAAGTGAGGTTGAGATAAATATTTTCTTACTTCTCTACAGTAACATAGGTTGTGGGTTATTTCCCATAAAAGGTGCCTCAGCCAGTTGTTTCTAATGAATACCTTCAATGTATGTTTTTTATGGGGAAATAAGAAAGTTCAATGTAAAGAAAGCTTCTTATCTAGGTAATGCAACATATATCCTGGATATACTATTCAATATCAATTCATTTTTTTAGCTCACCTGAGCACAAAGTGCTTGTCTGTCATGCGGCGTCTGTCGTGCGATGTCAATAATTTGCTTTAAAAGCCTACTCCTCCTACACCCCTGTGCCTATTGACTTGAAACTTGGTAGGAAACATCTGGGTGACTTGTAGGTCAAAAATAGCTAAATTTGTTTTGATCGGAAATCCAAGCTGGCCACCATGGCCGCCATCTTCAAAATCTATTTTTCGCTTCTTCTCCTGAACCAAAGGCCAATTGACTTGAAACTTGCTAGGAAGCTTTGGGGTGACTTGTAGATAAAAAAAAAGCTAATGTCATTCTGATTCGAAATCCAAGATGGCCATCTTGAAAATCTATTTTTCTCTTCTTCTCCTGAACCGAAAGGCCAGTTGACTTGGTAGAGAACATCAGGGTGACTTGTAGATCAAAATTAGCTAAACTCGTTCCGATCCCTTCTTGAACCGAAAGTCCAGTTGACTTTAAACTTGGTAGAAAGCATCAGGGTGATTTGTGGATCAAAATAATCTAAAATCGTTGCGATGGGAAATCCAGTATGGCCACAGTGGCGGCCATCTTGAAAATCCATTTTTTGCTTCTTCTCCTGAACCAAAAGTCCAGTTGACTTGAAACTTGGAAGGAAGCTTTGGGGTGACTTATAGATCAAAAAGTAGCTGAAATCATTCCCATAAAAAATCCAATATGGCCGCCGTGGCATCCATCTTTAAAATCTATGTTTTGTGTCTTCTGAACCGAAAGGCCAATTGACTTTAAACTTGGTAGGAAGCATCAGTGTGACTTGAAGATCAAAAATAGCTAAAATTGTTCCGATCAGAAATCCAACATAGCCGCCGCGACAGCTTAATAATCTGTTTTCCGCATCTTCTCCTGAACCAAAAGGCCAATTGACTTGAAACTTGATAGGAAGCATCGGGCTGACTTATAAATTAAAAAAAAAAGCTAAAATTGTTTTGGTTGGAAATCCAAGATGGCAGCCGTGGCCGTCATCTTGAAAACCTATTTTCGCATCTTCTCCTGAACCAAAAGGCCAATTGACTTGAAACTTGGTAGGAAGCAGCAGGGTGACTTTGAGATCAAAAATAGCTAAAATTGTTCCGATAGGAAATCCAAGATGGCTGCCATGAATTTCGCTTCTTTTCCTGAACTGAAGGGCCGTGAAGTGACATGAAACTTGGTAGGAAGCATCGGGGTGATTTATAGATCAAAAGTAGCTAACATTGTTCTAATCAGAAATCCAATATGGCCGTAGTGGTGGCCATCTTGAAAATCTGTTTTTCACTTCTATTCCTGAACCAAAAGGCCAATTTACTTGAAACTTGGTAGGAAGCATAGGGGTGATTTGTAGATCAAGAAAGCTAAAATCTGTCAGATCAGAAATCTAAATGGCTGTGGTTTGCAGCCATCTTGAAAATCTATTTTTCGCTTCTTCTCCTGAACCAAAAGGCCAATTGACTTGAAATTTGCCGGCCTCGGTGGCTCAGTTGGATGGGCCGTCCGACTGGAGACCAGGAGGTCGCGGGTTCAACCCCAGTTGAGGTCGGCAACATTCTTTCGTGGAGATTGGTCATGAAATATTTTCTATGGTCATTCTCTCTCTTCCGTTGATTCAAGAAGGGCAGTTGTCAGTTTCTGGCGAAAGAATGTGCACAATACTGGTTAACCGCTTAGAGGACTAAGCCTGCCCAGTAAATGTGTGGCTAGGTAAACTAACCTCGCTCGACATGACCCCATTGGGTTGACTGGGCCGTAAAACCTCAACACAAAACAAAACAAAAAGACTTGAAATTTGGTAGGAAGCATTGCAGTGGCTTGTAGATCAAAAGTAGCTAAAATCATTCCGATCGGAAATCAAAGATGGACACCTTGGCAGCCAAATCTTGAAAATGTATTGTTCGCTTCTTCTCCTCAACCAAAAGGCCACCTGACTTGAAACTTGGTAGGATTAGCATTGGTGTGACTTGTAAATCAAAAATAACTAAAATCGTTCTGATTGGAAATCCAATATGGCCACTATGGTGGCCATCTTGAAGATCTATTTTAGCTTCTGTTCCTGAACTGAAAGGCCATTTGACTTGATAGGAAGCATCGGGGTGACTTGTAGATCAAAACTAGCTAAAATCTTTCAGTTCGGAAATCCAAGATGCCACCGTGGCCGCCATCTTGAAAATCTATTTTTCGCTTCATCTCCTGAAAGGCCAATTGACCTGAAATTTGGTAGAAAGCATTGGGGCGACTTGTAGATAAAAAATTTCTAAAATTGTTCAGATCAGAAATCCAAGATGGCCACCAGCTTGAAAATCTATATTTACTTCTCCTTCTGAACTGAAAAGCCAATTGACTTGAAACTTGGTACGAAGCATCGGGGTGACTTGTAGTTCAAAAATAGCCAAAATCGTTACGATCGGAAATCCAAGATGGCCGTCATCTTGAAAATTTATTTTTCGCTTCTTCTCCTGAAATGAATGGCCAATTTATTTGAAACTTGGTAGGATTTAAGATCAGGATGACTTGTAGATCAAAAATAGCTAAAATCGTTCCGATCGGAAATCCAAGATGGCTGCCATGGCTGCTATCTTAGAAATCTGTTTTGCATTTCTGCTCCTGAAACTAAAGGCCAATTTACTCAAAATGTGGTAGGAAGTATCAGGGTGACTTGTAGATCAAAAATAGTTAAATTTTCTTCAGGTCAACCTATGCAATGGCCTGTTGTCCGTCCGTCTGTCGTTAGCTTTTCACATTTTCGACATCTCCTCCAGAACCATAAGTTGGATTGAGTAGTAGGAGACATTGTGGCAACATGGAGATTCAGAATTGCTAAAATTGTTCCATTCCATTATCCAAGATGGCCGCCATGGTGGCCATCGAAATTCTTCAGATGACATCTCCTCCTAAACCCTAAGTCCGATTGAGCTAAAACTTGATGGGAGGCATCACAGTCACACAGAGATTCAAAATTGCTAAAATCATTCCGTTCCTTTATCCAAGATGGCCACCTGGAAGCCATCTTGAAATTCTTCAAACGACATCTCCTAAACCCTAAGTCCGATCGAGCTGAAACTTGATGGGAGGCATCACAGTGACACAGAGATTCAAAATCGCTAAAATCATTCCATTCCGATATCCAAGATGGCTGCCACGCCGGCCATCTTGAAATTCTTCAAACGACATCTCCTCCCAAACCCTAAGTCGGATTGAGCTGAAACTTGATGGGAGGCATCACAGTGACACAGAGATTTAAAATTGCTAAAATCGTTCCGTTCCAGTATCCAAGATCTTGAAATTCTTCAAACAAGATCTCCTCCTAAACCCTAAGCCGATTGAGCTGAAACTTGATGGGAGGCGTCACAGTGACACAGAAATTCAAAATTGCTACGAGGGCGAGTCAATAAAAAACCAGCCTAACTTATTTCTGGGTGAGATCGATCTCTTCTTTTTCGATGGAATTGCTGCATTTGGACCAACAGTGTTCCAGTGCCATCAGCCCAGAACTGAAGAAGCCAAGGTCCTTGTCTCTGACCAACTCCTCAATTGCCGCCAGGACTTCTTCGTTGGACCTGAAATGACGTCCACGGATATCCTTTTTCAAGTTTGGGAATAGGAAATAGTCACTAGGAGCTAAGTCCGGAGAATAGGCGAGGTGCGGTATTAGCTCGTACCCATTCCGCTCAACAGCATCCATTGCAATTTTGCAAGTGTGGACTCTCGCATTGTCCTGTTGGAGCAGAATTCCTTTCGAGAGTTTACCTCGGCGTTTTTCATGGATCACAATTCTCAGTTAGTGGAGCAAATTTGCATAATACGCACCTGTTATTGTACTTTTCTTTGCTAGAAAGTCCAACATAATAATGCCTTGTGCATCCCAAAATACAGTTGCCATCACCTTGCCAGCAGAGGGTTGCGTTTTGAACTTCTTTGGCCACGGATACCCCGGCCCTACACTCTGGCGATTTTGAGCTTTATTCTCGGGCTCATAATAATGGACCCAGGTCTCATCTACAGTCACCAGACGTGAAAGGAAATCATCTTCCTTTGACCTAAACCGCTTCAACAATGCGCTGCATACTGATGCACTGGTTACCATTTGCTCGTCGCTAAGGGATTTTGGGACCCAACGGGCTGTTAGCTTGTGCATACCCAAGCGATCATGTAAAGTTGTTGAAACGCTACCATGTGGACTGTGTAATGCATTCGCTATTTCTTCCACCTTAATTTGCCTATCAGAGTACACCATATCCTGTACTTTGCTACACATTTCTTCATCGGTGGCATCTGATGGTGTCCAGACCTGGTTTCGTCTTCTAAAAATGTTCTACTGCATTTGAATTCCCCAACCCAGAATTTAACCTGTGCATACAATGGTGCAGAAGATCCATAAACATTGGTCAACTCGCAGTGTATTTCCTGACCTGTTTTCCCTTTCAAATACAAGTACCGAATTACTGCACGGTACTCAGCTTTTGACGAAAAGCTTACTTTTGCATCACTAGCCATGTTTGACATTCAATATCTTATGAGTGAATGACACGATAAGGGTGCAATTTTGCCCTCAGGCCTAAAACATATATTGAAACAAGGCATGAAAATCTTGGGTGTCTCGGTCAATTGGAAATGGGATAGGCTGGTTACTTATTGACTTGCCCTCGTAAAATCATTCTATTCCAATATCTATGAAGGCCGCCATGGTGGCCAGCTTGAAATTCTTCAAACATCGGGTTGAGCTGAAACTTGATGGGAGGCATTGGGGTGAAATGGAGATTCAGAATTGCTGAATCATTCAGTTCCAGTATCCGAGATGACGGACATGGTGGCAATCTTGAAACTCTTCAAACAACATCAGATTCTGAATTGCTAAAGGCAGTCTGATCTGATAGCCAAGATGGCCACCATGGCACAATCTAACATATCATGATCAGCCTAATCCAGGTGAGTGATTTCTGGCCCACTTGGGCCTCTAGTTTTTTTGAGGAAACAGCAAACAAAGATGAAGAAATGAAATCATCCAAAAGTGATGTTTTGTTTTCTCTTTTCATGTTTTGTGATGTTACTATTTTACAGCATCTGTTTGACAGGATGGTGTATCGTAATTCCATAACATTGAGCTTCCGAGTTAGGCTTTTGCTAGTAGAATGGAATAACCCGCTAGCGTGTCTAGTGATGCTAGTAGAATGGAATGAATCGCTAGCGTGTCTAGTGATGCTATCCTTTTCTGTTCTTTGGTATACCATATTCTATCTAATTACTGCACTGTGTGCTTCAGTTTTTCAAAATTACTGCCAAAACTTCTGGTAAAATATCCACCAAATAAGGGCACACTTTAAAGAAAGAGCAGCAGAGGACTTCATGAAGGGCGTATTTAATGATACTTATGCGATATCATTTTCTGATTTTCTTTATAAAAGCATATGTTGTGGGTACTCGTTTGAATTGCCTCGACTTGTCGACTGACTGTAAAGTAAAGACTACTAAAGTGCTTAGTTTAAACATTTTTATCTGTGACATGCAATATATATATATACATACAATAATACTGTATGGGATTGGAACAGAAGCTTAGTGCTTATAGAGTTCCTTTCAAAAGTGCTTGACTGTGCGCTTATAGGAGCATGTGTGGTAATTAGGCGGAATACAGTATTTTATGTATCCATTGGACTGTGGATGGTGCATTGCTATTACTTCGGATTCTGGAATTGTTTGACTGCACAGCTTAAAGAAAATCAGCAGTTTGCCTTTATCTGCCGTCTGCTGTGTTGTTATTGGCACTTTAAGGGTTCATGTGTTTGTTTTCAGTTAATCTGACCAGGAATTAATTTTTCAGTTTTTACCTGAATATTTTTGCGGTAATCAAATGTAGGCCGAATATCGTATGACACTTGACATGACTGGTAATGTTCTTACTTGACACTGACATGGGTTGGTTTAATGAAGTATAACTGTTAATCAGTCTGAAATCTCGATTTTATCAGATTTCGAACAATACCAAATCGCACATCAATTTATAACCTCAGACATTATACTATAGTCTCAAAATGTCTTCAATCCAGGTAATAGTAATTCGGGTCTCTAATTCATAGCTCCAGATAAAGTGCTTTTTTCATCCAAAAAGTAATGACATTTTTCTTATTTGTCCATGAAAACATATGTTGTGGGTACTCATTAGAAGTGCCTTAGTGAGGCACTTCTAATGAGTACCCACAACATAAGTTTTTATTGAAAAGAAAAGAAAAAACATTCTGCAGATACCACTCTAATTATCTTGTTATTTTCTTGATAAAAAGTGTGATATTTATCATATTGAAAACTTATGTTCTGCACTCTCATAAGAAGATTCAGTGAGGTAACAGAATTTATTTTGGTACAGAGAAATTAGAAAAATATTTATCGGAATAGTCCTCTTATCTTGAGCCCAGGGTATTATGCAAAGAAAGTGCATATTATGTTACATCCAAATATTCAAGCAATTTTTTCCTTGTCTCTCATGTTTGCTTTTTGCGGGCTTGAACAGGTATAAATTTCAGTTTACAGGTGTCACCTACATGAACTACATGACAAAAGATTGTCATTTAGCTCTATCAAAAAAGAAACTGTAACTGGATTAAAAAGATTAGATAACTGTTATTTGCTAATGATGTTCCTCATTTTAGTTCCATTTCATTGATAAGGTGGGATACCAGCAGGTGTGTTTTACTGAGTTATGGGGAAAATAAGTTGAAAATTTTAAGCCAAATATAAAAATTGGTTTGATTCTCAGGCACCACCACATCTGTCCAAATGCACATAATACATTTTTTTTCAGTGTGATTTTTTTTTTTTTTTTTTTTCAATCCATGAAAATACATGACATTGGAGTTTTCACTATTATCTGAGCATTATTTTTCACCTAAATTGTGATCCAGACCACAAATGTATAATGTTCCTACTTGGAAACAAAGTTGGTAAATTATAATTTTTTATGTTGTTTGAGACTGGAAACTTACATTTCAGTAATTTTCTGTTAAAGTCCACCATTTTGTCTTGCCAAACAAACCAAAATGTCCAAGAATGTACCCAACTGGAAAAATAAAAATAAAAAGCCACCTGCATGCATCTAACATTTTAAAAAGTGCCTGAGAATCTGAAGACTATTTTTTGCCTTCTATCTATGTTTTGATAAAGAACCTCTTGCTCTTTGTAACTTCAAAGTATCCATGTGACTGAGTTGTTAGCATTACTAAATTAAGTCATGGGTTTGGATCTAGCTAGAGATGGAATTCAGCTCTTGGCTGTACAGCACTTCTTTGCACAGAGCCTTTCATTATCACTTCTTATGACTTAGATATTGTTGAAGAGATGTAAAACACCAAATCATCATCATCATCACTGTAGCTTTATATATATTTTTCTGCTTAAGCCTAGTAATTGGTAATTCGTTTTCTGTCCTTAACTGCTTATCAGATTTCATGTTTTCTATAATTGTTTATGGGACCACTTTATCTTTGGTAACTGTTATCAACAGCTCTAGATATGCTTTCTTTCAGTTTTAACCCTTGTCATGCTGAATAAATTAAGATGCCACACCCACTTCTAATTGTCAGTCAAGCAGGTTTCTTGATCCAGATTGTTGTTACAAATTAACATAGCAAACAGTGCAGATTCAGATGTTGGCTTCTTCAGAAGCCAACTGATCTGGATCTGTACTATTTGCAAAGGCAGGGTATATCCCGGAACAGCATGACAAGGGTTAAAGTCCTAATATTTTTCCTTATTTATCCTAAAAAATATATTTTGTAAGGTCCTTCTAATGAGTACCATAAGATGTTTTCATGGAGAAATAAGAAAAGTATTATATGGATAGTGGATACCCCAGCTTATCTGGAGGTATGGTTTTCAAGTAAGTTTTGCTTCATTTCTCTGATAACTTATCAGACTCAGTTTCTTGTTTATCAGACAGAGAATGGACAAAGAAAAAACTAAAATGCTGTATAGAATGTGAATTCGGAGTAGACTGGCTCCAGTCTCCAGTGACTAAATATTTTTTCTCATAATCCTGTTTGATAATACACTGAAATAAAACCAAAATAATATCAAGACTGTAAAGGCTGGTCATTCCTTTATTGTCTTAATATTATTTTGGTTTTATTTTAGTAGACTATCAAACAGGATTGATTATAAGAGAATATATTCGGTCACTGGAGACTGGAGCCAGCCTTGTTTAGGAGAATTTAATGACAATTCTTAGATAATTTTCTACCATTCTCCATAAAGTATATGCTGTGATACCTATTAGAAGTGCCTCACTGAGGGGTTTCAAATATGTATCCACCATATATTTTGTATTGAGAAAAAAAAATAAAAATAAAAAAATAAAACAACATTTCAGATTTATCAGAATTATCCCAAGATTCAGAGATCAAGCTGGCTCAGAAATTTAGGGAGAAGTGACTTCTCCCTCCAGACAAAACAGGGAGAAGTTTTATAGGATGAGGGAGAAGTCAAGACTCGGTTCACCTACCGCCTTACTGAAAGCTCGACAATTTAGGACTCTCGACTCACCTTACTGCATTGTCTTGGGAATTCATCACGAAAACATGCCTTTATAATGTTGACCCCCTTGAACCCCACTTTTATATAGTAAAACTTGGGTTTATAGGGGTATACATTATTTTTCATATTTCTGCTCAAAACATAGATTGTGGGTACTCGTTAGAACTGCCTCGCACTCACAATCTATATTTTTGAGCAGAAATATGAAAATTATCAGAATTTTTCATCTGAAAATTTTCAATTTTTGGTGGGGAAAAATTCAGTATATTTGAATAGGCATGTTTTCGTAATGTTTACCATATTGTCTTGGGAATTAACAAAGAAGGAAACAAATTTTACTGTAGACCTGTTCATTCTTACTTCTAAACCAATTAAATGATGCAAAGTAACACAGACATGAGTAGGGCAAATACATTATATCTGGACACATGAGTGCATTCATATCTTTTTGGAAATTGACAATTCTTTTGAGTAGATACAGTCAAAACATCAAGGTCTGTGGCTTGGTAAGTAAGCTATAAACATAATGATAATAATAAATTTGTTAAACTAAAGTGTCTGCCAACTTCTAAACTTGGTTTTTTGCACTTTTAATGCTGTTTCTGGCCAATTTTCAGCATGTCAGTGGTTCATTTATGAAAAAACGGACACCCACGAAAACTAATGACATTGATGAAAACGATCTTTTGGTCACTTACCAGGCGAACAGTTTTCCTCCAGAACTTGTTAAATCACATCAGACTTTCATTCAGTGGCATTTCTGATACATCTAACAACATTTTCAACAGATTTTTACCTTTGCATGTTTGCTCATTTTTTACTGGATTTCTCCCAACAAAAAGTTCGTTTTGCACAAGTATTAGCTTTTTCAAAAGTTGCCAAAACGGAGGGCGAAGTTTTTGTCACCCTCTGGCTTCCAAGGGTGACTTTGAGCCCTCTAGGGCGACTATTTCGCCCTAGTCCCCCTGTAGCTTGATCCCTGAAGATTTGCTTTCCACCATGCTTAGCATGCTGGGTAAAAATTTCAGTAGATGACATTTTGAAATACTGTATTCAGTCTAATTACCACACTGTGTGCTTAGGTTTTTAGCTCACCTGAGCTGTAAGCTCAAGATGAGCTTTTGTGATCACTCACCGTCCGTCGTCGTCGTCGTTGTCCGTATGTCCGTCCGTCCGTCCGTCCACAATCTTTAAACAACATCTCCTCCTAAACCACTGATTGGATTTTGACCAAACTTCACAGGAATGATCCTTGGTTGGTCCTCTTTCAAAGTTGTTCAAATGGTTCCGGTCCATTGCATATCTAGTTCACAGGAGCTAAAAATAGATTTTTTAACTAAAAACTTAAAAAATCTTCTTGTCAGAAACCACTGGACCGATTTCAATATAATTTTGCAGAAATGTTTCTTTGGTGATCCTCTACCAAGATTGTTCAAGCCATTCGGATTCGTCAAAAAACATGGCCGCCAGGGGGCGGGGCTTATTTTCCCTATGTATCTATATAGAAAACTTTAAAAATCTTCTTGTCAGAAACCACTGGACCAATTTCAATGTAATTTTGCAGAAATGTTCCTTTGGTGATCCTCTACCAAGATTGTTCAAGCCATTTGGATTTGTAAAAAAACTTGGCAGCCAGGGGGCGGGGCTTATTTTCCCTATGTATCTATATAGAAAACTTTAAAACTCTTCTTGTCAGAAACCACTGGACCGATTTCAATGTAATTTTGCAGAAATGTTCCTTTGGTGATCCTCTACCAAGATTGTTCAAGCCATTTGGATTCGTCAAAAAACATGGCTGCTAGGGGGCGGGGCTTATTTTCCCTATATATCTATATAGAAAACTTTAAAACTCTTCTTGTCAGAAACCGCAGGACTGATTTCCATATAATTTTGCAGAAATGTTCCTTTGGTGATCCTCTACCAAGATTGTTCAGGCCATTTGGATTCGTCAGAAAACATGGCCGCCAGGGGGCGGGGCTTATTTTCCCTATATATCTATATAGAAAACTTTAAAAATCTTCTGGTCCGAAACCACTGGACTGATTTCAATAGAATTTTGCAAAAATGTTCCTTTACTGATCCTCTACCAAGATTGTTCAAGCCATTTGGATTCGTCAAAAAACATGGCTGCCAGGGGGCGGGGCTTAATTTCCCTAATTATCTATATAGAAAACTTTAAAAATCTTCTTGTCAGAAACCACTGGACCGATTTCCATATAATTTTGCAGAAATGTTCCTTTGTTGATCCTCTACCAAGATTGTTCCAACCATTTGGATTCGTCAAAAAACATGGCCGCCAGGGGGCGGGGCTTATTTTCCCTATATATCTATATTGAAAACTTTAAAAATCTTCTTGTCTGAAACCACTGGACCGACTTCAATATAATTTTGCAAAAATGTTCCTTTGGTGATCCTCTACCAAGATTGTTCAAGCCATTTGGATTCGTCAAAAAACACGGCTGCCAGGGGGCGGGGCTTATTTTCCCTATATATCTATATAAAAAACTTTAAAAATCTTCTTGTCAGAACCACTGGACCGATTTCCATATTATTTTGTAGAAATGTTCCTTTAGTGATCCCCTACCAAGATTGTTCGAGTCATTTGGATTTGTCAAAAAACATGGCAGCCAGGGGGCGGGGCTTATTTTCCCTATATATAGAAAAATGTAAAAATCATCTTGTCCCAAACCACTGGACCGATTTTCATATAATTTTGCAAAAATGTTCTTTTGGTGATCCTCTACCAAGATTGTTCAAGCCGTTTGGATTTGTCAAAAAACATGGCCACCAGGGGTCAGTGCTTATTTTCCCTATATATGTATCTATATAGAAAACTTTAAAAATCTTCTTGGCAGAAACTAATGGACTGATTTCAATATAACTTGGAAGGAATGTCTTTGGTCACCCTCTTCCAAGGTTGTTCAAGCCATCATGATTCATCAAAAAATATGGCTGCAAGGGGGTGGGGCTTATTTTCCCTATATATCTATATAGAAAACTTGAAAAAAAATCTTCTTGTTTTTCCTATATATCTAAATAGAAAACTTTAAAAATCTTCTTGTCAGAAACCACTGAACAGATTTCAATATAACTTGGCAGGAATGTTCCTTTGGTGACCCTCTAACAAGTTTGTTCAAGCTGTCATGATTCGTCAAAAAACATGGCCGTTAGGGCGTAGGGCTTTATAGCTATATTAAACTTTTTAAACCACTGGACCAATTTCAATATAACTTGGCAGAAATGTTCCTTTGGTGACCCTCTTTAAAGATTCAGTTCAAGTTGTCAAGATTGTAAAAAAAACATGGCCGGGGGTGTGGTGGAAGGGGGTGGGGGTGGTTAGTGCTATAAAGTTTATACAAAAATCCTAGAGCAGTGAACTTGGCTGAAACTTCAACAGTAAATATGCAAATCTGTTTGGTCAGGTGAGCGATATAGGACCATCATGGTCCTCTTGTTCAAATTTACTGGGAAACTTGTTGTAAAATATGTATCTACCTACTAAGGGTACACTTTAAATGAGATCAGCAACTATCTTATTTTCAGATGTTTATGCGATTTCTTTCTGTTACCATTTTCTTTATTAAAGCATATTTTGTTGGTACTCATTTGAATTGCCTTGACTTGTCAAGGCAGTTCAAATGAGTACCAACAACAAATGCTATTATAAAGAAGTAGATGCATGGCCTGTAATCTAAAGACTACAAAATTGCTTGACTGTGCACTTATAGGAGTATTTGCCGTAATTAGATTGAATACGGTATTCTTCATATTTTCCCCGGAAAATAGGCTTCAACATTTTCATGCTAATTTTCTCCATAAGAGACCATGTTGTGAAATGTCAAAGCTTATATTGTAGGGGAAATATCAGTTTGTCATATGTTGAATTTGCTTAAAGAGTGGTCAAAATTAATAAGTCCTGGAATTTTAAAAAAAGTGTTTCTCAAGTGTGTGATAAAAAAGTAGCTTTTTGTATACCATAATAACACTAAGGGAGCAAACAGTGTAGACTCAGATAGGACACTAAAGAAGGCAGGGTTTGATTGGGTATGCAATGTTTACAATTCATTAAGCATTTTTTAAGAACATCAGCAGAGAGCCAAATCAACATGTTCAGATTTTAGAACAAGTATGGTCGGGTGTTAAGGTGTCCCAATATTTCGGGTAAATACAGGAAAATAAATTTTGTCATAATGATGACTCATTTTCTGTATGATTCAGTACTTATAGCTGTATGAACCAATACGTCAGAAAATATACCGTAGAACATGCGTGCACAGTGAAGATTCAGATCAGACTGCGCAAAAGCGCAGTCTGATCTGAATCTGCACTGGGTGCATTTTGGATGGCCAAGGATGCAAAATTTCTTCATGCCGACAATGAAGACTGATCAGATTGCACGGATGTGCAGGCTGATTTGAGTCTTCGTTGGGTGCACATGTCAGAAGGTATGTTTCCTCAAGTTATGGCTTATATATATCTTTTATGACAGTGGTAAACGAAGTTTAATGGTGTATTGATAAATTACAAATGTTGAATAGATGTTCTTCTTCATCAAGTCTACAGATGTTTTCGATAAAAAAATTAAAGAGCCATGCCATGAGAAAAGGATCCTTATGGGGACAATGATGGGTCTTGATCTGTCTGTACATCTCTGCAGTCTGATCAGGTCCTTCATTATCCACTTACAGAATCATAGCTCTTGATAAGGCGCTTTTTTTCAGCCAAAAAGTGTCTATATTATTCTTATTTCTCGACGAAAACATATGTTGTGGGTACTCATTAGAAGCGCGTTGGCGAGGTGCTTCTAATGAGTACCCACAACATATGTTTTCATCGCGAAATAAGAAAACTTTTTACCTGATACCCATTCTTATCTAGACCTATGGAATCCATGGTTACTGTACATGTGTAGAATGTGTCAATAGACAGCAAAGGCTCTGATGAGACTATTGGGATACACAGTGACACTCTGCTATGGGCCTTTTTTTTTTATGACATTTTTTTTTTCTTATTTCACTACAAAGGAAATAGCTGAATTGCATCCGTAATGTCATTTATCACTGTCGATAATTATTGCCTGATGCATTTAACCTTAAACTGCTAATCACAACTGCAGCAGAAGACTTTTTTTGTATTTTTCAAAGGAAATGTGTCATGACATTTCACATGAATGTTTTTGCAAGCAGAAGATTCACATGAAATGCCAACTCTGTTGTTTCCTAAAGATAATAAATAAAAAGAAATTAAAGAATGTTGTCTGCTGCAATTTTGCTTAGCGATTTAAAGGTTAACCCTTAAACTGCCAATCACAACAATTGTCGTCTGCTTTGTCACCTGCTTGTGATTTTAAAAGTCATTTCTGCAAACAGTGTGAACCCAGATCAGACTGGTCCACACTGTTTGCCTGTATGCAAAAATAGGTTTGAAAAGTTTGCAAGAATATTCAGCAGACGACATAAACAGACGACATTTTCAGATGCAGGTTTTCTTGGCATTTAAAGGGTTTATAGTTACTGGGTATTGCTTTAAAAGTAGCTGAAAGGCAAGAGTTCGTCATTTTAATTGTTGGTTGTGGGTTTGTAAATTAAATTTGTAAATATAAATATGCAAGATTGTACATAGATAAAGATGGCTTTTTTTGTAACTGAGAAAAAACTTTAGCACAGTATTGCATCATCATTATTGTGGGGATTACCCATTTTTGGACACTTTAACTCCTCGCCATATTTATCCTGATGTTTGAATAAAATCCTAAACTACCTGTTGATGGATCTGGCAGAAGTGGCAAACAGTGTAGACCCTGATCAGACAAACACATTCTGTGGCATCAGACCAGGGTCTGCACTGTTTGCTCAGGCCTATCTGTCCAAATACTTAGGGTAAATACAGTATAACTTTTTTGGTTGTCAGTGAACCAGTTTGTGTTCTCTGGCAGCACAGTCACAGTCTGATTAGGGACTAAGTTTCAGCTTGCAGCATCAGTGAATGCTATTTTAAATAGTGATGGATAGCTGCTAAATGCACAAGTGATCTCCCAGCTAGCATTCTACATAAATCTACAGCGGGTCATTATCGGCCCGTCAGCTACCCCTAACAGCCCGCTATAGATTTATGTAGACTGCTTACTGGGCTGGTCCTTTGCATGACATAAGGGCCTTTTTTGCTTTGCACATCATATAGTTTTTGTGTAAAAATAGAACTCACATGTGAAGATCATCTTTATCTAGTGACATGATCATTGTCAAGAATATCATTTGCCCTCACAATACTGGTCAGCCCTCCATTATTATAGATACAGGTTTTGTTATAAAAGCTAATACTTGTATAGGTTTGATCATTAGCAAAGCTGTTGAATTGCACACAGCAACAGCACGGCTGAATAAATTAGGTATACATGTAATAAATGTTATGTAATACATGTAATCAGAACCTGCCAGCATCCTCACATGCACTTAGACTTTTACAAAAAAAAACAACAACAAAAAACAACTATGATTGTATACAAAGCAAAGCTATGAATAGCTCTAGACAAGGGGGTATCCAGGTAAATATATGAGCCAGGGCACGACAAAACCTACAATAAGACATGCCACCAGCAGAGCTTCAGCCTTACATCCATTCAGTATAGCAAAGGTTCTCCTGTATCACTCTTTCGAAAGCCCAAAGATTGTAGAAGCCACATGCGATCAGTAAAGACTCTGATCAGACTGCATGGATCCACAGGCTAACCTGAATCTTCGCTGGTTGCACAAGTCTTATTATAGGTTTTGTTGTGCACTGGCTCATATTTCTTATCTCACTGCAAAAAAAGGATATTTTTGGTAGTCATCAGAAGCCCTTCTAATAATAACCACAACACATTTTTTCATGAAGAAATGAGAAATAGCAATACTCATAACTCCAGATAAGACTTTCTTTTCAACCAAAATGTATTGATATTTTCTTATTTTCTCATGAAAACATATTTTGTTGTTACTCATTAGAAGTGCCTTGGCGAGGCGCTTCTAATGAGTACCCACAACATATGTTTTCATGGAGAAATAAGAAACTATTTACCTGATACCCACTCCTATCTGGACCTATGAATACTACCTGTTAAAAAAAGCACTGACTCTAGACCTATGCTATGCCATCAATGCAGCCGGTGAATGTAAATCAAGTGATAATGTTGCTTAATTGTTGCCAAAATGTTCTACCCTCTGGCAGCATTTGGACTCCACTGTCTGCTTCTTGCCAAGAGATGTGTGCATGGCAACCTCCAAAAGTTCACATTAAGTGCTTTTTTTTTCAACCAAATATTGTTGATATTTTCCTTATTTCTCCACAAAAACATATGTTGTAGGTAGTCATTAGAAGTGCCTCATTGAGGCACTTCTAATGAGTACCCACAACATAATTATGTTTTTGTTGAGAAATAAGAAAATATTTTACTGGTATCCGGTCTTTTCCAGAGCTTGGAATTTCTCATTTATTAGACATAGCTCTAGATAACATTTTTCTTCAAACAGTAAATGTTGATATTTTTTTTTATATTTCTTCGTCAATTGATTCAGTGAGGCAGTTATAATCGACCCACCCTGTCCCCGCCTCCTCCCCCTGCCCCACACACAAACAACCACACACACATACACACACACACACACACACGCACACACACACACACACACATACACACACACACACACACACACACACACACACACACACACAAAGAGCACACATTTTCAGGGAGAAATTGAGAAAGAAAAATGTCTGTCAATTTTGTGTTGAGTTACTGTAGCTTTTCATGTCAGTGATTTTATTGGTTGTAAAAAACAAAAGGAAATTAGGCATAAAAAGTATGATTAGCTAAATAAATCTAAATTACTAGTGTTGAAGATCTCATCATTTGTGCATTCAGAGACCTTTACTCATTACCATACCTGTCTTAAAATTTGAACACAGTCTGTTAATATGTCTAAAAACTTACAAATGAGTGGCAAACAGTGCAGACCAAGATCAGATGCCACATTCTGTGGCATCTGATCTGGGTCTACACTGTTTGCTCAGGCCTGTCCAAAATCCTGAAGGTAGATATGGTAAATCAAGAATTACACAGATAAACTTTATTTAAAGATTATAACAAAAGATGAAATAAAACATTTTATAAAAAAAATATGGCTAAAAGAATGACTTAGAATTGTTTTAAGTTTAATGTTTTTCTTTGCTAAAATTCTCATGATCAGTAGATCCCATTCTTTTTCCCTAAGACTATACATGTTTAACCCTTTTCCTGCTGAATGAATCAAGATGCCACGCCCTTTTCAAATTTTCAGCCAATCAGATTACTTGCTCCAGATTGTTGTTATGAATTCACATACTGAATGACAAACAGTATAGATCCAGATCAGTTGGCTTCTTAAATGCCTGCTGATCTGGATCTACACTGTTTGCAAATGCAGGAAATATCCGGGTTCAGCAGGACAAGGGTTAAGTTTGCTGGAGAAATTGTCTGAACTCAAGATTAACCACATTAAGTGTAGCCATTGATTGCTAAAACAATTGTAAAAGTATTACATTCTAGTCGGAAGAAAAAGGTAGTTCCTATATCATCAGGGCTCAGGATAAGCTGATGGATATTGTATGTAGCTTACCTTACTGCAAGTACAGAGATGTATTGTGGTTTCAGTGTTGGCATTGGCAATGTAAGCAGCAAACACACTTTAGTTAGTTTTACATTGAACTTCTTTTTTTAAGCACTCCTGAATGCTTGGTTGGATTTAGTTGTTTAGTTGTTACTTGGACAGATTTTAGGTGCCAGTCCAAGTTTGTTCAGTGCAAGCCTCACCCCCTTGAATTATGTCCCAGTGGGGGGGGGGGGGACATATATTGATTTTTATGTGAATCCCATTGGCTGCAGACCCCGTTGGCATAATGGCATCAGTGTCAGAATTGGTGTGACACTTTCTTGACTGCATAATATCTTGTAAACCAATGTTTGGATCCTTACCAAATTTTCATGGATATATAATTGGGACATAACAAAGAACTGATTAGATTTTGGTGACCTTGACCTAATTTTCGAGGTCACAGCCATAGAAAAACTGAAAATTCATGGTGGAGGGACGTCTGTTTTTTCTGAAAACACTATCACTAGTTTTTTTAAATGGGTCAAACATGAATTCAGGAGCTATTTTTTTTTTATGGTTTTATGGAGGGATTTGTCCTTTACATGGCAAATCACAAAAGTAAGATTTTTCTTACTTTTCTTATTTAGCATTCCTCATGGCCTGCTGTTCACATCTCTTTATACACTCAGGGGGTATGGCCTATCTGGGTGCCTTTTAGGGCTCATACTTTAGTTCTGGGCAGTGACTAGTCTTCTTGTGTTTCCAGATGGAATTATGTTCTAGGGTATTGTTAGAATCACTTCTTTCTGAATAATGCATCATTCTCAGAGATTTTAGAGGGCTTTGACTATAATTTACAACATATCTTAGCAGTTTATTTAACCCTTGCCTTGCTGAATAAATTCAGATACCACGCCCACTTCTAATTTCCAGCCAATCAGATAACTTGATCCAGGTTTTTGATAGAAATTCACATATTTAATGACAAACAGTGCTGATCCAGATCATTTGGCTTCTTCAGAAGCCTTCTGAAGAAGCCAAATGATCTGGATCTGCACTGTTTGCTAAGACAGGGTATGCTATGTTCAGCACGAGAACGGTTTTCTATTACATAACGGTTGATAAAACAGTGGTATCCAGGTTGGTAATGTGATTCTAGTGAGTGCAGTCATCTTTGTGTTCATGGAGAAATTACTTATAGGGGAATGGATACATTTACAGGGAGGTAACTCTTTCAAAATTGTTTTGTCTCCCATCTGGAAAGGGTTCTAATCTAAAAGGAAAGAATTTGCTCTCCTTGAGAGCGAATTCTTTTCTTTTAGAGTAGACCCCTTTTCAAAAGGGCTTGATGTGCAGGAAAGCAAACAGGAAGTCACAAAAGTTGTCTCCCTTGGACAGAATGACGGCAAATCTACAAAGTGTATCAGATATGATAGAATTGGTTGAGAACATCTAAAGGCTGAGCATGCTGGATAAAAAAAATTCAGGAGACAACATTTTGAAATATTTTTTTCTTATTTTTCCCAAAAATATTTGTCTTATTTTTTCCCAGAAATATACTTGGGCACTACATGCAGATTGCATCAAAAGGAGACAAGTTGCATGAAATGTCAAAGTCTATTTTCTGGGGAAAAGTATCAATTTGTTATCTGCTGAATCTACCCAGAGAGTGGTGTAGGTTGAGAAACTCATTAGGATTCCAGCTGGGGTTTTATTAAACCTAGAGAGATACACAATATTACATTTGATCTTTAGTTTGATTTCATTCTTGGGTGGGAAGTTGCCATATTTTTTTATGCCTGTGTAATAATAGCTAAGATGCGGTACCATATTCATATCTCCAGATAAGGCATTTTTTTGATCTGGAAAGTATTCATATTTTATTATTTCTCCATGAAAACATATGTTGTGGGTACTCATTAGAAGCACCTCAGGGAGGTGCTTCTAATGAGTACCCACAACATACATGGAGCAATAAGAAAAATAATTGGGTACTCCTCTTGTCCTGGGCTATGTAATATGGTGTAACAATATGGTAGTATTTTGGAAGAAAAAATATGTCTTCTTGAAAACTGTGGTAACCAAAAGCAACTCTCTGGACAAATTCAGCAGATGATAAATTGATGATAAATGTATTTGCCTTGCTTTTCCCAGAAAATAGGGTCTGATATTTTCATGCAAATTCTAATGAAATATGTCAAGTTCTGATTTGGGGGAAAAGTAGGAAAATATTTCAAAATATATCATCTGAAATATTTATGTTAATATGATTTATGGTGTTTTTGTTTTTTTTTTCAGTATTCGGGCTTCCAGCAGACAGCAGAGAAGTGCATTGTTTGTGGACATCTTATAATGGATATGGTAAATTTCTATTTATTTTGTATCTTTATTGTCTTCTGAAACCAAAATACTAGGTACCCGCAGTCTTGGGGAATGGTTTCCATTGAAGTATAAATACTTAAAAATGCACATTAACCCGTTTATGCCTGGCGTCCCGTAAAAGAGACAATGGCAAACAGTGTTGACCCAAATCAGATGCTGCAGAATGTGGCACCTGTTCAGTGTCTATACTGCTTGCATTAAATACAGGAATTTCTATAAAATATGGCAATAATAAAAAAAAAGAAAGCCGACACCCCTTCTGCTGGAACTGAACCTGTTCTAAGAGTTGAGGTAGAAAAGTCCACTAGGCATAAATGGGTTAAAAACAATTGGGGGTAATAGTTGTGACTTATCTGACTTTACTAATATAGGAAAGGAAAAAGTAACCAGTTTTTCAAAGGGAAGCAACTTCTCATCTTTTGCAAAATCAGCAATACCCTTCCCTACCTTTATGAAGTCTGATAATTGCATAATATTTCAAACTCTAAATCTTGTGTGTACTTACAGTATAAATAGTAGTGTTCAAACTCTATTTTTATTTTGTATTTACATAAGATAATAGTTCAAATGAGTTTTTTGCTTTATCACAGTAGGTTGTAGTTCAAACATTATTTTTTGTGGTATTTACATGGTATTTACTTCAGATAATAGTTCAAATTGTAAACTTTTTCTGGTATTTACATGCTGTTTACAGTAGATACAAATTTAGTAGTTCAAGCTCTAAACTTTGTAGTATTTACATGGTATTTACAGCAGATAATAGTTCAAACTCTATACTGTTGCTATATTTTCAATAGATGGTGGTTTAAACTAGATTTTGCTGTAATTACAGTAAGTTGCAATTCAGACTACTGTTGTTTTACAGATATTACAAGCGATGGGCAAGTCATACCATCCCGGGTGTTTTAGATGCTGTATGTGCAATGAATGTCTTGATGGTGTACCATTCACTGTAGATTATGACAATAAAATTTATTGTGTCTCAGACTTTCACAGGTTTGTATTTGCCAAATGAGTTTATGTGTAACTCCAGGTAAAGCTCTTTTTCCAGACAAAAGGTGTCAGTTTTTTTTCTTATTTCTTCATGAAAGCATAATGTTGGGATGTTGTGGTATTTGTAAAAGGTGATTCTAACAAGTACTTAAAAGGCATTTTTATAGAGAAATAAAAAAAATAAAGTACCCCAGAATTATCACCAAGGACTCCTCTTTAAAATCTCATCTTGTATGGTGAGTTTTCATATACAGTCGACTCTCGTTATCTCGAATTCCAAGGGACTTGCTTAAACACTTCGAGATATCCGTACCTCGACATATCAGAGTTGAGAGAGTGAGGAAAACAATAAATTGAACAACCACATTTAACAAATGAATATGGAATTTGATTCCTGAAGTTAAAAATATATATATAAAATACTGTGAAAAAGAGGAGAAATTGCTCCTTAGGAGCAATTTCTCCTCTTTTCCACATTATTTTGTTACCTGTTGTCATTGTTTCATGTTAAAACAGGGACCAGATTTTCACTTCGAGATAAGCGGTAATTCGAAATAAGCGAGTTCGAGATAACGAGGTTCGACTGTATTTTGCTTTCTCTTTGGAATTGCCGAGGCAGTGTACTATCAGCATTTTTTGATGGGAGAAGTGAGAAAAATAGCTGTTACCCCAAAAAGTTTAGTTAACAATTTTGGTTTGTATAGAGCAATGGGGTTTTTTTTTAATACACTTAGTGGTAGACTGTTTGAAGAAATGTGTGATAAATTAGATGTGAGATAGATATTTGCAGTTTGTTAGTTTATCTTTTCTAGGGATATGATAAATGTCCTAAAAGTTTGAGTACTATTGCAGTCTTGTTTTGTCTAAATTGTTTTATTCTTTTCTTTTTGCATTTGTTTCACAAAATTTGTTGGAATGGCAAACAGTATAGACCCATATCAGACTCACCTTTCAAGGACAGTCTCATATAGGCCTGCACTGTTTAGATAGCCATTTTGTCAGAACAGTTTGTATACAAAAATTTGGGACAATTACTGTAATATGTGACTATTGACAACACATATGATTTGGGATGCACTGGTTCCATGGGATAATGGAGTAGTAAAGACCCTGACAGCGTGTGGCAGAACTAATCTGGCTTAAGCATTTCACATGCACTTTATACATATTCATAGCCCAGATAACACACTTTTTGTTAACTAGAAAGTATTGTTAACCAAAAAGTATTGATATTTATCTTATTTATGTGTGGGTACTCAATAGAAGGCACTTCTGATGAGTATCACAATGTGTTTGTGTGAGAAAAAGAAAAAGATTTACCTTATACCCCTTCTTATCTAGAGATTTGTTACATAGGTACATGATGTAGGAGAGGATGTAGGTATTAAGAATATAGGAGTCAATTACCTTTCTAGAATTTATATATTATTGAACAGTGAAGGTCTAGATGTGTGTATGCAGATGTGTACAGATTTTGTTGGCCTGTAGTGCCAGCCTCGGTGGCTCAGGATGGACCATCCGACTGGAGACCAGGAGGTCGTAGGTTCAACCACCGCCGAGGTCAGCAACATTCTTTCCTGGAGTTTAATCAGGAAATATTTTCTACGGTTATTCTCTCCCTTCTACTGATTCAAGAAAGGGAGTTGTCAGTTTCTGGCGAAACAATGTGCACAATACTGGTTAACCACTTAGAGGACTAAGCCTGCCCAGTAAACGTGTGGTGAGGTAAACTGACCATGCTCGACATGACCCCATTGGGTTGACTGGGCCGTAAAACCTCAACACAAACAAACTGTCATATGTAGCTCTAGATGACATCATTTTTTTCATGTAACCCTTGTCATGTTGAATAAATTAAGATGCCACACCTACTTCTAATTTTCAGCCAATCAGATTACTTGATCCAGGTTGTTGATACAAATTCACATATACTTGATGACAAACAGTGCAGATCCAGATCAGTTGGCTTCTGAAGAAGCCAACTGATCTGGATCTACACTGTTTGCAAAAAATAGGACATCTGGTTTCAGCAGGACAAAAGTTAAGAACTGATAATATGCTTCTTATTTCTGTAAAAATGTGCAACATGTACTCAGACTTGCAATTCTAAGAAGTATCTACATGTACAACAGGTTCTTTCATGGAGAAATAAGAAAAATATTTATTTACATAAACCTTTTATAAAAGACATGCCTTACAAACCCACATGTGCTCTGGGTCTTCACAGTTCATGAGCTCCTTTGATTACCACAAAATAAAGAAAGAACTATTTAAAATTATTTTAACCCATTGTAGACTGAATGAACTCCCCCACACTATATATCGGAAGATTCTAATTTTTATTTTAGGTATGTCCAGCTATGTGATTCAGATATTTGTAGAGAAAAATGGTTGAACTATTTGCAAACAGTGGAGACCCTGATCAGACACCGTGTTTTGCAGCTTTTGGTCTGGGTCTGCACTGTTTGCCAACTACACTTTTAGGGGTCGCCGGACTACAATGGGTTAAAGAAAAAATGATATTTAGCAAAGGTTAAAATGACAGTGTTAGGGTAATTCATCACTTGTTCATTGTATTCAGTTTTTATAGTAAAAGTGAAATCAATATTTGAAACATGAGTAAGAAATTGAGATTATTATTGTTACTGTTGTCATTATTGTTGTAATATATCTGAAGTAATTTTCTCTAATTTTGTCAACAAGGTTAAACAAGTACTGTTTTGCCATTCAGTAATTGAATTAAATACAGTTGACAGCTCTCAAGATAAAACCTTTTAAGTTAGTGAACGCATCAATAATCAAATTAGTGAATGACAATCATTGAGAAACTATTTTTTAGTTTCATTTTTTTTTTTTTTTTTTTTTTTTAAATGCTCCAAACTTAAGAAGCAGAACAGCCATTTTGAAAAATTATACATGTAATAATATTTGAATCAAATGTCCCAGTAAAACATAATTAAAGAAAAAAGAACAAAAAAAAAAAAAAAAAAACCTTTTTCTTTACATAAGGGGAATGGATACACTTGAAGGAGAGCTACTTAAAAGTATTTTTCCCCCTGTGAAAAGGGGTCTGCTCTGAAAAGAAAGAATTTTGAATTTTCTCCCAAAGAACTTTGCTTTTTAGAGCAGACTCCATTTTTTCAGAATGGGCTTGGTATGCAGGAAAGTAAACAGGAAGTCACAAAAGTTGTTTCCCTTGCAAAAATGATGGAAGTCTGCCAAGTGTATGCAGTTCACTTTAAACCATGTTGTTACTCATCAGAATTACATCAGGAAAGTAATTCTAATGAATATCATAGTCCCAGATAAGGTACTTTTTCTCAACCAAAATAACAAAGATATTTTTCTTATTTCTCAATGAAAACTTATGTTCTGGGTACTGGTAGAAGTATCTCAATGAGGCACTTCTAATGGGTACCCACAATATAGGTTTTCAAGGAGAAATAAGAAAAATAATTTTCTGGATGTAATTGAGTTTCCATAACAATTTTTTGTGGAGAAAAGAGAAACCTACCGTATTTACCCTAAGTATTGGGACACCTTATCTACTTACCATACTTGTCCTAAAATTTTAAATAGTTCATTCTACTACCTCTTGATGTATCTAAAATATTGCTGTATGTCTGGCAAATAGTGTAGACCCAGATCAGATGCCGCATTCTGCGGCATCTGATCTGAGTCTACACTGTTTGCAAAGGCCTATCTGTCCCAGTACTTATGGTTATTACGGTATTCATCATGATGCCCCACCTATCCAGAGTTATGTAGCAGTTTTCTTGGCAGCACCTTTAGTTTTGGTGCACTGATTTTAGCAGGTTTGACTTTTGCAGTCTGTATAAAGGAAGATGTACTGTATTTACCCTAAATGTTCAGTCAGACAAGCCTGAGCAAACAGTGTGGACTAAACCGATCAAAATGCTCTTTTTGATCAGGGTCTACATTGCTTGCGAGTTTGTCACAGTACTTTAGACACCTCAATACGTAGTTAACTTAGATGGACTTGTTCAAATTTGTGTCAGAACATTTAGAGTAGACAGGCACTTTAGATGTGTTCCATAGAACTGTATGAGCTAAATCAAGAAAAAAAATTGGGTGTGACTTGAGACATCCACACAGTCTGATCAGGTCCTTTATTATTTTATTTATTTATTTATATTTTTTTTAAGGCCGGGGTTGGGGTGGGTGCGGGGTGATGAGTACAAATGCTAAGTAAACTAAGTGATTCTGTAAATGAACAGTAAGGATCCTGATCAGACTGGAAATGTGTTCAAGGTAATTGATACACTTTCAAGGGAGACAACTCTCTCAAAATTAGTTTTGCTTTGCTTCCTTCTAAATAGGGGTCTACTCTTAAAGGAAAGAATTCCTTTTAGACCCCTTTTCAGAAGGGATTTGATATGCAGGAAGACCAACAGGAAGTGAAAAATTGTCTCCCTTATAACAATGACAGAAAGTTTACCAAGTGTATCACGTCCTTTTAAATCACATGGTTTGGTTGATCTGACTCATATAAGGAAAGTAAAGGGGAAAAGATAGTTCTTATCGTGTGCTGTGTTCCACTAATTTGACTAGATGTTGTTGAGCCCAATTGCGGAGTTGCATTTTGGTGTTTGTCTGTCTGTTCATCCGACCACAAATTTATCTGTTTATCTGTGGACATCACAGAAAAAAGTCCTGATATTTTGGCCTATGTATGGCTGACTCCAGACTTTATCAGAAGATGCATTCTACAATTCAAGTTTTCAGAGTCAGATTCACACCTAGGAAGTTAGCCCCATCAAAACTTATCAGTTTATGCATCCTACCACTATAAATCACCTGTCATGAAATTTGGTCTCACTTTGACTAAATTTTGCAAAAATCAGCACCTACACAGGTTTTCAGAGTTGTATCTGGGCTTCCATAGACGCGAGTCCCTTTAACTTCATCTGTGCATGCACTACCCCAGATGCCAAAACTAGGTTTTTGTGAAGTTTTAAGCTGGTTAGTGTTTTGGGGTCAGTGTCATATCTTCACCTTCGTGGACAAATCCTCACATATTTTAGCATCCATAAGTGTAAACCCTGCCATATTTCATGAGTCCATTCTTCTCACAACCCTAGGTCACCCACCATAAAACCAGGGCCCAATTGTTCAAAGCGCCATTAGCTTAACGAGCTCATTAAGGGTCATTTCGTTAACTGTTTTAGCAGATTCAATACACAATATTCTGATATTTTTTGCTGAAAAAATGTGAGTAGCTTTTGCACTGCAAAAGCTACTCACATTTTTTCAGCAAAAAATTTCAGCATATTTACGTATCACTCGATGTAAATTTTAACAAATCATTAACTAACGATATCATTAGCTTTGAACAATTGAGCCCAGGTCACCACGACTTAACAAAACTGAACACCAGAGTATGTCCTTTGAAATAACCTTATATCTTAGCTACTATAGGCCAGACACTTCAATCTTCATCCGGCCTCATTAGCTGATATCCCACAAAACTCATCCACCACAGCCTAAATAAATACACTACAACCTCTTTATAACACGGTTCATTATAAGACAGTTTTGGATATAACAAGGTTCAAAGATGGATCACAAAAATGTATAGATTATATTAAAAAATGACCATAAATGGTCATTTTTCAATATAATCTATACATTTTTGTTTGGATTTAACACGGTTGTTTAACTAACACAGTTTGTACTGTGGACCCCAACAATAGTGTTATAAAGAGGTTGTGGTGTACTTGTATTGTGGTCTCTTGATATGCTGGGCCTTCTCTTCTGCTGGCAAAGCACCAACTGAATTGATATGCTGACCACAGATGGGCTTGACATGCTGGTCAGGGCCTCCTAGTTCACATTGGTAACAGTAATGTATAGTTACTCATTTATAACACTTGTTTTACTAACAATTTCAGGGCATTTGCACCGAAATGTGCAGCGTGTGGTCATTCCATAACTCCAGTAGAGGTAATTTGTTTTTCGTTATTCTTTAACTCTTAAAGCGCAGAGCACATCTGTAGCAAACAGCACTTCGAAATTTATTGCTTATTATTCAGAGAAATTAAGACTTCACATTTCATGGGAATTATCTGCCTAGCAGATGATTCATATAAAATATCAAGTCTTATTTTCTCTGAAAAATAACAAGATCAGTTTGTAGAATGTCATCTGCTACAAATTTTCTCAGTGTTTTATGGGTTAACACTTGGTAAATACTCTGTTTATCTTAATTTTTGGAACACTTTAATTTCTTACCATACTTGTCTTAACATATTACTCTAATAATAACCCTAAGTATTGGGACAGGCCTTTGCAAACAGTGTTGACCCAAATCAGATGCCGCAGAACACGACATCTGATCAGGGTCTACACTTTTTGCCATACATACTGCAAAATGTTAGACACATCAACAGGTAGTAGAATGGAGTACACTTGACTCTCGCTATCTCGAAGCCGCTTATCTCGAATAACCGCTTATCTCAAAGTGAAAATCTGGCCCCTGCCTAGACATGAAAATCTAACAACATGTAAAAAATATTGTGGAAAAGAGGAGAAATTGCTCCTAAGGAGCAATTTCTCCTCTTTTCCACAATATTTTCAATATATCTCTAACTTCAGGAGTCCAGTTACGCATATATTTGTTAAATGTAGTTAATCGAAATACTTTTTCCTCTATTCTGCAAATCTGATATGTCTAAGTACGGATATCTCGAAGTATTTCAGAAAGTCCCTTGGAATTCGAGATAACAAGAGTCGACTGTATTTCTAATTTTAGGAGAATTATGGTAAGTAGATTAGTGTGTCCCAATACTTAGGGTTATTATGGTAGTCATTTTAATATCTGTTGATGTTGCTGAAAGCTGCTGGATGAGTAGCAAACAATGTCGGTTATTTTACATAATGTCCATTCTGACTTGATGTTAGCAGAACCTGGTATTCCTTCTAACTGGTACCCACATTGGTATGCAGAAAAAATAGAAGACAAAACAACCAGGGTCCAGTTGTTCAAAGCTAACCATGTCGTTAGTTAACGTATCGTTAAAACTTTGATCATTAAATATGGAAAATGTGCTAGTATTTTTGCTGAAAAAATGTGAGTAGCTTTTGCATTTGCAAAAGCTACTCACATTTTTTCAGCAAAAATACCTGTGAACTAGATATTGTTCTTACAAGAACAGAGCATTTTGACCATTAACGAGCTCGTTAAGCTAACGATGCTTTGAACACCCGACCCCAGGAGGTTTGAACATGATGTATAAATGGAGGGTGCAAACATCCAGTTTTCAATTTATGGAGCCATCTTGAAAAGTTGATATTCGTACAGACAAAATTTAAAGTACAAGTGAGAAGCATCTGTGTGGCCAAAGCATAGTACTCCTGACTTCAGATCTTGAGATCTGGGATAGAATCCCGCTAGAGGCGGTTCTGCTCATGACTATACGGTAATTCATTGCACAGAGCCTTTCATTATCACCCCTTCATTGTCTCAGTATGACTTAAATAGGGTTGAAAGATATGTAAAACACTAAATTGTCATCAAGTTTAACCCTTGTCCTGCTGAATAAATGAACATGCCACACACATTTCTAATTTTCAGCCAATCAGATTACTTGATCCAGATTGTTGATATAAATTCACATATGGCAAACAGTGCAGATTCAGATGAGTTGGATTTTGAAGAAGCCAACAGATCTGGATCTACACTGTTTGCAAAGGCAGGACATAATCAGGGTTCAGCAGAACTGATAGTATCTTCCAGTCTGTCTGCATGGGCCAACAAGGACAGATCTTGCATATGAGTGGGGCCACAGCATTTCCTTCAAGACTGCATGTGTGCCCAGTGAATATGCAGATCAGTCTGTGCATCTGCACAGTCTGATCAGAGTCTTCATAGGGCACTCTGTAGATAGCCAAGGATCCCAAATATCTTCTGGCAGACAACAGACTGATCTGAGTCTTTGCTGGGTGCACATACAGTCTTTAAGGAAATGCTATGCCCTATCTCATGCTGGGTACCCTAATAAGTATTACCATATTCAACCTAATTACTGCACATACCCTTATAAGCGCACAGTCAATCTTCAAATTACAGCTTGTGTACTTTTATCTGCTTTTTTTATAAAAGCATATGTTGTTGGTACTCATTTGAATTGCAACAAGTTGAGGCAATTCAAGTGTGTACCAACAACATATGCTTTTATAAAGAAAATCATAAACTATTGCATATATTTTTGTGGAGAAGTAAGAAGAATATTGCTGTGGATACACACCCCCCCCCCCCCCACTCAACCCCTTATCTGGAGCTGTGATTACATAATAATACAAAATGTAGCATTTATTCATTAGGAATACTAACAGTATGTTTATATTATTACAGGGTACAGACGAAACAGTACGAGTTGTCTCCATGGAGAAAAACTACCACGTAGACTGTTACCAGTGTGAGGTGGGTATCTGCTCTCAAAATACTGGGATCAGTGGAAAATTTGAAATCATTGTAAATAATTGAGTAATGGTGTGCAGAGATCTGCCTTATTCTCTGTACGGACAGTGAAGGCCCTAGTGGTGCAGTACTGGCAGGACCTATAGCTCTAGATAAGTGTGAATTAGATAAATTGACGAGCTCAGCATGACCTTATTAGTGTTGACTGGGCCATTAAACTCCAAACCAACCACCTAGATAAGGTGTTTTTTTTTTTGGTTTTTCTTTTTCAAACAAAAAAGTATATTCTTCTTATTCCAATATGAACTCCAGTAATAAAAAAAAAGGTGTAGTTACTCTTTAGAAGTATCTCACTAAGGCATTTCTAATGGGTAAAGACACCATTATATTAATACTAAGCACTCAAGGTAAAACTTTCAGTAGATGACATATTGAAATATTCTTATTTTTCGAAGAAAACAGGTTTTGACATTTCATGCAAATTGTCTCCAATGGAGACAATTTGCGTGAAATGTCTAAATCCTGTTTTCTTCGAAAATAAAAAAAAGTATCAATTTGTCTTCTGCTGAATTACCCAAAAGAGTGGTAACGGTTAAAAAAACATATTGGGATAGTCGTCTTATCTAGAGCTGTGCTGGATCAGTGGCCAAAAGCTCTGGAAAATGTCCACAAAGTCATTTTTTGTCTGTGTGTTTTCTGATGTGAATTAGTAACATGATTCTTAATTACTGACTTGGTCGAAATCGTTTTTGAAAAACATTTAAGCCATGCCATTAGAAGAGAGGTTTTCGCAGAAAAGATCCAGTTCAACCAGAGAAGTCGCACTATCTGATAAGTCCATTTACTATACCTCTGGGCCCAGTTGTCCAAACGAACGGTGTTGTTAGTTAACGTATCATTAAAACTTTGATCATTAAATATGGCATATACACTCATATTTTTGTTGAAAAAATGTGAGCAGCTTTTGCATTTGCAAAAGCTACTTACATTTTTTCAACAAAAATTCCTGTGAATTAGATATTGTAACCACTAACAAGCTTGTTAAGCTAACGATGCTTTGAACAACTGGGCCCTGCTGTTCTGTAGTGTCCAAGGATTCTTTAAGGGCACAGGCTGGCCTCAGTGGCTTAGGATCAGGAGGTCACAAGTTTGATCACCGCCGGGTCAGGCAACAGTCTTCCTTGATTGTGAAATATTCCATTCTTCCATTGATTGTTAAATATTTTCTACAGTCATTCTCTTCCTTCTGCTGATTCAAGAGGGGTAGTTGTCAGTTTCTGGTAGAAGAAAGTATACCAGTACCAGTTAACTGCTTGGAGGACTAAGCCTGTCCAAGAAAAGTAGTTAAGTAAATTGGCCAGCTTGACATGACCGTAATGGGTTGACTGTGCCTTTAAACCCTCAACTCAAAAATCTGTAAGGGGACAAGGAAACCCCTAATCAGACTGCATACGCAGTCATCTAAAGCCTGTGCCTCTGGTTATGTCCTGAAAGCCCTTTTTCCGGTGGCATAGCTCATTTACTGCTTCTTCCTCAGGCATTCCAGTTGCTTAATGGCATAAACTGATTTAACTGATCTGGATCTACACTGTTTGCATGGGCAGGGCATATCCAAGCACAAGGGTTAATTACTGTAAATGTTATAAAAATTCAAACAAAATAAACTGGAGATCTTAATTTATTTACTTCTCCATACAAGTTGAGCAAAGGGAAGTAACTACAACAAAGTCAGTTCTTCATATTTTGTTTGCTTTTGTGGTATCAGCTGGACTTTTCATTCTTCATGTTACAATTATCTTCTTTCAGTGTAATGGTTGTCTATAAACCCTTCATTGAGGAAAAAGATGTCTTTTAACCTTTAAAGTGTTAATCATAGTTGCAACAGATGACATATTGATTTTTTTCTCTTCTTTGTTTTATTTTTATTTTTCAGAGAAAGTAAGGCTTGACATTTTATGTGAATTGTCTGCCTAGCTAGCAGACAATTGTCTGCCTAGCAGACAGTTGTCTGCCAATTCACATGAAATATCAAGTCTTATTTTCTCTAAAAACTAATGATAATATAAAAGATAGCAGAATATTATGTGCTACAATTTGGCTTAGTGCTTTATGGGTTTAAACAGAATTATGTAAACTGTACGTATTCAGAAGCTGTACTGTATATACAGCCGACTCTCGTTATCTAGACTTTGCTTATCTCAAATAACCGCTTATCTCGAAGTGAAAATCTGGTCCCTGTTTTAACCTGGAAATCTAACAACAGGTAACAAAATATTGTGGAAAAGAGGAGAAATTGCTCCTTAGGAATTTCTTCTCTATTCCAGAATATTTTCAATAAATCTCTAACTTCAGGAGTCAAATTACATATTCATTTGTGAAATGTGGCTGTTTGATTTATTTTTCCTCAATCCTGCAAATTTGATATGTCAAGGTAGAGATATCTGGAAGTATTTCAGAGAATCCCTTGGACTTCGAGATAATGAGAGTCGACAGTATTAGATTACAGCTCAGGCTCTTGTCATATTGTGTAGTTACACATGCTGATCACAGCCTTCACTGTCTAGGTATAGCCTGAAGACACATTTTCTCATGAGGCTTACATAAATGCCATATCGTTAAATGTCCTAAATTTCGTATACCATTCTCTGACAAAATGGCATATGCAAATACCTAAGGAGCAGTCTGATCAGGGTCTACAGTATTTGTTATTCCACCAAGTAGTCTGATTTGGGTCCACATTATTTACATATGCCATTTTTCTGAAAGCATTTGTTGGTGTATAAAATTTTAGGACAATAGCTGTACACTGGGGCCCAGTTGTTCAAAACTAATAATGTCGTTAGTTAATGTATCGTTAAAACTTTGACCATCAAATATGGCTTATACATTAATATTTTTGTTTAAAAAATGTGAGTAAAGCTACTGGCATTTTTTCAGCAAAAATACTGTGAATTAGATATTGTACTTACTAGAACAGTTATCATTTTGACCACTAATGAGCTTGTTAAGCTAACGATGCTTTGAACAACTGGACCTTGGTAAAAAATATAGGTTGGTTTTACTGTGTAGCTTATTTAACTTGCAGATCAAAGGCCAGAGGTGAAAATGTAAGAACCATACTCCTGGGTTTGGCATGACAGACTCTGAAATTGCATTTTGTTTGATTTAGTTAGTTTGTGACAAACTCTTTGATTGGATAATGTTTCTTTGTTTTGACACTTGCTTTATGTTAAAGGGGAATAGACACTTTTGGAGGAGGTAATTCTGTCAAAATTGATTGTGCCCCCTTCTGGAAAGGGTCTACTGTAGAGAAAAAGAGCAGACTTCTTTTTGGTGGGGGTTTGGTATGTCACAAAAGTTTTTTCTCTTGTGAAATATGGTGAAAAAAACTGCGAAGTGTTTCTGGCCCCTGTATTTCAGATTTGTAAAATTCGAAAAATAGAAATATTTGAGGGCATTATATATCAGTCAAGTGTGATAAAACGCTATTGCTTTATGAGCACAGTTGCTGGTAAGATAATAATTTTGACAATAAATTTTTGATATTTTTTGATATTCTGGGATTCTTATAAAAATTTTAATTGGTCTGCTGAGAAAATTATTTCCAGATTTAATAATAACCAAAGAAAGTCAGTTTGGGTGGTATGGTGGTGGAAAGGGCTTTCTATACTCAAAGCAGGTGAAGGAAGGGCACATGTTACTATTTTTTCTGTTTCTGCACTGTCATTTGCCTCCTCTCTTACCTCCCTCTGCTAGCTCTTTTATCCCTTTTCACACTTTCTCTGTGAGATGACACAAAATGACCAACAAGTGTTAATGTGTCTCAAACAAACAAGACTTCAGGTAAACCCCACTTCTTTACCTGTCTCTATTTTTTTCTCCTTTTTAAGTTTGGTTTTATTGCACGTGTGTGTTTATTTTTTGGTAGGTTGGGGGCAGTGAGAAAACATCTGGCATATTGAAAACGGACAAAAAAAAAAAAAAAAAAAAAAGAAAAAAAAAAAGATTTTTGAAGCAGTGTCAAAACATTGACATAGCTTTAGATAATATGGTTTCAGAAAAATATTTTTCTTATTTCTGTTTAACCCTTCTCTTGCTGAACACAACATGCCCTGTCTTAGCAAATAGTGTAGATCCAGATCAGTTGGCTTCTGATGAAGCCAACTGATCTGGATCTATACTGTTTGCCATTAATTATGTGAATATCTATCAATAACCCAGATCAAGTAATCTGATTGGCTGAAAATTAGAAGTGGGCATGGCATCTCAATTTATTCAGCAAGGCAAGGGTTAAAAATATTTTGTGGTAATCACTGGAATTGACCCATTGAGGTGATTTACTTGTCATAGCTCCAGATAAGAGTGGATATTAGGTGGTGTTTTTTTTTTCTTATTTCTCCACAAAATTTTATGTTATGGAAGCTCTGTGAAGCACAATATATGTTTTGTGGAGGCACTTCTAAGAGTACCTATAGCATGTTTTCTTGGAGAAATAAGAAAAATACCAATAATTTTTGGTTGAAAACGGTGCCTTATCTGTACCTCAGTGTGCCTTTGCTGAAGTGATTGCAGTGAGTACACACAAGCTATACATGTATTTTCATTTAGTAATAAGAAAAATGGAACTTGAAAATAAAAACTAATTTATCCAGAGCTATGATTGAAATATATCAAGAGAATGCATACATGTACTGCTATAATACTACATGGGTCAGGGCTCTAGATAATGAGACTATTTTAGAGAAATAGTGTTCTGGGGATTCTTTTCGGATAAAATGTTTTTCCATTGAAACATAGTGCCAAATAAGGGTTTTTTGTTTTTTTTTTGTTTTGTTTTTTTAAGCAGAAAAGTACTGATATTTTCTTATTTCTCCACAAAAAAACATATATTGCGGGTATTCATTAGAACTGTCTCACTGAGACACTTATAATGAGTACCCACAACATACTTTTTCATGTAGAGAGAAGAAAAATATTTGAAATTACTTTTTGGTTAAAACAAAAAAAACAACATCTTAACTGCTGTATTTTCTCTAAGTATTCAACAGACAGGCCTGAACAAACAGTGTAGACCCAGGTCAGATGCTACAGGACACAAGTCTGATAAGGGTTTACACTGTTTTGTCACTCATCCAGCAATAGTGTAGACATATCAGCAAGTAGTAAAATGGACTTATCATAATTTTATGACAATTATGGTAAGAAGCCATGGTGTCCGAATTCTTAGGGCATAGCAAGAGATAAGGCGCTTTTTTCATCCGAAAAATGCTGATATCTTTCTTACTTCTCCATGAAAACATATGTTGTGGTGCTCATTAGAAGCGCCTCGCCGAGGCGCTTCTAATGAGTACCCACAACATATGTTTTTGTAGAGAAATAAGAAAAATATTATGTGGATACCCCCTCTTATCTAGCTATACTTAGGGTAAAAATGGTAGGGCTACGTGAAATAAGGATTTTTTCCTAACTCCAAAGTACTTTATCTAGAGTCCTAATGAGGTATCTAATGGGCAATTGCTGATGGCTTAGGAATTTCTGCCTCACTTGGGTTATATGGATATCAATAAAAACAAAAAAAACAAAAAAAAAACAAATCACTTTCATTTCTGTATGTATTGGTGTGTTTTGGAGCAATGTGACATGTTTGTGTGGGTCATTTATAATTCATTATTAAGATATATAATACTTCAGTTTTATCACTGGTTGAAGTAAACTTATATTGATCATACTTTGGGGATGTTAACATGTCAGGTTTTATGCTTTTATACGTAGTCATTCAGTTGTAAATAATAGGATGGGCAAGGGAGACTACTCTTCATTGTCATTTAGTAGTTAATGTTCAGTGTGTGTAGTTTCCATCAAGTTCATTAACCTACAGAAAAATTAACCTTTGACAGAAGACTTGTTAAGGAGAAGTATTTGAAGATAATTTTATCAATTTCTGCATAAAAAACACGTTGTGGGTACTCATAAGAAGCGCCTCAGCAAGGTGCTTCTAATGACTACCTACAACATATGTAATTATGGAGAAATAAGGAAGATCCGGCCTCAGTAACTCAGTAGGATGCATGTCCAACTGGTGATCCGGAGGTTGTAGGTCGATCACAGCCGGGTACGGCAACATTCTTTCGTGGAGATTGATCATGAAATATTTTCTACAGTTATTCTCTCCTTACTGCTGATTCAAGAAGGGCACTTGTCAGTTTCTGGCGAAAGAATGTGCACAAATGCTGGTTAATCACATAGAGGACTGAGCCTGCCCAGGAAAAGTGTGAATAGATAAACAAACTGACTGCCTTAACATGGCCTAAATAGTATTGACTGGGTCATTAAAACTCCAAACCAGCCAAAAAAAAGAAAAAAAAGAAACAGAATAGAAATAGGGAAAATTATGGAAGAATTATCACCAAATACTCCTGCTTAACATGTCCTCTGATTCAATAATGCTTTCATCCTTTTTTGTTAATTGGTATTTTGTACACTAACATAATCATTTATAAATAATATTACAACTAATATGGTTCCATGATTGTTAGCTAGGGATGCTTAGAAATGTGAATAAAAATATTTCTCACTTCAAAGCACAACAGTATGAACTCTGAACTCCTTGATTTAGTGATTTTGTTTTGTTGTCATAGCAGTCCTCTTCCTAGAAAGATTATTTAGGGCACCAGTTGTGCTGTTCATGCTAGTATAAAAAAAAATTATTGATAATTTCGCTGTCAACTTTTTAGATTGCCTAGTATTTCGGAAATGAAACAATTTTATAATGAAATAATTTCTGTGTTACTCCACCAAACAATTGATGTAGATACTTATTAGATAACCCTCAATGGGGTCATTCTAATGATAGATGGTCCTTAACATGTTTTTGGTGATACAAATAAGAAAAATAATAATTGGGTCACACCAAGTGAACAGGGCCCAGATGTTCAAAGCATTGTTAGCTTAATGAGCTTGTTAGTGGTCAAAATGCAAACTAACTGTTCTAGTAAGAACAATATCTAATTCACAGGTATTTGTGCTGAAAAAAGTGTGAGTAGCTTTTGCAAATGCAAAAGCTACTCACATTTTTTCAGCAAAAATTTTAGCCTATATGCCATATTTAATGATCAAAGTTTTAATGAAATGTTAACTAAAGACCTTGTTAGTTTCGAACAACTGGGCCCAGGAGTCTTCCAAGGATCTGTAAAAATTTGCACATTCTGATTAGGGCCTTCATTGTGTGCTTACAGAATGATAGGATATTTTAGAATGTAATAGGGGATGGCAAAGGCCAAAAGACTTGTGTGGATGCATAGGCAGTCTAGTATATCTGCATTTCACAGCTGTTTAAAGACACTTTATGGCTTGATAGGCCTGTCTTTTCTTGAGCATGGATTTCACCATGAAAATATATGTTCTGACATCCATTTGTTTCATTACAGGAAAATAAATACACCTGAAGACTTGCTGCCATATTTCAAAAGGAGGCAGCTTCTTCAGAGAAGAATTTACCAATACTTGAACCCTTGCAAAAATGGTAGCTGTTCATGAAAGAACAAATTTGCTACCAGAGGGTGCAAAGCAATAAATATTTTCATGCTAGAATTATTTCCTTGAAAGCATATCTTGAAAACATGAGGAAAATATTTGTTTGTATACTCGGCAGGTCTGGGCCCTCTCATGAACTTATTTAATTTGGCTTTGCTTTGATGCCCCTTCGGTTGATGGCAGCTTAAGCCTTTCTCTGTCACTTTAACCCTTGTTCTGCTGAACCTAGATGTATCCTGCCTTTGCAAACAGTGTAAATCCAGATCAGTTGGCTTCTTAGAAGCCAACTGATCTGGATCTGCACTGTTTGTCATTCAGTATGTGAGTTTGTCAACAATCCAGATTAAATAGTCTGATTGGCTGTCAGTCAGAAATGGACTTGGCATCTTAATTTACTCAGCGTGACAAGGGTTAACATATAACTACAGTGTGAGTAAATGTTCCTTATGACATCTGTGCCCAACACAGATCCAGTGTACACAATCTGATCAGGGTCTTCCTTAGTACTGAGTAGACTGGCTCCAGGCTCTAGTGACTAAATATTTATTCTTTTAGTCTGTTTGATACATCCACTAAAATAAAATCAATATATAACCATGATTATAGAGGCTGGTCACTAGATTTGAGAAATCAGAAAAGAAACATTTAGGTTCATTTGATTCTGTAAGTACAATTAATGTATTTGTTGTTGTTGTTGTTGTGCAGATTTTAACGCTACCAGGCACCTGAGGCACATAGAGGCAGCAGCCAATGTATTTTTATGCAGTCATTGCTTAAATCAATAGACTGAAGCCAGTCTAGGTACTGAGTGGATAGCCAAGAAACCAAAACTTCTTCAGGCTGACATTGAAGTCTCTGTCACAGAGGATTTCTTAAGAAGGAGTAATTGGTGTTTTTATCAATTTCCCTGTAAAAAAACATGTTATGGGTACTCATTAGAAGTGCCTCTAAAGGCACTTCTAATAAGTACCCACACTATATGTTTAAATTGAGAAATAAGAAAAATTATCACAGAATTATCATCACCAAATATTCCTTCCTTTACATGTTCACTGTCAAATCACACTTAGGGGATGTGCAGGTTAATCTGAATCTTCACTGGGGCACGTCATTATTTTTTTCATGTTGTGGCTTATATGCTAGTCACTTCTGTTGATGTATGTCTTAAACTGCCATTAATTTGTTCCTGATAATATCATTTAAATGTTTAGTAAAATACTGTTTCACTCTGCATTTCCATCTTAACTGTAAACTCTCTACCCTGCTTAATTTTTAACCAAATAATAATAAAAGGAGCTGATGAGTTTTAGTAAAGTATATAAAATAATTGGTTTTTAATTGGTTTCTCTGGCTTGATCAGGACTGAAAATGCCAACCTTCATGCCTGATTGAGCAGTTATTAAATACCAACTTCATGGCAAGTATCTCATAATTGTTGTTGTTTATATAATTACAAAATTCAATTGTTTGTCACAAGTTCTCATGTATAGCATATGTTTTGACAGCAGTAAACATATATTAGTTACTTTCTTAGTGTCCTACCAGAAATGCATAAACAACCTTGATGTAAATGTTTTAAACAGAAATTTTGTTATCATCAGCAAATTTCAAGAAATTTGTAAAAGTTTCAAGGTATTTATTAAAAAAAGTTTCTTTATCTTAAACTTAAAAAAATCTTCAACTTATTCAGTTTCTGTACAAGTCTATTTACATATTTTAGTTGTGTGTTTTCTCTTCAAATACCAAAGGCCCAGATAAAGGGACTATTTGAAAAATAAAATGCATATATACTGAACCAAAAAAGAAATGCAACACTATTAAAATGGCAAAAGAAATGAAGACTATTTATTACCTTATCATTGTAAAACTGATCTAGTGTGTAAAATGTGCAGTAACAGAAAAAAAATGAAGTAGTAAATTAATGTTACTTTTTTTCAGTTCAGAAGTGTTGACAGTTTCTTTGTTGAGTCAGTAAATATTTATTTAGGGTACTCATTAGAATTAATTTGTTGATGTGATTTCAAAGAGTACCCACAAGGAATGTTTTGCCTCAAAAATAAAAAAAAAAAAAATATTGTAAATTATCACTTCCATCATTATTACCATATCTGGAGGTATGGTTGTAAATGTCATAAAATTACAAACACTTTATTCCATACATTTTTGGCCTAAATTTTGCTTTTTATGTAGTTCTTTCTTAAAATACTTAGTGGAATGGCAAACAGTGTAGACCCTGATCAGGAGCAATCTGATCTGGGTCTGCACTGTTTGCATATGCCATTTTTGTCAGACATTGGTGTACAGAATTTTAGGACATTTACTGCACTCAATAATATGCTTAACCCTGAACGTGCTAATCACAACAGCAGCAGATGACATTTTAATTATTTATTTATCCTTGACAAGCAGACAGTTCACATGAAATGCCAAGTCTGATTTCTCAGAAAAAAATTAATAAAAAAAATCAGAATGTTGTCCGCTATAATTTTGCTTAGCACTTTAAAGGTTAATTTGCAGTCCAAGATTCTAGTTTCAACAGTGTGACTAATGCAATGCTTCACACGCATAATTCTGATAGGCGGTTGATGCATTATGACAACGTAGATAGAGTTTTGTTCATTTATTTTTACTAACTGGGCTGATAATATGACCTAATTTTAGTTTATATTTTTACATTGTAAAGAATCCTTAATGAGCAGAAGGATATGTGAGAAAGGCTTTATTTTATTTCCTCATAGAACATATATTTTGAATATTTGTTCACCTCTTAAACAAAGGTTTAATGCCAGTCAAATTATCATTATAACAAATTTGTCATCATATCGAATGTTGGTATAAATAGAATTGACTGCACAGTATATTCAATCACAAGTAGTTGATTCCTTGGGAATATTCCTGCTCATTTCAATGGGAAATTCACTGGACAGTTTTCCCTGCGCTGATTGAACAGATGCTCAAGTAACTGCACATAATGTTTTACAATGAATTGTGGACAACAAAGAATAATTGCACGTCATGAGATTTTAGGAGCATTTTTTTTTAGTTGTTTTTGGCAAAATGTTGCATAGATGAAATGATTTTTCATCATTGTGGTTTTTCGGTGAAATGGTTTACACCAAAATATTTTAGGAAACATAGGTATTATATTAAACATCTGATATTTTTACCAATTCAGCAAAGAATACTATAGCATTATTAACCCATTGTAGTCGGGAGACCTGTAAAAGGACAATTGGCAAACAGTGCAGAGCCAGATCAGACGTCGCAAAATATGGCGTCTGATCAGGGTCTCCACTGTTTGCAAATAGTTTAGCCATTTTTCTTTAGGAATATGTAAAGCTCCTAGCAGGGCGTACCTCAAATTTACATTGGACTCTTCCAATATATATATGGGAGAGTCTATTCAGTCTACAATGGGTTAACCTTACCACTCTCTGTACTAATACAGCAGACATTTATTATTTTTCCACAAAAACTTACATTGTGGGTACCCATTAGAAATCCCTTTGTGAGAAACTTCTGGTGAGTACCAACAACATGTTTTCATGTAGAAATAAGACAAGCTTTAACCCTTGTCATGCTGAATAAATTAGAATGCCACGCCCACTTCTAATTTTCAGCCAATCAGATTACTTGATCTAGGTTATTCATTCAAATTCACATACTTAATGACAAAGATTGTTGATATAAATTCACATACTGAATGACAAACAGTGCAGATCCAGATTAGTTGGCTTCTTCAGAAGCCAACTGATCTGGATCTACACTATTTGCATAGGCAGGGCATATCCGCATTCAGCAGGACAGGGGTTAAAACATTTTGTTGATAAAAAAAAAAAAAAAAAACCACCTTATCTAGAGCTATGAGCTACACTCTACAAGGTCTGTTTTAGAAAAGAATCTTACAAAACATTGAGCTAATCAAAATCATTATAGCAGTATGCAAAAACCTTGATCAGCCTACACATCCATACAGTCTGATCAATGCCTTGTCAGTTTTGTTTATATAGTCAATTAACTCTAATCCTGCTGAACCCGGATATGCCCTGCCTTTGCAAACAGTATAGATCCAGATCAGTTGGCTTCTACAGAAGGCAACTGATCTGGATCTGCACTGTTTGTCATTCAGTATGTGAATTTATATCAACAATCTGGATGAAATAATCTGATTGGCTGAAAATTGGAAGTGGGTGTGGCATTTTATTCAGCATGACAAGAGTTAATTTTGATAAAGGATCTGATGAGACAGCATGGATGCATAGCCTGATAGTAGGCCTTTGTTGTTTGCATCTGGATCAAAGGCACTTTTCTTTGTCACATGCTTATAATGTACGAGCCAGTAAGAAGGCATAGCTTCACATAATGGGATAATGTTATTTTCTGTCCAGTAAAAATTACTATTTTATTTTATTTTATTTTATTTTTTTTCAGGACTGTCATTTGCAGCTGACAGATGAACCTGACAAGCGTTGTTATCCTCTTGATGACCACCTTCTGTGTCACGGATGTCATATCAAGAGGTTGCGGACAGAATACCCGGACGAGCAGTTCTACATTGACCCTTACACATACAACATTCTCAACAAGATCCCTAAAGGCAGTCAGAGAGATAGCATTGCCATCATGCCCGCCAGCCTGTCAGCCTTTCCTCCTAATCATTCCATTCAGATGTCGGGGAACAGTGATGCCCCTCCACCCCTCCCACCACCCAACCCCTACAGAAAGATCAATCAGAATGGTGTCGATTGTGGCTTTAATGACCAGTATGACTCTAGTCGATACTCTAATAAACCTGCCCCACAGGTACCACCAGGGAAACCTAATAACATGAAATATACCATAACAGACTTATGATTATCTCATAGCATGCTGGGTAAAATTTCAGCAGACAACATTGTAAAAAAATGATTTTTGTTTTACTTTTCAGAGAAAATAAGTCTTGACAATTCATGTGAATCATATGCTTGGCAGATGATTCACATGAAATGTCAAGACTTGTGTTCTCGGAAAAATAAAAAAAAGATAATAACAATGTCATCAGCTGCTGTTGTGATTGGCGCTTTAAGAATTAACTAGCCAAAAACATGCTGGGTAAAACTTTTAGCAGGTGACATTTTGAAATACATGAATATTTCTTCTTTTCTGGAAAATAAGGTGACATTTCATGCATATTGTCTCTTAATTTCCATGGAATATCAAACCCAGTTTTCTGGCAAAAATAAAGGAAAAGATTAGCCGGAGCACATTATTTCCTACAAGATCGTATGTGCACACACTTGGATCATCCCGCACAGCTGCTATTTAATCAGTCTTCAAAGGGCACTCTGTGTCATTACGAAAACACGCCTATTCAAATATATAGAAAATTTCACCTCCAAAAACTGAAAATTTTCAGATACAAAAACTCTCATATTTTTCATATTTCTTCTCAAAACATAGATTGTGGGTACTTGTTAGAACCGCCTCGGTGAGGCGGTTCTAATGAGCACCCACAATCTATGTTTTTGAGCAGAAGCAAGAAAAATAATGTATACCCCTGTAAATCCAAGTTTTACTACATAAAAGTAGGGTTTAAGGGGGGGGGGGGTAAAAATTATATAGGCGTGTTTTCGTGATGACAGCAAAAGATCCAAAGCATCTTTAGGTGGATAGCAAATACTTTGATCAGCCTGCACAAATGCACAGGTTGATCAGTCTTGACTGAGTGCACATGAAATCGTGTAGGAAATGCTGTGCCCTGGCTCAAATATTGTAAGTTGTGGACTGCTGAATTTGCCCAGAGAATGCTAAAGGTTCATAAATAACTTGTGATCTTTGAACATTGTCTCAAAAACAGGGTCTCCTCAGTGGTACTGTATTTACTGTAAATAATGGAACACATGTCTGAGAAAATACTGTAGATCTATATCAACTGCTCCTAAAGGTGTTGTTTTATCTACGTTGTGCCATTCGGCTTGCATGTTCTAGACCAGCATTGTACACAGTAAATGTTCTAAAATTTCAAACACTTTATTCTACATTTTATTGTCTTAAATTTTGCTTTTTATGCAGTCCTTAAAATGATTATTGGAATGGTAAACAGTGTATTCCCAGATCAGACTGCACTGTCTGCACATGCCATTTTGTCAGACTTTTGTGTATGAAATTAAAGGATATTTACCCTAGTAAAATGGATTCTAAAATGGGCAACTGAATATGTAAGCTAAGAACAGTATATTTTCCGACTTGTGATAACCTTGGGCCCTGATTGTCTCAACACAAGGAATTTTTTCTCCATAATTATGCCATAAGTACTGAGGCTTCCAGTAGGAAAGTAAATGTTTTCCTGAAGGCAAGCAGCAATGGTCAGCCTGCATATCTGTAATGTCAGATAGGATTGTCAGTATTTTCTGTATACTTCTGCAGAGTACAGTAAATGTCCTAAAATTTTGTACCCCAAAGTTTCTTACAAAATGGCATATGAAAACAGTGCAGACCCTGATCAGACTGCTCCAGAAGGAGTCAGCCATCTTATCAGGGTCTACACTGTTTGCCATTCCACGAAGCATTTTAGGAAATGGCTGCATAAAAAGCAAAATTTAAGTCAGAAAAGTATGGAATAAAGTGTTTGAAATTTTAGGACATTTACCGTATCTTAATTAAGGCGAATAGGTAGGACCCAGTGTGTTTCTAAAGGTGAAGTCACGGGAAAATTGGGATGTATTATAGCTCTAGATAAGAGTGGCAGTTTAAGTATTTTTCTTACAGTAAATGTCCTAAAATTTCGAACACCAAAGTGTCTGACAAAATTATATATGCAAGCAGTGCAGACCCAGATCAGACTGCTCCTGAAGGAGCAGTCTGATCAGGGTCTACACTATTTGCCATAGTACTAAATATTTTAAGAAACAGCTGCATAAAAAGCAAAATTTAGGCCAAAAAATAAGGAATAAAGTGTTCGAAATTTTAGGACATTTACCGTACTCCACAAAAACATATGTTGTGGGTACTCATTAGTAGCATCTAATAAGTACCTATAACATGTTTCCATGGAGCAATAAGAAAAAATATATTTCTCCGCAAAAACGTAGGTACTGATTAGAAGTGCCTTGCTGGGGTGCATCTAATGAGTACCCATGACATAAATTAGAAAAATACCAGTATATATTTGGTTGAAAAGAGCATCTTATCTAATGCTATGAGTATCATTGGTTATGATTAGGAAGTGCATGTATTATATGTTTTCTAGACTGTAGATAGTAAATGTTAGAAAAAAACAAACAAACAATGTGTTCATTAGTTGATTTTTATGCAAAAAGTCTGTGTTGAATATTGAGATCAGTAATTTGTCTAGTGCTAGAAACTGCAGTTGTTTTCAAACATTGTTAATTTGTCCTTGTTCTGAAATATAATAATTCCAGTGTTAAATTGAATTCCTGTTGTCTGTAGGAGGATAGCTACAGTATGAATGAGGATGCTTCAGGAAAACTGCCATTGTTCTCCTAATTTCCGGATAAGGCACTTTTTTTTCAACCAAAATTCTGGTATTTTCCTTAGTTCTCCAAGATAATGTACATTGTTGGTAGTCATTAGAAGTGCCCCAGCAATGCGCTTCAAATGGGTACCCACCATGTATGCTTTTATGGAGAAATAAGAAAAATATTTGGGTCAAAACCCATCTTATTTGGAGCTACCGGTATCTCCTATACATGAACAGTATGGACCAAGACCTGAGGTTATAAAACATTTTTCATGCTCAACTCAGCAGAGCATGAATTTTGTTCTGCTAATAAATCTCACATTATTAACAACTGCAATTTCTTTCTTGAAAAAAACATAGCTGAGCATGAAAATTTATCTGCTAATAAATATGAAAATGCCAATTATTGTTGGCATTTTCATATTTATTAGCAGAGAAATTTTCATGCTTAGCTGAGCAGAGCATGAAAAAAGTTTTATAACCTCGGGGCCAGCTTGTTTCTCTAGTATCTTCTGTTTAACCTTTACTATTCTGTGAGCAAATTCATTAGATGACAAATTAATATTTTTTTCTTATTTTTTTTTTTTTTCCAGAAAAAAGGATTTGACATTTTATGCAAATTGTCTTGAGACAATTTGCACAAAATATCAAACACCCGTTTTCTCTGGAAAATAAGAAAAAATATTTCAGTATGTCGTCTGCTGAAATTTTTTACCCAGAGTGCTAAGCATCAAAGTACCTTGTCCCTTTGTTGACAGTAAAACAGTGAAGAAACTTTCTGATCATGGTCTTTCTGTTCATGAATGGTAGTACATGTATTTTGGTCTTCACTTTATGTATCTTGTAATAGCAAGGTTCAGCAAAAGGTATTTATTTCGACATACAATTCTGCTATAACCCATTGTAGACTGAACACTCTCCCACACTATATATTGGAAGAGTCCAATTGCAATTTTAGGTAGGTCCGGCTATGAGATTTATATATTCTTAAAGAAAAATGTGGAAGCCATTGTCAAACAGTGGAGATCCTGATCAGATGCCACATTCCTAGAGAAAAATGGTTAAACTGTTTGCAAACAGTGGAGACCCCGATCAGACATCGCATTTTGCAGTATCTGATCTGGGTTTCCACTGTTTGTCAGTTACCCTTTTACGGGTCTCCCGACTACAATGGGATAAAGACCACCTTTGGGCATGCTAAGAATTGGTCTTACTAGCAGGATGTCATCTGAATATTGGATAAAGAATCATAAGGAAGAAACTATTTGGGACAGGCTTATCTTAACCCTTGTCCAGCTGAACCCGTATATACCCTGCCTTTGCAAACAGTGTAGATCCAGATCAGTTGGCTTCTGAAGAAGCCAACTGATCTGGATCTGCACTGTTTGCCATTAAGTATGTGAATCCGGATCAAGTTAGCGGAAAATTGAAAGTGGGCGTGGCATCTTAATTTATTCAGCAGGACAAGGATTAATAGCAGAGTGGATTTACTGTAACAAGTATGCAGACAGAGAAAAAGAGTTTGGATTTTTTCCTTTTTTTTCGAGGTTAAGGTTTGGTAGGTGAACTGCAAATTCCTTTGTTAGCCCACATGAATCACAGTCTGTCAGAATCCACTGGTACCCATTGCTGGACCCTTGATTATATGTTTGGTTCTATATTGTTAAATCACTGTAATAACTTGAACTAATTTTCTGATGTTTATAATTGGTGCATGTTATTCGAATTCTGTAGTTGTTGAAATGGTGTTCACCAGTCATATCAGTCTGAATAGTCATAGCTTTAGTTCAAGCACTTTTTTCAACCAGGTTTTTGACATTTTTCTTATTTCTCCATGAAACCATATGTTATGTGTACTTATTAGAAGCACCTTGGGATCTCCACGAAATATATGCTGTGGGTACTAATTAGAAGCATCTTCCCAAGGTGCCTCTAATGAGTACCCACAACATATGGTTTCTTGCAGAAAACCCATGTTGTGGGTACTCATTAGAAGCACCCCACGGAGGAGCCTTTAATGAGAACCCACAACATATGGTTTCATGGAGAAGTAAGAAATATTTACCTGGGCCCAGTTGTTCAAAGCGTCGTTAGCTTAACAAGCTCGTTAGTGGTCAAAATGTTAACTGTTCTAGTATGTATAGTATCTAATTCACAGGTATTTTTGCTGAAAAAATGTGAGTAGCTTTTGCAAAAGCTACTCACATTTTTTCAGCAAAAATATTAGCGTATATGCCATATTTAATGATCAAAGTTTTAACGATACGTTAACTAACAACATCATTAGTTTTGAATAGCTGGGCCCTGGTATCTAGAGCTATAGGTTATTATGTACAGTCTACTCTCATTATCTCAAACACTGATAACTCAGACTTCTGCATAATACAAATAAAATAATGGGCAATTTTGGTTTAGATTGCTTTTGTTTACATTTCAACTCCTTTTAGCTCATAGTACTATATCTCAAACCAAAACTTTCAGTCCCCTGCAGTTTGAGAAAATTAGAGGCAACTGTTTTTCATTCAGAGAAGAAATCTCATGTTTACAGGGTACAGTGTTGTGGCAATCTCTGAAAGCTTGTTGATCCTGTTTCTTTAGAAAGAAGGTTATTGTCTGATAGGAGGTCTGAAAACGACTTATAATTGAGCCAGCACACAACAAAACCTACAGTAAGACCTGTGACCAGCAAGGACTCAGATCAGCCTGTATATCCACCCAGTATGGCAAGGGTTCTCGTTTATCCCTCTTTGGGTAGCCCAGAATGCACATGGAATCAGTGAAGACTGTCAGACTGCTTGTGTGCACAGGCTGATCTGAGTCTTTACTGGTCACACAAGTTTTATTGCAGGTTTTGTCACGACTGACAATTTTGATAGCTTTTGTTATTTTTGCACAAAAATGGAGATGTCATAGTTCAAGATCAGAGGAGGTTCATGTATCAGTTTGTTATTTCTTACTTCTTCAAAAAAATATATGTTATGGGTATTCATCATTTGAAGTGCCTCACTGAGACACTTCTAATGAGTACTCAGAACATATGGTTTTGTTGAGTAATAGAAAAATATCAGTACTTTTTAGTTGAAAAAAAAAAAATCCTCCAATCTGAAGTGATGTAATTTTCAGAATTGCCCATTTCATGGAATCATCTCTGTGGAGATGATTGCATCTCCATAGAAGTGTAGATCCTCAGAATAATAAAAATCATCTTTATTTTATTGTTTTGGGGAAAAAAAATACCTGATCACTCTGAAAATCTGCTTGAATTACTGTGCGGTCTTCTGCTCAAAATGATTAAGTGATTATTAGTCGACCAAAGAAGGTCATTGCATAAAAATGTCTGTCATATCTTCATTTCATAACCAGATAAATAATCTGTGTTCTTTCTTGTTCATTCTGTTTGACATGTTTTAAAGTTGATTTCATAATATCAGAGAAAAGTTCTTTCAGTCAGATTCATTATCACATTTTTTTAGTTTGCTGCCATCTTACTATAGACAGTAGTTAAAGGCTTTGGCCCAGTTGTTCAAAGCGTTGTTAGCTTAACGAGCTCGTTAAGGGTGATTTCGTTAACTGTTTTAGTGAATTCAATATACAATATTCTGATATTTTTTGCTGAAAAATGTGAGTAGCTTTTGCACTGCAAAAGCTACTCACATTTTTTCAGCAAAAAATTTCAGAATATTTGCGTATCACTCGAAGTAAATTTTAACGTATCGTTAACTAAGGACATCGTTAGCTTTGAACAACTGGGCCTTTATTGCTTAAGTTATTGTTTTCTGTACAGTTCATCACCATGTTTATTTATTAATACCACATTTCTCATTACTTGTTTCCAGCATAGTAAGAAATGACTTTTTTTTTTTTTAAAACAAAAGTATGCGCCTATTTCTTATATACAAAAACAAACAAGCCAAGCAAAAAATTACTTATTTCAGCAAAAATCACAGATACATATTTCCATGAAGTTGGTAAAATGGGATGACACATTTTTGGCTCTTGAAATTTTCATTAATCCACAGGGCCTAGTTGTTCAAAATTAATGATGTCATTTGTTAATGTGGTGTTAAATCTTTGATCATTAAATATGGTTGCATTTGCAAAAGCTACTCACATTTTTTTTCAGCAAAAATACTTGTGAATTAGATATTGTACTTACTAGAACAGTTAACATTTTGACCACTAACAAGCTCATTAAGCTAACAATGCTTTGAACAACTGGGCACAGGTGTTTATATTTTAATGCTGCGTAAAAATATCAGCAGATAAAATTTTGAAATATTTTTCTTATTCCCAGAAAACAGGTTTTGATATTTCACATAAATTGTCTCCAGTAGAGACAATTTGCATGAAATATCAAATCCAGTTTTCTGGGGAAAATAAGAAACTATCAGCAATGTCGTCTGCTGAATTAGCCAAGATAGTGGTAAAAGTTTTCATTCTTTGGTACTAAGGTCAAGGCTTAGCATGTAAATGAAGCTGTCTCATTGTTTATCCAAATGTTGTAAATTCAGATCTGCCTGTATGTTTTGGTTTTCCTACCTAATGTAGAAACCAACTCAAATGAAGTGAATGGCTTCACCTTTAGGTGAGTCTATAAAAGTGTTTGTCCCATTCTGAAATGGGGTCCATCCTAAAAGGAAAGAATTTGTTCTCCATGGGAGCAAAGTCATCCTTTTACAGTAGACCCTTTTTCAGGAGCTTCATATGTAGGAAAACAAACAAGAAGTTTCAAAAGTTGTGTCCCTTCTACAAAATGGCGGAAAATCTACCAATTGTATCCATTCTCCACAAGTCATCTTTGTTTAAATTTTGGACACTGAAATCATTAACCTCCCCCACTGCATCAAATGGGGTTTGTGAAGTATATATAGGGATCATTTTGTTGAATCACATCTTGTACTGTTACACCCTGATGCATTTTTTTCTTGAAGGATGAAATATGGAACATATTTTGTTTACTGTCTCTAGTGGAATTCATTGAACAAGTTATACTATTCTGTATTTTGCACAACTAATGGCTCCTTTCACAAATTTTCCTGTCCTGTTGCAGTTTCACTAGGTCTGGTTACATTTTATAGTATTTTCCAGTTGCACATGTAAACAACACAAACATGATCAGTTTGTGTTTTAACCCTTATCCTGCTGAACCTGGATATACCTTGCCTTTGCAAACAAGTGTAGATCCAGATCAGTTCAACTGATCTGGATCTGCACTGTTTGCCATTAAGTATATGAATTCATAGCAACAATTCAGATAAGTAATCTGATTGGCTGAAAATTAGAAATGGGCAAGGCATCTTAATTTATTCAGTAGGACAAGGTTAAACTTACATGTTCACACTCCAGTGGTTTTATATTAAGAGTTCTGGGCCCAGTTGCTCAAAGCATGATTAGCTTAACAAGCTTGTTAGTAGTCAAAATGAAAATTGTTCTAGTAAATACAGTATCTAATTCACAGGTATTTTGCTGAAAAAAATGTGAGGAGCTTTTACAAAAGCTACTCACATTTTCAGCAAAAATATTAGCATATATGTCATATTTAATGATCAAAATTTTAACTATACGTTAACTAAAAACATAGTTAGTTTTGATCAACTGGGCCCTGATTTGATATTGTTTCTCGGGTGCTGTTTCATTGATTTCCTGGCAAATTTGTGGTGGGTTTTACTGTGATATCCGTGGCTATTCTGGGTCCATGGAGCAGTTGGTAGCACGTCTGACTGCAGATCCAGAGGTTGTTCGTTCTAACACCAGCTTGGCCACATAGCTTTCATGGAGATTTATCGTGAAATCAATTCTACAGTCATTCTCACTCTACAGGGCAGCTGTCAGCTACTGACGAAAGTATCTGCACAAGTACTGGTTAAACGCTGAGAAGACTAAACCTGCCCAAGATAAAATGTGACTAGATTGCCCAGCTGGATATGACTTTAATAGTGTTGACTGGGTCATAAAAATCCAATTCAAACTAATTATTCAAGCCCTTTGTTAAAGATAACGATTGGATGGATGCACATCTGTCTAGTTTGTTTGTCTCACTTCAAATAATTTGAGAATAATCTTACATATGTCTCAGCTTTCTTTTTCCAATATTGTCTCAGAAACGTAACAAATTTATAATGGATTGTTAGGGTTTTGTTGATTTGAGGCTGTGTTGACATATACAGTCGACTCTCGTTATCTCGAATTCCAAGGGACTCTCTAAAATACTTTCAAGATATCTGTACTTCGACATAGCAGATTTGCAGACTTGAGGAAAAAATAAATCGAACAACCGCATTTGACAAATGTATATGTAATTGGACTCTTGAAGTTAGAGATATGTTGAAAATATTGTGGAAAAGAGAAATTGCTCCTTAGGAGCAATTTCTCCTCTTTTCCACAATATTTTGTAACCTGTTATTAGATTTTCATATTTAGGCAGAGACCAGATTTTCTCTTCGAGATAAGCGGTTATTCGAGATAAACAAGGTGGAGATAACGAGAGTTAACTGTATTTATAATTGAGCATAGCTCAAGATAAGAGGTGTTATCCACTAAATATTTTTATTTCTCCACAAAAACATGTTGTGGATACTTATTCAAAGCACTTCACCAAGGTGCTTCTAATGAGTACCTACATTTTCGTGGAGAAAGAAGCAACATACACTACAACTTCTTTATAACACGGTTTTGGATATAACACAGTTCAAAGATGGATCCCAAAAATGTATAGATTATATTGAAAAATGACCATAAATGGTCATTTTTCAATATAATCTATACATTTTTGTTTGGATATAACACGGTTGTTTAACTAACACGGCTTATGCTATGGACCCCAACAATAGTGTTATAAAGAGGTTGTGGTGTAGTACTTTTCAGATGAAGAAAGAATCTTATCTGGAGCTATGCATTTGATGATCAGCATGAGAAAACGTGCCTTTGGACATGTGCACTTGGCAAAGAACTGGATTAGCCTGTACACACGGTTTTGGATATAACACAGTTCAAAGATGGATCAAAAAAACATATAGCTTATACTGAAAAAAAATGACTATAAATGGTCATTTTTCAATATAATCTATACATTTTTGTTTGGATATAACACGGTTGTTTAACTAACACGGTTTATGCTACAGTCATACAGTCTTACCTGGACTTTCTTTGGATAGCCAAAAATCCAAGGATTCTTCAGGCAGATACTGATCGGACTGCATGGATGCCTGGGCTGTTCTGTCTTTGCTAGGCACACATGTCCAAGGTAATTTTTGAGTTGTGGCTCATTTTTAGCTCACCTGAGCTCTGCTCAGGATGAGCTATTGTGATCACTTTTCGTCCGTCGTCCGTGCGTCCGTCCGTCCGTCCGTCAGTCCGTCCGTTAACATTTTCAAACGACTTCTCCTCTGAAACCGCTGAGCCAATTTTGCTCAAATTTCATATGGAGCCTCCTTAGGGTGGGGGAACGAAAAATTGCTAAAATGGTTGCGGTCCGTTGACCAAGATGGCCGCCACGCCCATATATGGTAAAAACCTTTAAAAATCTTCTTCTCCAGAACCGAGAATGCCTTGGGGCTGAACCTTTACAGGAATCATCGCGGACGGGAGGTCTACCAAAATTGCTAAAAGAATTGTCGTACGTTGACGTTTGACCTTTTTACGGCAAGGTCAAGTTTGCTTCCCTATGCATTTGTATGGGAAAAACCTTTAAAAATCTTCTTCTCTAAAACTGAGCATGCCTTATGGCTGAATCTTTGCATATATCTTCGGGAACAAGAGGGCTACCATAATTGCTAAAATAATGGTCGTACATTGACATTTGACCTTTTTACGTTAAGGTCAATTTTGCTTCCTTATGCATTTGTATGGGAAAAATGTTCAGAATTTTAAACAACTTCTTCTCTGGAGCCTCTGGGCCAATTTTGCTCAAATTTCATATGGAGCCTCCTTAGGTAGGGGGAACAAAAGATTGCTAAAATGGTCACGGTTCATTGACCAAGATGGGCGCCATGCCCATATATGGTAAAAACCTTTATAAATCTTCTTCTCTAGAACAGAGGACGCTTTGGGGCTGAGTATTTGCATAAATCATCGGGGACAGGGGGTCTACCAAAGTTGCTAAAATAATGGTCATACATTGACATTTGACCTTTTTACGGCAAGGTCAAGTTGCTTCCTTATGCATTTGCATGGGAAAAAACATTTAAAAATCTTATTCTCCAAAACCGAGGATGGCTTGTGGCTGAATCTTTGCATATATCATCTGGAACGGGCGGTCTACCAAAGTTGCTAAAATAATTGTCATACATTGACATTTAACCTTTTTACGGCGAGGTCAAGTTTGCTTCTGTATGCATTTGTATGGGCGCCATACATTTGTATGGAAAAAATGTTGATAATTTCAAATGGCTTTTCCTCTGAAGCCTCCGGGCCAGTGTTGCTCAAATTTCATGCGGAGCCTCCGTGGGCAGGAGAATGAAAGATTGCTAAAATGGGTATGGTCCATTGATCAAAATGGCTGCCATGCCAATATATGGTAAAAACCTTTAAAAATCTTCTTCTCCATAACCAAATAAGCCCTGGGTCCTAATCTTTGCACAAATTATAGGGGACAGGAGATCTACCAAAATTGCTCAAATGATGGTTTATGTTGACATTTGACCTTTTTACCTCCAAGGTCAAATTTGCTTCCCTATTTGTGTGGGCCATATACATTTATATTGAAAGTATCGAAGTGACTTGTAGATCAACAGTAGTTAAAATTGTTCTGATTGGAAATCTAAGATGGCCATCATCTGATTTATATTTATAATATGTCCCTGCCACTGTGCTGTTTACATGTATAAAATCACGATTCTTCAGAAACCACTTAGCCAATTTCCACCAAATTTCACATTGATCCTTCTGTTGAAATGTGATTGATAGTTTATTCATGATCATGCTCCATTGACTGTCAGGCCCATATATTCTTCTTCAAAACTAAGAACTGCTCAAATGATGATATTTTCATTAGTTGCGATGATAGGATTGGATAAATGTTGCATAACATCTGCATGTCTGCAGTGGCTATGTCACTCAGGTGAGCGAATCGTGGCCCGTGGGCCTCTTGTTTCTTTTGTATAAATCCTTAAAGGGGCTGTCATTTTAAAATGTTTCTCTTGTTTTTCTTAGAAAACCTGGCTTGTCAAGAAACGTCAGGACTGATTATGATAGCAGAACAGATGTTTTGTGGAGAAACAAAAAAGTATTAGTATTATCAGAAGCCTTTAAGCATTCACTCAATTATAAAAATTGTGATCTGGGCGAATTCTGAGACATTTCAAAATATTTTTAATTTTTTTCCCCCACTTTATGATGATAAATGTTCTGAAATTAATTAAAATTTTAATTTGAAAAAAAAAGGGATATTTTTTATTTTTTATTATTGGTAGAGACAGCCAATTAAATATTTACCACTGAAAAACTGGTTACTCCTTTCATTTCATCAGTGGAGGGATTTATTATGACCATTTTTTTCTCTTCTGTTTGAATCATTAGAACAATTGCCATACCATCAGCTAATTTATTAAGACTTAATTTCATTCATCTTGTACCGATTCAGTCTCATTCCAGTCTCACTCGTTCATTTGCACTCAATAAAATTCTTGACTATAGCAAGAAGTACAAAGTGTCCTATGTAAGCAGCTCCTGGTTTGTCTGGATGCTTGAATGGACAGCCACTGCTAACATACAGGTATGCTGTTTTGTGCTTTTTTCATAGATCCAGATAAGAGGGAGGTTATCAGAAAAATAATTTTCTTATTTCTCCACAATATCATGTTGTGATATACTCATTAGTAAGGCACTACTAAAGAATAATGAATACCCATAACATACATTTTCATGGAGAAATAAGAAGTACCATATTCAACCTAATTACTGCACTGTGCACTCGGGTTTTTCACAGTTACTGGGCAAACTTGCAGTAAAATAGGTATCCACCTATATTAAGGGTACACTTAAAAAAAAAAAGATCAGCGAAGGACTTATCTAATGATTCTTATGTGATGTTTTTTATTCTGATTTTCTTTATAAAGCATATGTTGTGGGTACTCATTTGAATTGCATCAACAACATATGCTTTTATAAAGAAGTAGACAAAAATTACACTGGCTGTTATCTGAAGATTAAGGAATTGCTTAACTGTGCGCTTATAGGAGCATGTGCAGTAATTAGGTCGAATACGGTAAGAAAAAATATCAACATTTGTTTTGCTGTAAAAAGTATTTTTATCTGGAGCTATGGGGTCGTTTTTAGGCCATGTCTGGAATTATTTATCAGGTCATTTTGATATTTTGTTTTAATGTGTTCAGTTTTTACATCACTAATTTGCTATAAAATTGTAATTCTCTCGGTGTACAAATACTTGAGTTTCATCATATGGAGTTGCATTGTACAGAGGAACTTGTATCTCAAATACTGCCACCATGACACTTAATAAAGTAGATCTTGGTTCTAAAAATTCTGTATGCATAACTTCAGATAAGGCTCATTTTTATACCCCGCCACACAATAGTGGTGGGGTATTATGGTTTCACGTTGGACTCCGTGTGTTTGTCCGTACGTCCGTCAGTCATACGTCCATCCGGCCATCCATTTTTTGTTTCCGGATGATAACTTGAGTAAACATCAATGGGTTTTCACCAAACTTGGTATGTGCATTGATATTATGGAGATCTGGTTTGGGATTGCTAATGGGCAAATTTCATCAAATTTTTACAAAGTTATCTGCCCGCGACACGATAATGGCAGGGTATTATAGTTTAACGTTTTTATTTAACAGAAAAGTACTGATGGTTTTCTTATTTCTCCATGAAAACATTATTTTGTGGGTACTCATTAGAAATACATCAATGAGGTGCTTCTAATGAGCACCCATATAATGTTTTCATGGAGAAATAAGAAAGATAATATGTGGATACCCCTTCTTATCTGGAGCTATAATAATGTGACCACCTCAAACTTCTGTTACAGTCTGAAATATCGTACTGCTTACAATGGATTTTGTTTTATTCTGTAAATTTACCTGATCAGGTTCACCTTTTATATACCAAGTTAGAATCCTTTTTTTTTTTTTTTTTTTTTTTTCTATTTCTTCATTAAGTACGGAAATGTCGTAAAAGTATTCAGTTTTCATTACTTTTGACAAAATTTTGCATTTTTCTGAGTTGTTTTTTTTTTTTTTTTTTTCTTTTCTAAAATCCAAAAGTGTGAGATGTTGAAGATGAAAAACTCAGTAGTCAAATTCAGAAAAAAAAATCTATTATGCTGGGTATAAAATCAGACAACTGTTATTTCATAAGTGCTCAAAATGTGTAATATTTTTTTCAGAATGTGAAATTAAAAAATACTTGTACTTGATATTGTTGCTTAATACTTAGCAGTCTGGGCCCAGTTGTTCAAAGCGTCATTAGCTTAAGGAGCTCGTTAAGGGTCATTTTGAGCTCGTTAAGGGTCATTTCATTAACTGTTTTAGCGGATTCAATATACAATATTCTGATATTTTTTGCTGAAAAAATGTGAGTAGCTTTTGCACTGCAAAAGCTACTCACATTTTTTCAGCAAAAATTTCAGCATATTTGCGTATCACTCGATGTAAATTTTAACGAATTGTTAACTAACGATGTCATTAGCTTTGAACAACTGGGCCCTGGATAAAATTTCAGCAGACAACATTTTGAAATATTTTTCTAATTTTTCCCAGAAAATGGATTTGAAATTTCAAGCAAGTTGTCGCCAATGGAGAAAAGTGGCATGAAATATCAAATCCTTTTGTCTGGAAAAAATAAGAAAAATGTCTATGATTTTTTTGTCGTCTGCTGATTAGCCCAGAGAGTGGTAAAGATTAAAGTGCATACCTGCTATTTTCAACTTGCTGCAGACTTGGGGCTTAGTTAGCAAACAAAATGTTGATGAATTCTTATTTTTGGCAGTAAATAGGGTTTGACATAGTCGAGCCTTGCTTACTGAGAAAAATAAGAAAAATATTTTCAAATGCTGTCTGCACTCTGCTTGTGCTAGCATGCTGGGTAAGATTTTCAGCAGACCACACATTGAAATATTTTTCTTAATTTTTCCCAGAAAACAGGATTTGGTATTTCATGCAAATTGTCTCCAATCCTGTTTTAATGGAGACAATTTGCATGAAATGCCAAATCCTGTTTTCTGAACAAGAAAATAATATAACCAGTTTGTTGTCTGCAGAATTTGCCCTGAAAGTGGTAAAGGTAAAGTCCAGAAAGTAAAAGGTCAGGAAAGATGGGCTTAGCTAAATCTTGAAGATCTGTATTTGTAGTTTTATAGAGAAATGTTATGGTAGCTCATTAGAATTGCCTTGGGCAATTCTAAATCACCCTATTCTAATGAAAACCCAAACAGAATAATTTGTCTTCTCAACCTTTTAAGTGTCATGCAGAATTGTAGCAGATTTTATTCCATTTTATTTTCTAGACAAATTGAGGCCTGAGATTTCATGTTGATCATCTGCTGAGCAGATTATTCATATGACATGTCAAACCTTATTTTCTCTGAAAATGGCAAAAATAGAATGTTCTCTGCTGCTTTTGTTGTGACTGGCCCTTAAGGTAACCCTTAGCACTCTGGGTAAAAATTTCAGCAGACGACATTTTGAAATATTTTTCTTATTTTTCCCAGAAAACAGGATTTGACATTTCATGCAAATTGTCTCCTGAGGAGACAATTTGCATGAAATGTCAAATCCTGTTTTCTCGGAAAAATAAGAAAAATATCATCAGTTTGCCGTCTGCTAAAAATGCCCAGAGAGTGGTAAAGGTTAATACAGTCCTGCTTTTCATTGAGAATTCCATGATTCAGTCAATGTTTGTATTGTTTAACCTCTACCTTGCTGTTGATAGCATCAGCAGATGACAGATTATTCATACATGTATTTGATTTTCTCAGAAAATAGACAATTTCAGTCTTCCATAAAGCCTTTCTTTCCCAAGAAAAAAAATCAGAGGACTTTTAAGGAGTGTTTGGTGATAATTTTTGGATATTTATTTTTTATATTCCCCATAAAACATATGTTATGGATACTCAATAGAAGTGTCTCAGCAGGCACTTATAATGGGTACCTACAACTTGCTTTTTTTTTTTAGAAAATTATCCCAGAATTATCATCAAATATTCTTTTTTAAACAAGTCCTCTGAAAATATTTGTATTATGTCATCTGCTGGTATGTAAATTCAGCAGGTTAAAGGTTAAGACTGATTGTGATATATTTAAGTATATTTATGGTAATAAACTTTTGTTTGACACTGATCCTCATTTTCTTGTTCTTTCACAATCCCGTGTATAGAACACTGTATTTACGGGGTTTACCTTAAAGCAGTCACCCAATTCAATATTTCTTTTCAACCCATTTTAGACTGAATAAACTCCCCAACACTATGCATACATTGGAAGAGTCCAATTTCAGTTTTATATATGATTTGGATATTCCTAGAGAAAAATGACTGAACTATTTGCAAACAGTGGCAACACTGAACAGATGCCACATTCTGTGGCATCTGTTCTGGATCTGCTGTTTGACAATTACTCTTTTGGGTGTCTCCAGACTATAATGGATTAATGTGGTTAGTGTTATTTACAGTATAACAGATTTTCGTACCATTATAATCATATTTTTATGGAAAAAGAGTTACTTTAAAATAAGTTCCACATTTTTTAAGGAAAGAAACCAGAAATTCCTAGGGACATGACTTCAATAAGTAGCCCAGAAATGGTCTGCCTCAGGTGCGCTTTCCTCTGGTGATCAGGAGGTCACAGGTTCATTCCCCACTGGGTCCAGCAACATTCTTTCATGGAGACTGATCATGACATATTTTCGGTCATTCTCTCCCTTCCCTGATTCAAGAAGGACAGTTGTCAGTTTCTGGCAAAAGAATGTGCACAAGCACCAGTTAACTGCTTAGAGGACTAAGCCTGCGCAGTAAAAGTAGTTAGGTAAACTGACTGGCTCAACATGACCTTAATATAAGTGTTCACTGGGCCATTAAACTCCAAACCAACTGACCAGAAGTGACATACATGTAAATATTTGGTTCTAAAATTATAACTCATCAAGATAAATTAGTGATGAAAGATTCTCGAAACTACCACTTTCTCAAAGACTCATTCTGAGGCCAAAATCTTGCTATTTTATGATTCTGTAAGCAACCAGCTTAAGCTGTTTGGTCTGGATCTGCACTGTTTGCTCAAGGATGTTTGTCCCAATATTTAGGGTCAATGAAACTAATGAGTCAAAATGTATTGGCTGTAGGCAAAAAGTGCAGACCCTGATCAGTCTGCTCCTTCTGGAGTAGTTTGATCTGAGTCTATACATTTTGCTTAGATTTATCCATCCGAATATTTATGGGTTACATAAATATACACCACCTCGTTACAAATCTATTGCTCAGGTCCAAAGCTAAAACCATTTTAGCTAAACAACCATGTTGTATCCAAAAATGTATAGATTATATAGAAAAATGACCATAAATGGTCATTTTTCAAAATAGTCAAAACATTTTGTTTGGATACAACATTGTGTTGTATCCAAACAAAAATGTATAGATTATATAGAAAAATGACCATTTATGGTCATTTTTCTATATAATCTGTACATTTTTGTTTGGATACACTTATGGGGTCCACCTCTTGAACAGTCTTAACATCAGAAGCATAGGTCTAGATAAGAGTGGTTATCAGGTAAATAGCTGTCTTATTTCTCGATGAGCACATATGCTGTGGGTACTCATCAGAAGCACCTTGGCGAGGCGCTTCTAATGAGTACCCACAACATATGTTTTCGTCAAGAAATAAGAAAAATATAGATACTTTTTGGTTGAAAAACGCGCCTTATCAAGAGCTATGATCAGAAGCCATCTTATAATGAACTGTCTTATAAAGAGGGTCCAGTGTATTTCTTATTTCACTTTTTAAACTAGAAAGAAGAAAAAAATATTTTTTTTTTTGTTTTGGTTGGAAAAATACCATATCCTGTCAAATATTTACCTAATTTCTCCATGAATCAACAGAATCAGCTTGCCACAAACATGTTCATGGAGATAAAAGAAAACTACTGTATCTACTCTAAATATTTGGATACCTAACTCTGTTTCTCACCGTTGTGGTTTGAGCCGCGCTTGGGTCACGTGGGAAAGCCAAGTTCTGCTTACGGATGGTCAGGTTCTCTGGTTTTTGCCCACCTTTGGTGAACGATCGGCTCGATATAATTCTTGAAAGGGCCGTAAAACCCAAATAAAAAAGAAACACCTTAACTGCCTGCCATACTTGTCCTAAAATTTGAACACATCCGTCTTACTACCTGTAAGACGGATGGGTGAGGGGCAAACAGTGTCAACCCTGATTAGCCACCACATTCTGAACACATCCATCTTACTACCTGTTGAAGTGATTAAAAACTGCTGGGTGAGTAGCAAACAGTGTAAACCCTGATCAGCCATCACATTCTGTGGTGGCTGATCAGGGCTGATGCTATCATTCCCAATATTTCTGATAAATATGGTAACACTTTTGGTCAGGAAAATCTTGTCCTCAGCGCAGATTGGAAAACCTTGATTTTCCGAAGGTGGTGGCTTAAAATGGCTGGCTGTCAACAATCTGCTGCCATCTTCGAGGGGCAACAGCTACTGACAGCCAGCTGACAATTGTGAAAACTGTTGCTGACAGCCAACTGATAAATATTCAAGGCAGGATATAGGCAGGATAAATATTCAAGGTACATACATGTACCCTCTCATAGGTGGAGCTATGGAAACTCAGCTTAGTCCTTTTCAAACAGTAATAAAGCGTGAGGTCTTCTGGGTATCAAAAAGTCTCCTGACAACTGGTTGTGCAAAGATCTCCAGACAAAAAAGTCTCCTGACAACCAGCTACTTCTATACTTTGTCATTGGATATGCAAAATATAAAGAAATTGATTTGAATGAGGCTTGTGCTTGTAGAGTTCTTTCCTAAATAAAACTAATAACATACATGTAGTAGCAAAAAGGGTTAAATTTAGATTAAATAATATCTATTTCTGATAATTTTACCGATACACTTTAAGCATATGGTATGTTCTCAGTGAAAGTAAATATATCTCCTTTGTAAAACATAACACGCCATATAAAACTAGTGATTTTTTTTTTTTTTCTTTTTTGGTTGTGGTTTTACGACCCTTTCAAGATTATTACATTTATTTCGAGCCGATAGTTCATCAGAGGTGGGCAAAAACTGGAGTATCTGGAGAAAACAGCCTGACCCTCCGTTGCAGAACTGGATGAAACACTATGATGCATATGTAAACACATTAACTCTGGTCCTGCTGAGTCTGGATAATAGCTTCTACAACCAGTGGAGATCCAGATCAGCTGGCTTCTGAATAGCCAACTGATCTAGATCTGCACTGTTTGTAATTCAGTATTTGAATTTATATTTGCCCTGTTGTTATTGTATATAGGTTGGAGGGGGCAGGCTGTAACTATTGTTTTCAGAACTTGTAGCCTAACCCCATTGCTATTCGAGGCAATAAAATATGTTTAACCTTTGCCTTGCTGAATGAATTAAGATGCCACGCCCACTTCTAATTTCCAGCCAATCAAATTACTTGATCCGGGTTTTTGATAGAAATTCACATATTTAATGGCAAACAGTGCAGATCCAGATCAGTTGGCTTCTGAAGAAGCCAACTGATCTAGATCTACACCGTTTGCTAAGACAGGGCAAATCGTGTTTAGGAATAGAAAGGTTAAACTGTGTGAATTTATAGCAACTGTCTGGATCAAGTAATCTGACTGACATGCAATTAGAAGTGGGTGTAGCATCTTTATTCAGCATGACAAGGGCTAATCACTCAAGTCTAACATAGCAAACCTGTTGTTAACAGAACAGTTAGCTTGTATTTCTAGTTTTGCTTTCTTTTCTTCCTTATCAGCAGGTATGAATTCCTCATCTTCAACAGATTCCTCTTTTTGTTTGGGTTGATTTTTCTTTTTCTTTTTTCTCTGCAGTTTCTCAAGGAAACAACTATCATTGCATAGATGAAGTACTTGTTTCTTGAGCAAGTCAAAGAGTTGGCACAATGGTGAATTCTTGTCTAACATCACGGTGAGAAATAAGGCTGGACTGGGACGTACCTGCATCTCGCGACAAAGATTGTACATAAAGGTACTGTTGATGATTAAACTGGGTTGTGGGGGAGAAAATGGACACAGCAATAACTGATTTAAATGAATTGTGTCTTGCATACAAGCTTGAAACTGGGAAAACCCATGAACTACAGCATTATCACGTGGATTCTTGGCAGAATGGTTTGGCTTGACAAAATACTTCTCCAAGTTTTTCCCTAGCCTCTGAATCTGTTTATCATTGGACTTATAGAATGTCTCCGTTATTTGTGGATATAAGTTAGGTTCTAGAAACTCCAAGCCTAACAGTTTCCTCTGTTCTATCCATTCCAACACTTTCACATGTAATATTACCACACTCACAATGAGGCTGTCAAGATGTGCAGTAGTCACTTGTGGATTTGCATTATTTATCCAGTAACTCAGTACCCCAATTAGTAAAATCAGATCACTTTGGAGACCAGACTCCTTGCATGTAGCATAGTCTTCCTTAGACAGACTTAGTGCAGACAGCAACAACAGCTGTCTATCATCAACTGACAACTCTGGAATGTCAGCAAGTGGTGGCAGGGTACCAAACTGAGGAATACTTTCAGCTGGTGCAATATACATTTTCTTGGTATTTTTCTGATCACGATCATATTCCTCAACACAATTATCATGGCTACCCTCTGTTTCTGTACTAGACCCTGACTGCAAGATCATTCCATAGGTCACCTTTCTTAACCTCTCTGAACATCTGAATGTTGATATCTCTGACAACATTTCCACCTGGCACAGAAGTATGATCCTGTGTAAAACTGCAATATTTTGCACCAATGAATGTATTTCACATTTTCTCAGTCTCTCTGTGAACCAGTATGGCAGCTGGTTTCCATGGTAATCAGAAATTACTTGCTCATGCATGGCTGTTGAATTCTTTTTACTGTTCAAGCTTTCTAGCAATGACCTGAGATTTACCGATGTATATTTACTAGTCCTGGAATACGACTGTACAGATTTATAAATTTCTGTTTTGACCTTGTCCTGTTTATCATTTCTTATTTGAGCTATGACAAATTCAACACATGGATCAAGACCTGATGTATCATTAAGCCAATGTATCACAGTAGCCAATCTAGTCTGTGTTTTAGGTGAAAAGAAAAACTTCCTAGATGTCTTTGGTATCGGTAGTTTGGAATAAAATCCTGATAAGTCTGATGTATCCAAATAATCATTTCCTAATAAAGTAGCTAACAGTGGAATCACATATGTACCTTTATTTTGGAAGATGTCAATAAACTTATCTCTATGATAAAACTTCACAGGTATATACATATATTCCGACTGCTTCAACTCTTTGTCCAGAGTGCAGATGCACTCTTCTGCAGTTTCAGTGTCATAAACACATAATGTTAAATTGATATAATCAAGTGGAATATAACCTGCTTTTAGATCATACACAAAGAAATCACTGTCATTACTCATAACAGGACAGTCCAAGTCGTTAGCTAATATAGCTATATCATCATCTGCTTCAAAGTCACATGATAAATGTAAAATTTCCAATTCCACCAGTACCTGCCGAAATGCTTCTGAAGCCAGTATGGGCAAAATAGTTCCATGACCAGTGGAACATATCTGCTCTGCAAAGCCACGCCTGTCTCTCATCCGTGTGAGAATTGTGGGTAATTTCCTATCATCTGGATCATATCCACCATCGAACACAATGATTGGTTCTACTCCGCATTTTCTCAGCAAGGTGAAAAATCTTTTGCATTTTCTTGCATAATGGTCGTAGTCCCCACCATACTGATGTGACACACGATAATGATAAAACAGGAAATGATACAAGTTATTTCCATCAATCACAACTTTAGTATCATGAAGTCTGTGATGACTCAGCAACTTCTGGTTGTTATCAATAAAGGTAGAAAGACCTCGGACTCCCATCATGTAATCATGACAATGGATTCGTTCTATCAATTCTTATCACTAATGCTTGCTTCTCAAATGGCTTAAAAGAAGGCCTGAAATTGCAAAATATCATACTAATACAAACAAAGCCAAGACACCAAGATATATAGATAAACAATGTAGAAAAAGGGCTCTTTACACATGCAAACAGCAAAGGTCCACATCAGCATGCATGTACATGCAGTCTGATCTGAGACTTCTCTGTTTGTTGACATTTACTACAGTATCCACTGATTCTGTAAGTGGACAATGATGGCCTTGACCAGCCTGCGCAAATTTGCAGGCTGATCTGGGCCTGCATTGTCAGCAAATTGACTAAGGCCCCTTTTTGCATGCTGAGCATCATATGTATCTAAACACCTTAACTCCTTAGTGAGTCCTTACCGCATTTGTCCTATAACTTGAATGTACATTTTACTACCAACTGATGTATTTAACCCTTAAACTGCCAATCACAACAATTTTGCTTTGTCATCTGCTTGTGATTTTAAAAGTCATTTCTGCAAACAGTTTGGACCCAGATCAGACAGCTCCTTTAGGTCCACACTGTTTGCCTGTATGCAAAAATAGGTTTGAAAAGTTTGCAAAAATATTCAGCAGGCGACATAAACAGACAACATTTTCAGATGCAGGTTTTCCTGGCATTAAAAGCAAGATAAGCTTTCCTTATCTACAAGAAAATAACCTCTTCTTGAACATCAATGATCTTCCATAGATCCAGATAAGGTGCTTTTTTTCAACCAAAAATTGTTGATATTTTTCTTATTTCTCCACAAATACATATGTTGTGGCACTCATTAGAAGTGTCTCACTGAGGCACTTCTAATGAGTGCCACAACATATGTTTTTGAGGAGAAATAAGAAAAATATTTTCCTGATAACCTCTCTTATCTGGAGCTATGATATTCTTCTATACTATTTTTGGCATACTAAGGAGAAAATTTACATAGATGTCGAAGCCTATTTTCTGAGGAAAATAAGAAAAAAATTTCTTAATGTTTTAAAATGACATCCATTTTATCAAACTGTTACAACCTGACAAATCTACCTGTCTTAACCCTTTCAGTAAGCCGGCCTCGGTGGCTCAGCTGGATGCGCCGTCCGACTGGAGACCAGGAGGTCGTGGGTTCAACCCCCGCCAAGGTCGGCAACATTCTTTCGTGGAGATTGATCATGAAATATTTTCTACGGTCATTCTCCCCCTTCCGCTGATTCACGAAGGGCAGTTGTCAGTTTCTGATGAAAGAATGTGCACAATACTGGTTAACCGCTTAGAGGACTAAGCCTGCCCAGTAAACGTGTGGTTTGGTAAACTGACTGCGCTCGACATGACCCCATTGGGTTGACTGGGCCGTAAAACCTCAACACAAACAATAACCCTTTCAGCCAGGCAGACCAAAACATATACCTGTACAAACACAGTATGTAGATCCAGATGAGACAGCATAATGAGCCATCTCATCAGGATCTAAACTGTTTGGCATTCTTTTTTTTTTTGTTTCAGCCTCAAACACCTACCGGTATTTGCATTATGCTGACATGTCCAAATTCAAGGATGAAAGAATCCACTTCAGAAACTCAGAGATGAAATCATGAAAGGGTGAAAATAATACATTGCAAAATCATTTAATTTGCCAATTATTTCCACACTTTTTGGAAAGAAGAAAAATCCATGCATCTGTGTGTTTGCACTAGTAGACCATTAAGGGTTACAAATTGGACATATTTATGATACATAATTGAAGACTGAATGGGAATATTATTATCCTCATGCTTAAAATGGGGATATTTTTATTAGCTCTGTCCATCTATCGATCCATCACACAGCCTCTTGTCCATACCACTGGGCAGATTTCAACCAATTTACATTCTCCATGTCTCCTATATCTGTGCAGCATCATACCAATTTCTGGCCCTTAGGAAGTGGGGGTGGGGGGCTTGAGGGGTATCAAAAAAATAGAAAAGAAGATGATCCCTTTGCAGTCCTGTTTCAAATTTGTGTTTTCATTACAATTTTCACACTTTAAACCCTGCAATTTTATAGGTGACTTGTTCTTTGTTACTTTACGATGGCTCTCCAACTCTGTTTTAAACTTTTTATCCATGGAAGACTTGGAGAAAATTTAAAAAAAATAATAATTTATGTCTTTACACCTTATGTCACAAAACTGATAATATTGGGCAGTCATATACTTTGGTCATACCAGACCAAAGAGCTTAAAAATAACATGACTCTGTATGTTTTCTAAGGTCTCTTTTATCTCTTTTTTTTTTATACAACTGTAGCACAGCAAAAACATTAGCAGAGTGGACTCTTCTGCCTTGTGCACACACACACAAACACACACACATGATCACCTTGAAAGGTATTCGGGAGATGAGGCAATATATATAAAAGGGTTCATACATTCAGGATTGACTAAAATTCATTGACATTTCCCTGACTTTTCCCTGAAGTAAATTCAAGTTTCCCTGACAATATCAAAGCTGCAAATTTTATGAATTAAGCAAGAAAATTACGTCGGGGCAAAACATCCTAGTTTCATCAGACTGAAATGCAAAATTCCCTGACATTTCCCTTACATGGTTGCAAAATTTTGTTTTTCCCTGACACATCACAGAATTCCCTGACAATTCCCTGACCTTGAAAAAAAAAAAAAAAAAAAAAAAAAAATCCCTGACATTTCCCTGACGTGCATATACCTTGTAAAAGGAACACACACAAAGACACACACATATAACACACACATCGGAATCTTACACGTAACACATATATGCCTAGCTCCTCATTTTTGGGGACATTTGCAAAAAATGAAGACCCAGATCAGACGACGCAGAAAGTAAAAAAGTACAGAACTTTTGTATAGCTTACACTTATTTAAAATTGATCTGTTCAAAGGCACTTGTGGGACATTGGAAAACAGTGTAGATCCAGATCTGTCCAAAGGCATTTTTGGGACTTTTGCAAACAGTGTAAACCCTGATTAGACGCCACAGAATGCGGCGTCACTGTTTATTTACAGTGCGGAATTCTTTTGCAAACTTACAAACAAAATAAAACTGATACCCTTTAAATTTAAAATGGATCTGTCCAAAGGCATTTTGTGAACATTTGCAAATGGTGTAGACCCAGATCAGATGCCGCAGAACGCCAAGTCTGATCAGGGTCACATCTGTTTGCTTAATGTACAGGAATTTTTGTAAATGTACGAAAAAAAAGTCTGACACCACTTGAATTTAAAATGGATATGTCAAAATTAGGCACTTTTGGGACATTTGCCAACAGTGTAGACCCATTCAGAGGCCACAGTATGAGTTCAGCGTCTAATCAGGGTCACCACTTGCTTAATCTACAGGAATTTTTGTAAGTCTTACAACAAATAAAACAAGTCTGACACCCCTTAAATTTAAAATGGATCTGTTCAAGAGTAATGGTGGAAAAGTGAAGATTATATACATACATGTAAGTTAAAAACAATAGACAGTTTCATTTCCAGTTAAATGGTGTCTGGTTAATTTTATCTATTGAAAATTTTGCAAAGCTGTACATACAGTATAAACATTTTCAGTTGCAGTGCTCTGCATTGTCTGATTTGTGTCTACAATGTTTGCATATGTAAAAAAAGAATCGGACACTAAGCATATATTGGTAACAGAGATTAAACAATCATGTGAGACACGCAGAAAACTGAGTTATTAACATGATTAAGTAGGTGTCAACAGATTACAGAATGATAAGTTGGCCACTACAAGTGAAAAGAGTTCTTCAAGCATGTGTGCTCAGCGAAGATTCAAATCAGCCAGCTATCAACTCAGAGATATATATATAGATGCATGTAGATGGATGGATAGGTGGATGGATAGATGGACAGATTGACAGACAGACAGATAGAACAAAAATAAACAGAAAATATAATTTAGGCTTTTTTTCTTTTAACAAGTTGGATATTCAGTTATATTTAGGTAACAGGGTTGCCAGATTTTTGGGAAAGGGTTGCCAAATCTTATTAACTATATATCTGTTCTTTTTGTGGCTGTTGATTTGCATTTGTCTGTCTTTCCCTTTGGTGTTAACTTGATGTGACCTTGACAGGATTGCATCAGCTCCAGAGTTCACTTATTTACTTTACATGTCCCACAACGCTGATGCTGCAATCGGTCACACACATCACAAGAAATAGCACGGCAACGACCAACTATACTCTCTGACATGCAATTACACAAAACAGCCTTTACTCCACTTTAGAATATTTAGATAATTGTATAACGATTTCAAAGATGAATATGGCTGTAGTCTTTGGCGAGTCTTATAGCCCTGTCATTGGTGTACGATAGGTTTTCTTGAAACAAACAATATGTCAATTTTGACAATTTGGGATTCCATTTAACCTTTTACAGCCATTGTTTATCGACAACGTCAAAGGATCAACCCACCAATTCAATGCACTAAAACTGGTAAGGGTACTAACAAGATAATTTAAGCTGTTTACTAAGATCTTAGCATGTATTTTCACACCTCACCATTAATTGTGTAAACAAGGTGATTAAAGGATCAGAACAGGTAAAACTTTATTTAATTTAATCACAAGAATACAAACGAAGCCAACATTGATAAACAAAAAAAAAAAATTTTCTTTTTCTTTCTTTCCTTTGTCCTCCTTTTCCTTCACATAAAAAAAAAACAACCTCTAATTAGGGGAAATGGTTTGTGGGGCGAAATGACTTGGGGAGGGGGGAAATGGTATTGGAGAGGGGGGGGATGTGTAGGAGGACGACTAAGGGTGAAAATGGAGGTGAAACAACGGTAGGGTATAAAACACAGCCGCAAAATGCAGCCATATTAAAAATACAAGAAAAAAGCAGCCACTATACAGGTAATAGGGAATGCAGCCAATATAGGTAAAGAGTGAAAAGGTGTTAATACCAGACCAATTTTAACTTTTGTACAATGTTAAGTAAGCGTGAAGTGTTTGATATTATTTGTTCTAATTGCTTTGGAGATTTACTTTTTTTTATTAACCTTTATCAGTCTCTGGGTTTATTCAGCAGACAACAAATTGATATTAATTTTCTTATTTTTTCCCAGCTGGAGACATTTGCATGAAATATCAAATCCCGTTTTCTGAAAAAAAACACACAAAAAAAAACAAAAAACATATAATAATAATAGTAATAGTAACAATAATAATAAAAGAAAAATATTTCAATATGTCATCTGCTGAAATTTTTGCCCAGAGTGTTAAGCGTTCATTGGGGGTGAAAAAAAAAAAAAAAAAAAAAAAAAAATTTTCTATTTCATATTTAACCAATGGATGTTCCATTGTCTCTATGTAAATAAAACTAAGGTTAAATTTCAATAACCAAAAATTATCACATAGTGGCCTAAATTCCCAACATTCAGCATTAAATATCTCGTGATGTAGACGGTCTACATGTATGCAAATGTGATAAATCAGTTATACCATGGTTCTGCGCATGTACATGCGATAATGCACTCGCTCACGCTCGTGCATTATCGCATCGTACATGCGCACGAACCATGGTATAACTAAGACTTATCACATAGTAGCCTGAATTCCCAACATTCAGCATGAAATATCTCGCGATGTAGATGATCTACATGCATGCAAATGTGATAAATCAGTTATACCATGGTTGTACGCATGTACGTGCGATAATGCACTCGCTCACGCTCGTGCATTATCGCATCGTACATGCGCACAAACCATGGTATAACTAAGACTTATACCATAGCTAGACCATGGGATAATTTTCAATTTTGAAAATTAATCCATGGTTTTATTTATAGATCTCACAGGTGTACTTTAGAATGACTGTCAACGCATCAGTGCACCGTAATCTTTTTCACTCTCTGGACTAATTCCGCAGGCGATGGCAATTTGATATTTCCCTCAAAAAACAGATTGTTGTTTTCTGGGAAAGATAAGAAAAATATTTCAAAATGTTGTATGTTGAATTTTGTTTCAGCAGACATTTTGAAACATTTTCATATTTTTCCTAGAAAACAGAATTAGACATTTCATGCAAATTGTCTCCAAATGTCAAATGTTTATTGGAAAAATAAACGTATCATCAATATGTTGTCTGCTGAAAATGCCCAGAGTGCTAACCATCAATTTTCAGCAGATGACATTTTTTAAATAATTTTCTTTTTTTTTTTTCTCAGGAAACTGGATTTGACATTTCATGCACATTGTCTCAACTAGAGACAGTTTGCATCAAATGTCAAATTCTGTTGGCTGGAAAAAACTAAGAAAGTATCATCAAATATATTGTCCGCTGATATTGTCCAGAGACTGGTAAAGGTTAGAGAAACTTCAAAATTTACTTCTGCACTGAGCAACTTTCTATTTAAAAATGACATTTTTTGTTGAATAAAACACATGAAACCAGACAGTCTGTCTTGAGAATATTATAATGACCAAAGCTACAGCTGACCAACCAGATTGCACCAAAGTTTGACCAAATTAAGTTGCTGATGTAATTTCTTTTGATTGACAAGACTGCAACCAATCAGATTTTAGCAGTAGTGCCTCAGTTAGTTTTATTCAAAAAAGGTGGGGTGTTGCATCCTTTTTAGTACACAAGGTCAATAGGCCCAGCATTACATCAGACTGCCTGTTACCACTTTACCATAAAAATATAAAAAAAAGAGAAATAGAGGTAAAAAAGTAGAAAAAGATATACTAAATAAATAAAAGTAAAGTTTTTGTAAGAAAAAAACAAAACATAACAGTCCCATACATTGGTTAAAACAGATAAACCATGTTATTGTCTCGGTTTTGGGAATACTGTAAATTATATCATAATTTGGTGACCTTTCACTGTCTGACCCAAACTTGGCTCCGCCTCGTTTGGGGTCAGACAGTGAAAGGTCACCAAACTGATATAATTTACAGTATACCCAAAACCTCGACAATAACCATGGTTTATCTATAACTTAATATGTTTTCTATTATGGAATGCGTCTTTCATATCTGTAGAACTAGCCTTTTCAGATGACAATGTTTGATATCGTTCTTACCATAATAAACCTAAATATTGGGACAGAGAGGCATGAGCAAATTGTATAGACCCAGTTCAGACGTCGCTGAACGCCTGTTTCCCACTCGTCCAGCAATATTTCAAACATAACAACACTTTTACAACTTATATGCCCTGTCTATAGCTCATTATGAATGAATGAACGAATGAACGAACGAACGAACGAACGAACGAACGAACGAACGAATGAATGAATGAACAAAAAAAAGAAAGGACGGACAAATGAATGAACTGACTGGTGGAAATTTCGGGGACATTTATTTTCCATCTTTGTAACTGATTGTTCGACTGACTGAATCATTTGTTCGTTCGTTCATTCATTTATTTTTTTATTTATTATTTCTACATCGTCTGTATATAGTTTCCAATCCAATATGTATATTTTCAGTACCGTATTAATTTATTTACCAAATTTACAACTACATGTAAATCATTTGTATCGAACTCACATCTCTGTTGTCAAAACAAGTGGCACACTTCAGAATCTATTCATCTTTATATATTGGATATTAAAGACAATAATATTGGCGACACGTGTACATGACAGTTTATCAATTTTATACTAGGTTTATATAAACATAATTAAAACAACACTCTGAAATACGTCCATACGATAATTGAGTTAATTTAATTGACTTGATTACATCATTTGAACTGGTGCATGACAAAAAACAAGTTTTACCTGTGCCCAAGCGATGACTCAGATCAGCCTGTCCAGGTCTTTGCTGCGTGGTCAATGAGTAGCTAAGGACCCAGCTGTCTTCGTTCAGACACTAAAGACTCTGATCAGACTGGGTGGATGTCCTTGCTGATTTGAGTCTTCATTGGGTGCTCTCTAGGCGCTTATGTCAAATGTTTGGTTTTGTCATGCGCAGGTTTTAGAAACATAATAGATCATATTGTCTTCATTTGGTCAGTGAAGACTGTGATCATGTATAAATCAACGCATTTCAAAGTTGTTCCTATGAAAAGGTTTGGAGAGAGAAAGAGCCTCTTATGGATCATCCAAGAAATTAAACGTCTTGCTAGGAAATGCAACAAACTTTTTCAGCTCCAGAGGAAGACAGAGAAGAGCAAGGACAGACATCATTTCAAGCAGGTAAAGCATCTTTTTCAAACTTAAGATTTTGATATGAGTCTTCTCTGAGCCCTCATGTCAAATGTTTGGTTTTGTCATATGCAGGCTTATTTAAGAAACACAATTGATCACATGGTCTTCTTTTGGTCACCAAAGACTACTATCAGGCTTGGCAGATTCCCTTGCTGATATGAGTCTTCTCTGGGCGCACATGTCAAATATTTGGTTTTAACATCCGCGGGCTAATTTAAGAAACACAACTGATCATTCAGTCATTCATAACAAGCTGTAGACAGGGCGGACAGTCTGTGTGACATGCAGAAAATACATTCACGATACGCTAAGTAAGTTCTTCCTTGCCTTCTCAATGTGATTTTCATCACTCAGATAACGATTCTGGTTCTCATTTAAACTGGCCATATAAAAGTTCCGCTAGTCTGTTCATTCATCTGTCCGTCTGTCTGTTCGTTCCTTCCTTCCTCTCTTCATTCATTCATTCATAACGAGCTGTAGACAGGGCAGAGATTCTGAGGGACATGCAGATGTTGTGAGAGAAAAAATACATTCACCATACGCTAAGTAAGTTCTTCTTCATCTTCTTAATGTGATGCTCATCACTAAAGCAAATAATTCCGGTTAATTAAACTGGAAATTGTAAAATTGTTATACATCAAGTTAACAAACGCATGCAATGAATACCCTTCTCCTAAATTTTGTTCAAACCCATAGCTCGTGGTTACTCATTAGAACTGCCTCTTCAGGCAATTCTAACGAGCACTCAAATCTATGTTGGGCAGAAATACCATTTTAATTACTCTAAATATTGGGACATTAACTCCTTACCATACTTGTCCTACAAGTTGTAAAAGTCTGTTCCATTACCTGTTGATGATTTTGAAATATTGCTGGACGAGCAGGAAACAGGCGTTCTGCGACGTCTAAACTTGGTCTACATAGTTTACTCATGACTCTGTCCCAATACTTAGGGTTATTACGGTAAGAAAGATATCAAACATTTTCATCTGAAAAAGCTAGCTCTATAGAATGAAAGACGCATTCCATTATAGAAAACATAATATTAAATATGAAATAGAAACATCGCTTTCTTTTTTGTACTTTCACCCCAAATTAACGTTTAGTAATCTGGACAAAAAACAGACGACGTACTGAAATATTTTTTTTTTATTATTATTATAATTATTAATATTATTTTTTAATTCCAGCACAAATTTGTTGTCTGCTGAATTAACCCAGAGAGTGATAAAGGTTAATAAAACATAAATCTCCAAAGCAATTAGAACAAATAACATCATACACTTCACGCTCACTTACATTGTACAAAAGTTAAAATATGTCTGGTATTAACAACCCAAAACAAACTACTGTCCTTTCAACATCAGATGGAAAAAAGTATTTTGCTTGGCGTTTTGTTTTAAATGAAAGTATTTTTGTTCTGACTGACCAATCTTAAAAGAAACCATTTGTAGGGGGAAACAACTATGGGAGGAATCAGAATTTTTACTGGTCTAGAATGACATTCATTCAGGAAGGAAACGTCTTGGGGGCAAAGCGAAACTTGTTACCTCGCTGCGCATGGAGGATTCATCAGAATAGTGCTGTACAAGTAAACATACAAATTCATACTACTGACACAACATTAGTGGAATATGTAAAGAAGATCCATTAAATCAATGCGACCATACCTTCAACATTGACCTGCATTTGCTTGACAGCTTAAAGACTGAAGAACAGTACCAAGGGAGCTAACTGCAAAACGCCCACGAGAGTGTTGTTAAATTTCATTCAGTGCTTTGTTTTTCCTTCCTTTTCTCTATTTTTTTTTTTTTTTTTCCCGGGATGACCTTAGAAGTTAACTTTATCTATTTGTCTAAAAACGCTACGCTTTTAAACACTTCTTCTTGACATCTTTGATGAAATATCAATAAAATTTCAATCAGTCAAGAGAACTACAAATTGAACGATCCTTATTATATGTCACGTGATAACAAAATGGATTCCGACGGAGTGGTGAAACACGTTGTTTTGGATTCAGGAGCATTTTTAAGGAACGCTCCAATCCAGGTCTAACATTTTTGTGAAATGATATCTTTTACACAATAATTGGCATTGATTGTAACGGCTGAGAGACTGATTAAGTATCATTAGATTTGTTAATTTCCCAAATGCAGTCGCGAAAATACATGATATATCAAGGGTATAATTGGTTGGCAACTCTGAATTTATTAATTACAGACAATTTTTTTCTCGTTTCAAAACTGATTTATTAGCGGTATGATTTTTAATTTTGGATTTATTGAAACATGTGCCCCAGTGATTTTTTTTTCAATAGTATAACTGTCAACAATGTGGAGCACAGTGTGGTAAAACATTGGATTCGATGGTAACACGATAAACCGAAATCACTGTTGAAATCACAATTGAAATCACCAAAATAGGGATAGGGTATGGAAATCACCAATGTAGACATGGGTAGGGTAGAGAAGTTACCGAAATCACCAAAGAAGAGAGGGGTTGAAATCACCGATATACAGAGGGTTTGGATTAAGAAATCACCGAAATCACCAAAATAAATAGGGATAGGATATAGAAATCACCAATATAGAGACAGATAGGATAGAGTAGTAGATAGATGGGATCGCATGGTCACCGAAATCATTATTGTAGATAGGGGTAGGGTAAAGAAATTGTTGAAATCACTGATGTACAGAGGGGTTGCATTGAGAAATCACTGTGGAAGTCACCAAAAATCACCAAAATAGATAGGGATAGTGTATGGAAATGACAAAAATCACCAATGTAGATATTAGTAGGGTACAGTAGTCATCGAAATGACCATTGTAGATAGGGGTAGAGTATAGAAATTGTTGAAATCCCCGATATACAGAGGGGTTGCATTGAGAAATCACCATGGAAATCACCAAAATAGATAGGGATGGGTGTGGAAATCACCGAAATCACTAATGTAGAAATGGATAGGAAAGAGTAGTCACTGAAATCACCTTTGAAGATTGGGGTAGGTTATAGAAATTGATGAATCCTCACTATACAGAGGGTTTGGATTGAGAAATCACTGTGAAAATCACCGAAATCACCAAAGAAGACAGTAATCAACAATGTAGAGATGGAGTAGTAAACTAAAAGCTTCATTATTCAAGGTGTATGTTCTAAATGTTATAATTGTTTAATGAACATTTGCATTCCATTTAAGCAACAGACTTTGCGAATCTGCAGGATGCTCTCGGCCTAGACCAGTCTTCGTGAACACTGCAGGACTGCAGGACAAAACTGGCAAATTTTCAATTTGTCCTGCAAAAAATTTCAGTCTGTCTGACAGCTGTCCTGCAGTTCTTTTTTAAAATTAAGTTGTAATAAATTAAACAATGATTGGTCTGTCCTGCAGACTTTCAGTTTGTCCTGCAGAAGATTTCAGTTTGTCTGACAGCTGTCCTGCAGCACGTCAAAAGGTTTCGCGAAGACTGTCTACTAGACAGTACGCATAATATGTCCCGAAGATATTTTTTCACTCGACATTGCCTAAATGTCATAAAAAATGAGATGTAACATGAGTGCTCTCTGATCAGCGACTTCGATATAAATCTGTTGCAGATACAATTACCATAATAACCCTAAGGATTGGGACAGCCAGGCCTGAGCAAACAGTGTAGACCCAGATCATGCACCGCAGAACACGGCATCTGATCAGGGTCTACACTGTTTGCCGCTCATCCAGCAATCCGGTAGATTTGGTTTTAGTTCGAACAGGTAAAAAATAAGTATTGATCCGGGTGTTCAAATTATTAGAAAATCAGTTTCAAAAAAAAAAAAACAAAGCACTGTTCGAACTATCTGAAATTGTGGAAAATCTCCGATAAAAACTGTCTTAACATGATCAAAAAATCAATCACTAACCTACAGTCCCTTGGTGATGTGTCTGACCATTTGAGATGTCGTTAGCAATGGCCGTACACTCGCCGATTTACACATTCTGTTTTACCAAAGTTGTTAGTATTTTGCCTTTTGGCTATTTTCAGAGTGCTCACTAAATAGGTGTCTTTTCATTTTTTTTTTTTCATTCATTTACCTGGTGACCGACAAAGGATTAACCCTTAAAGCGCCAATCACAACTGCAGCAAAAAACAATTTTACTTTTATTTTTTTTTTTTTTTTTTCAGAGAATAAAGTCTTGACATTTCAGGTGAATCATCTGCCAAGCAGATGATTCACATGGAATGTCATCACATTTCCCTGAAAAATAAATAATAATAAATAAAAAAATTCAAAATGTTGTCTGCTACAAATTTTCGCTTAGCGCTTTAAGGGTTAGTTCAAACTGGCTGTCAATCAGCTTTTAGCTGCAATAACGGTAAATGCCCTTGTGTCATGTATGAATGAAACCTGAGCAAAACAAAGAATGCCGAAAAGTGCTTTGATGTTATCGTAGGTTGTGAACACATTTAACCCATAAGGCCTGAAAAAAAATTATGTTTCCGATTTCCTGACTGACTGTCAAAAAAATGCGCCGACTAATTTTTTAGCACACGAAAAAAAAAAAAAAAAACTAACTAACCCTGAACAGTCCCGGTTTTTATATACGTTTGTTACATAATTTGTCCTTACCAATTTTCGGATGTTGTCAGTCTTCATCGTTCATTTATTTATTTCCAATATGGTGGCACCCTTACAAGCCAAACCGAGCATATTAGTACAGATTATTTTGAAGCATGCAGCCACATCTCGGCCTAAAATGAAATAAAAGCTGTGTAACATGGCGCCCCTATATCATCAGTATTCAAAAACGGTCAAATGTTCGGTAAGACAAGTCAAAATATTTTAAGAATCCATTAAAGAAAAATTACAATTCACCAACCATAATTTGACTTGGAAAAAAAAAAAAAGTTGCCGACCTACCGACCCCATGGCAAATTGGCGATGAAATCGGAAACAGAACATTTTTTTTTTAGGCCTAAAGTGCCAAGCAAAATTTGTGGAGATGGCAGTCTTAATTTATTTTTTTTCTGTTTTCAGAGAAAACAAGTCTTGACATTTCATGTGAATAGTCTCTGACAAATTAAAAAAAAAATGTCAGAATTGTTGTCTGCTGCGGTTGTGATTGGTGCATTAAGGGTTAACTGATATATAGATGAGCTGCTGAAAAAGAAATGCCAGAGAGTGTATAAAGGGTATTACTTCATTTAACCCTATAAGCGCCAATCACAACTGCAGCAGAAAACAATTTTACTTTTATTTCTTCAGAGAATAAAGTCTTGACATTTCATGTGAATCATCAGCCAAGCAGATACTTCATGTGAAATGTCAATACTTATTTTCTCTGAAAAATAAATGAAAATAATAAATAAAAAGAATTCAAAGTGTTGTCTGCTACAAATTTTACTTGGCACTTTAAGGGTTAACCCTTGTCCTGCTGAATAAATTAAGATGCCATGCCCACTTCTAATTTCCAGCCAATCAGGTTACTTGATCCAGATTGTTGATATAAATTCACATTCTGAATGGCAAACAGTGCAGATACAGATCAGTTGGCTTCTTCAGAAGCCAACTGATCTGGATCTACACTGTTTGCAAAGGCGGGGTATATCCGGGCTCAGCAGGACAAGGGTTAATATCCAATCTAGAGCATACCTTCTGTACAGGTAATTGCGTCAGCGATAATTAGAAAGCGCTAATATACTGATTTCCGGTTTTTCAGTACATTCTGGTCTCCGGCTCTTCTCTGTGTAACAATTCATGTGTATCATTTTTTTTTTATCGGATTGCACACGGAACTTCGAGGTACGTAATGTTCATCAACAAAATATACATGTACATCAGCAAATCATAAGAAAGAGAGTGGGCAAACGGATTCATTAAATATCCCTATCATTTAAAATTAACTTTTTCACTTTTTCAAACAATTTGAAAATCAGTTTAAAAAAATAAGTGACTGTTCGAACTAATAGAGCAATTTTGGGGAGGTTATTTCAAAACAGTAAGGGGTGTTCGAATTATTAGAGTGTTCCAACTAAAAGGAAATCTACTTATCTTAAATGCATCAACTTGTATTGGAACAGACTACAGATTATAGGATAAGTATGGGAAGGACAGGTATCCCATTATTTAGAATAAATAGGCATCTTTCTTTATCGCTTATTATGCTGTGTATAATTTCAGCAGACGACATGAAATATTTTTATTATTTTTTCCCACAAAATAGGCATTGACATTCAATGCAATTTGTCTCCTAGGAGACAATCAAACAAACAAACGTACAAATATCTAAATTAGAACTTTTTATGTTAATATAATTTCATACAATACTGTATTAAATTGCCTACAATATTGTAAATAGGCTAGCGACTACTATATTTCAGTGATTTCAGCGCGATAATTTTGCTCCAGGCATATGGAAATTTTCTGTTTGATTACACAATCAATTGTAATATCCTGAAATATACTTTATTTCAAGGAATCACCCATTTTTGGGCAGGTACATTGGTGATTTCAGTGATTTCTACGATGATTTCAGTGTGGTGATTTCAGTCCAGGCAAATGGAATTTTCCGTTTAATTACACAGTCAATTCTAATATCCTGAAATATACTAATTAAATTGTTGAAAAACAACTTTATTTCAAGGAATCACCCATTTTCGGGCACCTGCATTGGTGATTTCAATAGTGATTTCAACGGTGATTTTGGTGGATTTTGGTTTATCGCCTGACTTGGATTTGAGATTGAGAGGTAGCTGGTTTGATCCGCGCAAGCACCGAGTGTTGTGTTCTTGAGCAAGACACTTTATTCACATTGCTTAGTATTTGACCTGCCTAGAATGCCTGCAAGGGTGTATACCTGTTTTTTTTGTGGGGGGGGGGGTGGAGGTGGGGTATCTCCTTTTCTCATTTTTGACTTTTCACTGCACTGACCAACTATTAGAATCAGAATTTTTACTGATGATACATCTAATGAAATTCATTCATCAAGATCTGTGATATGGGAAGTTATCCCTAGCTCTCACCAGAGAAACCATCCTCTGTACCTTCAACAGTAATAAATGATAATCAAATCCGGAAGGACATTCTAATCAATGATTGTTTGAGGGAAGAATGAGCCCTTGTAAATGTCAGTTCTTGGGGTCTGAAAAGTCAATTAGTGATGATTTCTACTGTGCCTGCTTGTGGGGATAAGATCATCTGTTGGAATGCTGGCAGCACCCTTTTGACTTTTGTCTCCCATTTTAGTTTTTTCAGTATTTCAGTCAATCTCCCAGTTTCAAAGCAGTAATTACCATTAACAAACCTTGCAGCCCTATTCTGAACTTTTTTGATTTCTTGTTGACACAGCTGCCATATTTCAGAATGGGCCAAACAAGTCCCCTATATGCTGCCTCTTTTACATCCTGTGGACATTGATAAAGATTTCATCTCAGGAAACCAAGAGTTCTATTTGCCTTAGTACACATGTTGTCTGAAGCATACCTGCACATAATTGCCGGTCTCGGTGGCTCAGTTGGATGTGCGTCTGACTGGGTGATCAGGAGATTGTGGGTTCGACACCCACCGGGTCGGCAACATTCTTTCGTGGAGATTTGATCATGAAATATTTCTACGGTCATTTTCTCCCTTCAGCTGATTCAAGAAGGGCAGTTTTCAGTTTCTGGACAAAAAAATGTGCACAATACTGGTTACCCGCTTAGAGAACTAAGCTTGCCTAGTAAAAGTGTGGTTAGGTAAACTGACCACACTCGACATGACCCCATTGGGTTGACTGGGCCATAAACCTCAACATAAAAAAAAAACCTGCACATAATTTAAAGAAAGGATAGACATCAAAAAACGTTTCAGCCTTTTCTGAGTCATCCTGCTAGGCAGATAATTCACATGAAACAGTGATTTTTTTACCTGCACATCCCGAGTCCCGTACTCACATTTTTGCTTTGGGACTCACATTTTAAATCTCAGCGAGTCCCAGGACTCACAAGGTTATAGTGGAAAATTCTGTAATAGATGCAATGATTTTCTAGTAGGACTCACTTTATATAGCCCAAGCGAGTCCTGGGACGCATAGGTATAAAATTGTAAATAAATCACTGATGAAATGAAAAAATTTAGACTGTTGTCTGCTACAATTTTGCTTGATGCTTTACGGGTTGTAAAAATATTAATATGATAGTAGTTCTGTCTATTTTATTGTAGAATATTGGAGAAAATGTGTACACAATACCAGAAGTTGTAGAAGAAATCAAAGATAAAGCCACTAAGCAACGACTACAGGTGTTGCCATATCAGCTAATCTACCGGGAGCCACCTCCAGAGACAATAAAAGCAGGTAGATTGGTACTGAGAAAAACTGCTGTGAAAAATACATGTATTATTGTACCTCTGATATAATTGTATATCAAGGGTTTAGTTTTCGCTTTTCTGTTTGTCAATACATATGTAAGTTTGTCCTTCCACAGCGTAAGTGGATATCTGGATAAAAGTTTTGAAGACATTATATTATCAAGGTCTGTTGATGGATTGACACCAGTGGACAGGTGGAGGGGTATATATGTGACCCACTGGTCACTTTGTCTACTTTTAGACAAAGTATTAATTTATTTCTCTTATATATAGTATATAATATTATAGAAGATTTATTAAACAAGACAGTCAGATTCCAAATTTCTGAATTTGAAATTGGTTTAAATATCATACTGATATCACCAGATTGGAAATATAAGAAAAACATCAACATTGTGAATTTGTCTTGTCAAAACAAATTCTTGATACTGTATTCAGTGACTATTCACTATTGTAGTTAAAATAGCTCTAGATAAAATGCTTTTTTTCAACTAAAGACAGTTAATGTTTATATTTTTCCACAGACATACAGGTATATTTTGTGGGTACTCATTAGAAGCACATCACATTTCTAATGAGTACCCACAAATTAAGCTGTCTTTTAGAAATAAGAAAACTATTTATCTGGATACTTTTGTTATCTAGATCTATGACAAATTAAGCATGACAATCTTCATTGAAGTTGTTATTAAAAATTAAAAGAGGAGTTTGTTGATAATTCTAGGATAATTTTTCTTATTTCCTCATAAAAACATTTGGAGCACCTTTAGAATCTGTCCGCACTTAATCTTACTTACGTACATATATTTTCATCATCATGTTATTATATCTTCAGTAACTGAGTTTGCAAAGAAGACAGGTGATTATGGTAGTTTGTCGGCAGTTGATATCAGGGTTATGGCCCTAACCTTACAGCTGGAGAAAGAAAATGTGGGCATAGATCACATCAAAACAGTTCCTGACAAAAAGGTATTTTTTTGTGTTTCAAGAAGCCTACTTATTTGGATAGAGATTGCAGAACAAACAATTTAGACTCAGAGCAGAAACCATTCAGCCAAAAACTTTCAAGACACATCAACAGGTACAGTGCTTGCACTAACTGTCAAAATCAGGAAGTCCCACGATTTCCTAGCTCCCAATATCTGGAAGTCCTGGTGATCAAATTTTTTCACTCACTTTCAGAAACTCAATCTCAGTATTCTTAAACACTAATTTATGGAATAAAACCACTATTCTTAAGCTAAATAACACATAAATTCATTCTAAATTTTTGTTATAAATGACTAAATATCTTTAAAAGTTGGGAGTCCCAGACTTCCTGGCATTGATTTTTGGAAGTCCCAGGGCAATATTTTGAAGCCTGACTACCAGACTTCCCTTAATGCAAGCATCGCAGGTAGTCACATAGTCAAATTGACTGGCCCTAAATGTTTGTATAAACATGGCCGGACAAACATTGCAGACCCAGATCAAATGTATTGTTTGCCATTCAGCCAACACTATTATGACACACACCAGGTAGCTGCAGTCAAACTGACTTGCTCAAGTGTTAGGACAAGTACAGTAAGCCATAACTCTTGATAAGGCGCTTTTTTTCAACCAAAAAGTTTCTATATTTTTCTTATTTCTCAACAAAAACATATTTTGTGGGTACTCATTAGAAGCGCCTCGTCGAGGCGCTTCTGATGAGTACCCACAACATATGTTTTCATTGAGAAATAAGAAAATTATTTACCAAATACCCACTCTTATCTAGACCTATGGTAAGCCTTATGGCACCATGGAAAATTATAGCAGACAGCATTTTGATTTTTTTCTTTTTTCAAAGAAAATACGTCTAGACATTTTGTGTGAATTCTCTGCCAAACAGACAATACACATGAAATGTCAAGCCTTATTTTCTGTGAAAAATACTGAAAACAAGAATGGTGACTGCTACAATTATGATTTGCACTTTAAGGGTTTATGTTAATGTTTATGTTACAGGTTGAATGGAATAGCACAACTCGTGCCTTAGAGAAACCAACTGATATAGCTGGATTTTATCTCAAACCAAAGGTTAGTCTTGAAATACTTTATATAACCAACTCTCCAGATTAGCAGCATATGTATTCTTATGGAAAATGGCCTAAAATTTCATACACCAAAGTTTCTGACAAAATGGGTTAAGTGAAGTCTTTCAGAAATATAAGCAAAGAAAAGCACTTAATCCAGACACTTGATGCAGGAGTCTTTGGTGAGTAACAGCAGGATGATTCAACTGATCTGTATCTATCCAATATCAACAAACATTGATTTAGAGTAGTTTGTATATCTTAGACAAAAGAAAATGTCCATAATCATACATAACTCCTGTTTGGGTGCTTTTTCATTGTAAAAGTATTCAATATTTTCTTATTTCTCAATAAAAGCATATGTTGTGGGTATTCGTTTGAAGCACTTTAGGCAAGGCACTTCTAATGAGTAACCACAACATATGTTTAATGAAGAAATATCTGAATACCCCCTATTATCTGGAGCTTTGAAGATGATATGCGATCCTTTTTACTAGTGTCCTTTTTCTTAGTTCTTTCCAAAGTAAAGTGTTGCTTACTTCAAGGTTGTAACGAAGAATGTAATATAATTTGAAACTTCCCCACATCTTATGGTGGCGGCCTTGGTGGGTCAGTGGGATGTGTGTCAAACTGGTGATCAGGAGGTCTCAGACTCAGTCCCTGCCGGGTTTGGCAACATTCTTCCGTGGAGATTGATCATAAAATATTTTCTATGAGCATTCTCTCCCTTCTGCTGATTAAAGATGGGCAGTTGCTAGTTTCTGGCAAAAGACAAGTACTGATGAACTGCTTGGAGGACTAAGTCTGGCCACAAAAAGTGTGGTTAGGTAAACTGGCCAACTTGACATGACCTTAACAGTGCTGAATGGGCTGTTAAACTCCAAACCAACCAACCAACATTGATACGTCACCATTAGTCGGCATTTTAATTGTCATTTATAATGGAAGCTTTTAGCCTATCACAAAATGAAGTTTGTAGGTAGCTTGCAAGAGAAAACAACACTGACCTGGGATAATTTAGGATATGTTTAAAGCTGTGACAAGAAATACTCCTTTTTCATTTAGTATAATCATGCATTTATGATATTTAACCCATTTATACTGAGTAAACTCCCCACATTATATATTGAAAGAGTCAATTTCAATTTTAACCCTTGTCCTTCTGAACCCGGATATGACCTGTCTTTGCAAACAGTGTAGATCCAGATCAGTTGGCTTCTGAAGAAGCCAACTGATCTGGATCTGCACTGTTTGCCATTAAGTATGTGAATTTATATCAGCAAGCTGTATCAAGTAATCTGATTGGCTGAAAATTAGAAGTGGGAGTGGCATATTAATTTATTCAGCAGGACAAGGGTTAAGTATTCCTACAGAAAAATGGCTAAACTATATGCAAACAGTGGAGACCCTGATCAGATGTTGCATTCTGATCTGGGTCTGCACTGTTTGCCAGTTACCCTTTTGAGGGTTTCCAGACTGAAATTGGTTGATCTAGAATTTGCCTGTTAGGCAGCTGGTACGTGAGCTTTTTACATTTCAGAAGTCATCATCTAGAACTACTTCTGAATGTTCAACAAGGTCTGATGAAGGGCAGATAAACACAGAGACAAATAAAGCTGGAGAAGTCTCGGCAGAAAGACTAGGACCAGTCGAGGAAGATGTCAGTGTTGAGCCAGACAGCTCTGAGACTGGTTGTAGACTACTCAGTGTTGAAGACTTACCTGTATGTGATAAATCTTCAAAGGCACAGTCTGAGTGTATAAATCAAGGAACAGAGCCACCAGATAGCAGTTCTCCAGTATCCTCAGAAATGCAGTCTCAAAAAAAGGATTCTGTTAAACAGATTTCTGACTTTGATAGTATCATAGAAACAAAGTGTAACACAACTGAAAATGAAAATTTAATTGATAACCATTCTAATTCCTTGAACAATTCTGAAGAACTTCAAGAAGGGGACATAATTACTGCAGAATGTTTGGAGGAAGATTCTGGTGATAGTAGTAATGAAGAAAGTGATGATGATGATGGTGATGATGATGATGATGATGATGAAGGTTGGATCACACCAAGTAATATAAAAAGTGTAAAACAGAAGATGGGAATGCCAGAGTCAGAAAAGGCTAGTGTCCCAGTTGGTTGCCTCACAACAGATTTTGCAATGCAGGTTAGTAAGCCAGATTTGGATGGTATATTCACTGTAGAGGTTAAAAATTAATTATAGTGAGTGTGGTGATAATTTACCTTACTAGCTCCTGATAAAATGCTTTTTTCAATCGAAAAGTATTTATATCTTTTTTTTTATATTTCCACAAAAACAAATGTTGGGTGTACTCATTAGAAGCACCTTGGCGAGGTGCTTCTAATACTCACAACTTATGTTTTCATGGAGAAATAGGAAAAAATGTGTACCTGTTACCCACTCTTATTAGCTCACCTGAGCACGAAGTGCTCATGGTGAGCTATTGTGGTCAGTCAATGTCCGTCGTCCATCATGCGTCATGCGGCATCAATAATTGCTTTAAAAGCCTACTCCTCCTACACCCCTGGGCCAATTGACTCAATACTTGGTAGGAAGCATCGAGGTGACTTGTAGAACAAAAATAGCTAAAATCATTCCGATCGGAAATCCAAGATGGCCGCCATGGCCACCATCTTGAAAATCTATTTTTTGCTTCTTCTCCTGAACTGAAAGGCCAATTGACTCCAAACTCGGTAGGAAGCATCAAGGTGACTTGTAGATCAAAAAAGCTAAAATCTTACCGATGGGAAATCCAAGATGGCCGCCACACCATGCCGGCCATCTTGAAAATCTATTTTTCGCTTCTTCTCCTAAACCCAAAAGCCAGTTGACTCCAAACTTAGTAGGAAGCATTGGGGTGACTTATAGATCAAAAACAGCTAAAATCGTGCCGATCATAAATCCAAGATGGCCACCATATTTTTCACTTCTTCTCCTGAACCGAAAGGCTTTTTGACATTAAACTAGGTAGGAAGCATCAGGGTGACTTGTAGATAAAAAATAGCTCAAATCGTGCCGATCGGAAATCCAAGATGGCTGCCATGGCTGCCATCTTGAAAATCTATTTTTCACTTCTCCTAATCCCAAAAGGCAATTGACTCCAAACTTGGTAGGAAACATTGGGGTGACTTATAGATCAAAAATAGCTAAAATGTCCCTATCGGAAATCCAAGATGGCCGCCATGGTGACCATCTTGAAAATCTATTTTTCGCTTCTACTCCTGAACCGAAAGACTTATTGACTTTAATCTAGGTAGGAAGCATCGAGGTGACTTGTAGGTCAAAAATAGCTAAAAAAAAAAAATAGTGCCGATTGGAAATCCAAGCTGGCCGCCATGGTGGCCATCTTGAAAATCTATTTTTCACTTTTTCTCCTAAACCCAAAAGCCAATTTACTCCAAACTTGGTAGGAAGCATTGGGGTGACTTATAGATCAAAAATAGCTAAAATCGTTCTGATCTGAAATCCAAGATGGCCGCCATGGCAGCCATCTTGAAAATCAATTTTTCGCTTCTTCTTCTGAACTGAAAAGCCAGTTGTCTCAAAACTTGGCAGGAAGCATTGGGATGACTAGTAGATCAAAAATAGCTAAAATTGTCTCGATCGGAAATCCAAGCAGCCATCTTGAAAATCTTCTCTTAAACTGAAAAAGCCAATTGACTCGAAACTTGGTAGGAAGCATCGGGTTGACTTATAGATCAAAAATAGCTCAAATCTTTCTGATCTGAAATCCAAGATGTCTTCCATGGTGGCCATCTTGAAAATCTATTTTTCACTTCTTCTTCTGAATCGAAAGGCTTATTGACTTTAAACTTGGTAGGAAGCATCGGGGTGACTTGTAGATCAAAAATAGCTAAAATCGTCCCTATTGGAAATCCAAGATGACCGCTATGGCCACCATCTTGTTTTATGTATACTTATATAGGGAAAACCTTTAAAAATCTTGTTATCTGAAACCAGATGGCCCTGGCCTTTGATATTTGGTTACATAGCTTCATCTAGCTCAAATGCCTATTCAACCATGCGATGCTTCTGTCCAGCACCACCAGCCTGACATCCGAAAACATTCATTTCCAACAAGTTTTAAACATACATTGTACATAGGGGTCACACGAATCACCGAAATACCGGAATACTACCGAAATACCGGAATACCCGTGAAAAATATAAGTATACCTGTGAAAGACACCTATTAAAGACACCAATATTGGCATTAATTAACCAATTAAGTAATATTATGTCAACCTAATGGAAAAGGGAAAATACTTTAACCTGAAATAATTTGCAAATTGTCGTTGAAGTGTTGTTTTTTTTTTTTTTTTTATTTGAAAACATTGTTGATAGTCCGCTAAATCAGAGCCGGAATACGACCGGAATACCCGTGAAAAACGTGAATTACCTACACTTCAAACGAAAAGTACATTCAGTACAGCTCAGGTAAAAGAACAAAAAAAAAAAAAAAAAAAAAAAAACTCTTTACCCCGAATATCGGCGTTTTGCGGACTTCCCCCAAACTCGGAATCAAACCGAGTAAACGTAATATTCGCAAGTCCGCGCAAAGTATGTGTTATGCAAAGTTGTGCGAAGTTACTCGGAATCGTAATGTTGTACCCGGAGACATTTTTCCACCATATAGAACAGTCTGCATGAAGGTTACATCGTCCACGCTCATGCGGATGCTCAGGTTGATCTGAGTCTGCGCTGGTCGCAAAGGTCTTATTATCCCAAAAGTGTTTTCCAAATTCCCGCATTCCGATCCACCAAAATTAGGTCAGTTCCCTTGTTTTCTTAAAATATTAACCAATGCTGCCTTGCTCCCTGAATATATTTGGGTGCTCCCTAGGTCCAAAGAAAACCCCGGTAGCCCCATTCACTGTTCGAGCACGTAACATGGGCCTCAACAACGCTCCATATGAAAAAGTACCGGATTCTTCGGCTTAGTCTACTCCGGCCACATAAGTGGGTCCGGCATGGTCAATTTTACTTAATATGCCGTAGAAAACAGAACAAACACATGAAAATCACAAAAATCACAAAGAGAATCAAACATCTGGCCCCAATCAACGAATTTGGTATTCCTGTAACTGCCTTTTCCCATGCAACAACCGCACGCGCTCAATATAAATGACGTACTGTGGTAAAAGACCGAGAAATTCTCACTCGCGTGCAGCAACCGCACGTGTCAATATTAATCAACTTAAAGGGGCGCTTCTGCTATCAAAGAGGCATTGAATCAGTGACAGCCCATGTGAAAAGGGTGTCTGTCACACAAAAAAAACACACTTTACGCACACATGGGGCAAGAGAGGCTAATGACAATTCAAATGAGTGAGTGAGTTTTTTTACGTCCCAGTAACAGATAGGTCATAGGGAAATGTGGACCATGGTTTAAAGTCCCATATTAAAGACTTGAGAAGCCTGGGATCGAACCCATGACCCTGGGAGACAAAGCGAACAGCTTTACCACTGTAACACACCACCGAGGCACCATTTCCCAATATTTCATACTGTTTCAAGAAAATGTCTCAAATAGTTTTAAAGTTATAGAGTGGACAAAAATATATTACAGAAATCACTAAAATATTTTCGGTGTTCAAAGGGCCATAACTCCAAAAGTAGGCTCTATCGTCAAAGTATATGAACTGTTGAAATGATTAATGGCCTATGAATAAGCCCTACCCGTAAAAGTGTGCGGGCTCGACAAGACCTACATAGTGTTGACTGGGCCGTTTTTAACTCGTTCAAACCAAAATTACGTCGGTACTAGTATGATTTACAATGTTCTTACAATGAACCAGACGACAAAACATACTATAGTACTATGTACGTGCGACCAGCAAACACTCGGGTCAGTCTGTGCATCGACCCACTATATAAAGCAAGCTTCTTGGATAGCCCGGAGTCCGAAGAAGGTGCATACTGTACGATCAGCGAAGGATCTGATCAGAATGTGATGTTACAGTCACACTGTTTATCCCGCTTTGGACAGCCCGGCTATCGAAGGTAAAAACGATCAGCGAATGTTCTGATCAGAATGTGCAGTTGCGCAGATTGACCCGAGTCTTCGCTCGTCGCACAAGACGTTTTGTTAAACCCTTAGATTGTAGGCGGTACATACGATTAGCGAAGGCTCTGATCAGACTACTGATGTGCAGGCTCAGAGTGTGCCGGCTAATTCGTCTTTTCGTACAGGTTATAGGTTCTACCATGCACAGACCCATGCACGATTTGTTTCTGCAAACCATAACGCTTAACATTCTGGGTAAAGTTTTCAACAGACATTTTGAAATATTTATTTTTATCATTCTTCCAAGAAATCAGGATTTGCATTTCATGCAAATTGTCTCCATTGCATGAAATGTCAAATCCTTATTTTCTTGGTCATAAAACAAATAACGATTTTTTTTTTTTTTTTTTTTTGTCATCTACTGAATTAGCCCAGATAGTGGTAATTCGATACCCGCGAGCACCAATTGTTGTGTCTTTGAGCAAGACACTTTATCCTCAAATCTTAGTATTGGTTTCTACCCAGGAAGACGCTGCCTAGAATGTCCGCGAAGACATATGATAATATTATGTGAAGATGCTTTCCCGCCGATGCTAGGTTTATACGTGCGTCTCTTTTACTCGTTAAATAAATTACGGTCTTGGTTTTGCATATCGAATGTTGAAGACACAAAAACAAAACACTTTACATGGAAACGAAAGGTTTGAAGATTGCTCTATAAGCCATTAAAGATAATGTTATTAATGTATATACAGTAAGAGAATAACATGACAATATTCATTTGTACCCTGGTAAATGCAGGGTAACGTCCTCACACTGCAGGGTTTTACTCTTTTAAGGGAGCTAACTGCAACTGAGTATTAAAAGGGAGTTAACTGCAATTGCTTTACGAGTCTGGCCCATGCAAAACGGGATGGGGAACAGCACTTTTTTTTACGAATCGCGCCAATTACACTGAACCCTCTTCCTCGAGAAACTTGTAACTGCCAATCTTGAAGCAGTGGAAGAAGCAAATGACCGTAGCAAATACAGTCGACTCTCGTTATCTCGAATTCAAAGGGAATCTCTGAAATAGTTCGAGGTATCCGTACCTCGACATATCAGATTTACAGAATTGAGGAAAAAATAATTCGATTAACCACATTTAACAAATATATATGTAACTGGACTCATGAAGTTAGAAATATATTGAAAATATTGTGAAAAGGAGGAGAAATTGCTCCTTAGGAGCAATTTCTCATCTCTTCCACAATATTTTTTACCTGTAGTTAGATTTTCATGTTTAGGAAGGGACCAGATTTTCACTTCGAGATAAGCGGTTATTCGAGATAAGCGAGGTCGAGATAACGAGAGTCGACTGTACATGTGTTTCATGTTAAGTGGGGATCGAATCGCGTTCGGTTCCCGCCGGTGCGATATCATTTTTCCAATGAAGTCAGTGCAAACAACTTATAGCTCGAAAGGAGACGTGTCATATTTATATGAGGGTAAAACGAAAGAGCTTTCCAGAGAGAGAGAGGGAGAGAGCGAGAGAGAGAGAGTTTGCTATGGCTATGAGATTTGGTTATTCCTAGAAAAATGGCTGAACTGTTTTTGCAAACAGTGAACCCTGACCAGACGCCGCATTCTGTCATCTCAATATGACTTTTTTTTTGCCGTTGTTGTTGAAAGAGGCATAAGACACCAAGTCACGGTGATTTAAATGGACAGTCGTATCCCTGATCCAATAATCAACAGTCCAGGCCTCGATCCGAGCAGTGTAAATACAGTCCAGTGTGTCCGTTTCTGTCCCCCTTGTCAAATGAAATGTATCCATACTTTAACCCTTGAAGCGCTTAGCATATTCAGCAGACGGCATTTACATTTTTTTTCTTATTTTCCTATGTAAATTAAGCGTGATATTACATGTGAATCATCTGCTGGGGCAGACGATTCAAAAGAAATGTTCGCCGTAAAATACTAAAACAGTTAGATCGACATCTCCTCTAGAACTTTCAGCAGTGCTTCGGGGGTTCAAACTATTTTCTTGGCAGCAGAAGCACCTGCAAAGTATTTTTTTTTTTTTTTGCGGGGAGAGCGCTATATATAAAATTTCGCGATGTATTCGGGGTAATATTTACACAGATTGATGCAACGATTCTCATATTTATAAAGGCATACTGCTGGAACACATTATTTATATTAATATATTTATATTATATTTAAAATAATATTCATACAAGCTCCGTGGATGTAAGGATGACGTTATTCATCATGACTGCATTGGTTGTTTAATCTGCGTAACTTTCAGACATGTGTAAATGATTAACTTGCGGTGTGTTGTGTTTGAGACTTACATTATGTACTACTGGCCATATATTTTTTTTATATACATCATGCATAACTAAATCAATCGGAACAAATTATTCACTCAATTGATAAATATTTTATACACAAAAAGTCGTATGTACTTTTCATTTGTAGTGTAGGTAATTCACGTTTTTCACGGGTATTCCGGTCGTATTCCGGCTCTGATTTAGCACAATGTTTTCAAATAAAAAAATAAAATAAAAAATAAAAAACACTTCAAAGACAATTTGCAAATTATTTTAGGTTAAAATATTATCCCTTTTCCATTAGGTTGACATAATATTACTTAATTGATTAATTAAAGCCAATATTGGTGTCTTTAATAGGTGTCTTTCACAGGTATACCTATATTTTTCACGGGTATTCCGGTATTTCGGTAGTATTCCGGTATTTCGGTGATTCGTGTGACCGTTGTACATAGTCCTATGAAGAGAAATCATAGTCTTTTAGAATATACTAGAGACAATGACACTCAGGTGAGCGAATTAGGGCCCTCTGGGCACTGTTGTCTAGACCTAAGCCTGGCGTAATTATTCAGGACTTCAAATAAATTGTTGAGCTGCAGCATGAGAAATTGTACCTTTTAACATGGGCCAGTGCAGTGTGATCAGTCTTAACATGACACTCTGTGGATACTGTAGATCCAAGGCTTCTCCATATACCATATTTACCCTAAGTATTGGAACACCTTATCTGCTTACCATACTTGTCCTAAAATTTAACTAGTCCAATAATTCTACTACATATGTACCTCTTGATGTGTCTAAAATAGTGATGTATGCCAGGCAAATAGTGTAGACCCAGATCAGATGCTGCATTCTGCAGCATCTGATCTGGTTCTACACTGTTTGCAAAGGCCTATCTGCCCCAATACTTTGGATTATTATGGTAAAATAAGAGGAATCCAGATAATTTTTTTTTTTTCTTATTTCTCCATAAAAACAGTTGTGGGTACTCATTAGAAGCGCCTAAGCAATTGAAAGGCACTTCTAATGATTACCTACAATGTATGTTTTTATGGATAAAAATAATTAACATATTTTGGTTGTAGTAGGAGACAATTTGCATGAAATATCAAATAGCATATTTTATAGGGGAAATAGTAAAATATCATCAACTTGTCATCTGCTATTAAATTTGTTTGAGTGTGCTAATGATTATTGAAATCCCACTACATACAAACATGTATGTTTCCTGAGAGAAAAATATGCATTTGCTTGCCTAGTGCTCTAGTATGTTTAACCAATTGTTTCTATTTTACATGGTTTAGTTGAGAAATTTCTCTTGTAGTAAGACAGTATACATGTATATACAAATGTAAATCTGAATTATCATTGAAAGCTTTATAAAGTTCTGGCAAAACAACATCCAGGAACTTGGTATGTCTGGTAAAATGGTCTAGTTCTAGCAGAACTAAATACAGACAAATATCCTTTAAACGTAGGAGAACTTTCTCTTTCTGTTTTTAGCAGTTTATAACCAGAATATTTGATATTTTCATTTTCAGAATGTATTGATACAGATGGGACTGAATGTGATCTCTGTAGATGGGATGTTGATAAAGAGAGCTAAAAGTTTTGTTCTTCGCTGTTTTGCCTGTATGAAGTAAGTTGCTGCTGAACTGAAATGTATTTCAGAACAAACCGCCCATCTCTAGATAAGGCACTTTTTTTATTCAACTGAAAAATATTTATATTTTCTTTTTTTCTTCACAAAAATATATTTTGTGGGTACTTTATAAGCGCCTCACTGAAACACTTCCATTGAGTAGCCACAACATAGAGAAATGATAACAATATCATTTGGATATACTCTCTTATCTGGAGCTATGTTTTAACCCTTGTCCTGCTGAATAAATTAAGATGTCACACCCATTTCTAGTTTTCAGCCAATCAAATTACTTGATCAAATTCACATACTTGATGGCAAACTGCAGATCCAGATCAGTTGGCTTCTTCAGAAGCCAGCTGATCTGGATCTGTACTGTTTGCAAAGGCATGACATATCCAGGTTCAGCAGGACTAGGGTTAATTTAACATTATAATTGATGTTACATATATATACCAAGTTAGTGAGGCCCATTTTGATAGCAAAATGGCACAGATATGTGTCAACATACATTTAGTACTGGTCAGAGAACTGATTTGACATATTTCTCCTTCATAAATATTGCTGTAGATTATACACTACTGTAAAGCATTGATTAACGCTTAGTATACTGGGTAAAAATTTCAAAAGACATTTTGAAATATTTTTCTTATTTCCCCTGAAAATAGATTTTGACATTCCTTTCAGATTGTCTCCTGAGGAAAGTTTTCAGTTTTCCAAGAATGTTGTAGTTTTTTTGAGCTCTCCAAATTTTGTGTGGTTTTTTCAACCAATGGAATAGATAAAAAGGATTATCAATAGATGTCTGTATGTTAAAAAAAATGTTTTTGGAGTTATCATGAAAAAATGATACAAGAAATGTATAAAACTTTGAAAGATTCTGACCAGTTAGCACAGTATCTTAAGTATTCGACTGCTGATATAGCAGTGGTGGGTTCAAGTCATCTTTTGAATAGAGTTATATAGTATGCTATTCTCTAGCACTGAGCCTTTATCATGTTATCTTATAATGTTTCTGAAATGACTAAAATACCATTGATGGGACATTAAACATCAAAGCTCAAATTTTCATCAGATCGGAGTATCGAGAGTTGGTTTCCAGATTGCAGAATATTGACAGAAGAAATTATTAATTTCTGCTCAAATGTGGTATCTCTTGTAGCAAAATAATCTTTGTCTCCTCAAATCTAGGTTCTCTAAAACAGTTTTATTGAGATGATACTAATAAGATCCCAAGGATATGTCTTCATGAAAAAATAAGTAAAAAAAAAAGCAATATTTTTGTCTGTAAAATCAGTGGATTTGTTAAGGAGGAGTATTTGGTAATAATTCTTTGTTGTGGGTACTCATTAGAAGTGCCTCAGTGAGGCACTTCTAATGAGTACCCACGACACAAGTATGCCAGCCTCGGTGGCTCAGTTGGATGCGCCGTCCGACTGGAGACCAGGAGGTCGCGGGTTCAACCCCCGCCGAGGTCAGCAACATTCTTTCGTGGAGATTGATCATGAAATATTTTCTACGGTCATTCTCTCCCTTCCGCTGATCCAAGAAGGGCAGTTGTCAGTTTCTGGCGAAAGAATGTGCACAATACTGGTTAACCACTTAGAGGACTAAACCTGCCCAGTAAACATGTGGTTAGGCAAACTGACCGCACTCGACATGACCCCATTGGGTTGACTGGGCCGTAAAACCGCAACACAAACAAACAAACAAATGACACAAGTATTTATGGAGAACTTAGGAAAATTATCCAAGAATTATCATAAAATACTCCTGAACAAGTCTTCTGATAAAATGATAGTTTACAGTGTATTGTCATTCGTTTCAGGATTACAACAAACGTTCAGAAGATATTTTGTCCACACTGTGGTAACAAGACATTAACAAAAGTGTCCATGACAGTGAATGAGGATGGTTCCATACGTTACTTCCTGTCTAGGAGACCAATCAGCAAAAGAGGAACTAAGGTAAGTGTAAACAGTTAACGTTTTACCGCTCTCTGGACAAATGAAGCAGATGAAAATTGATATTTTTTTTTACTTTTCCCCGAAAACAGGATTTGACATTTCATGGAAATTGTCTCCATTGCAGGCAATTTAGCATGGAATGTCAAAACCAGTCCTTTTTTCAGGGGAAAAATAAGAAAAAATATCTCAATATTTTGTGTGCTGAAAATTTTACCCAGCATGCTAAGAACTGAGCAGAGTAGTCAGATGAATGTGTTTCTTTATTTCAATAAGATAATGGTTCATCTTAAGAAGAGCCCAGAATGCATTTCCTTCATGAGGCTCTGTGGTGCACAGGTAGCAAGTTCGAATCTATCCCAATCCAGTGTTGTGTCCTTGAGCAAGACCACATTGCATACTGACAAATATGTAGTTATAAGTTTTAGTGGAGTCACAAAAAAACTTCTGTTTACTGTTTGAAAGATGACTATAAATGAATCTGAATTTTAACCAGTAAAGTGCTGGGCAAAATTGTAAAAGGCAACATTCTATTTTTTAACCATTTTTGAGAGATAAAATTTGGCATTTCATTTTAACTGTCTGTTAGGCAGATTTGGTTGTTTGATTTGGAGTTTTACTGCCCAGTCAAGACATTTAAGGTCATGTCTAAGTGGTTAATTAACCTAATCACTCTTTTTCCTGGGCAGGCTTAGTCCTCTAAATGGTTGATCAGTATTTTGAGCATATACTTTCGCAGGTGACTTACAACTCGAGGGTTGAGCGCAAGACTGGCGTAAGTCAGATGGTTGTTTTTCCCCAAACCTAATCTCCTCACCATGAAGGCGTTATGAAGATTACAACATTTCTTTCTGTAAACAATGAAAATTTAGGTGCCATTGCTCGTACGAGCAATGGCACCTAAATTTGCATTGTTTACAAAGGGGTCCAAGTTGCCCCTAAACAAGGGTTTCAAAAATATGTTTGAGTTACTATAGTCTTGCGCTCAACCCTCGAACTGCCTTTCTTGAATCACCAGAACAAGCGAATGACCATAGAAATTATTTTATGATCATTTTGTGTGTGTTGAGGTTTTAGGCCCTGTCAGCCTATTGGGATCATGTTGAGTGTGGTCAGTTTACCTAACCACACTTATTCCTGGGCAGGCTTAGTCCTCTAAGCAGTTAACCAGTATTTGCACTAGAAACTGACAAGTGCCCTTCTTGAATCAGCAGAAGGGAGACAATGACCATAGAAAATATTCCATGATCCAACTCCACGAAAGAATCTTGCCATACACGGCGGGGATCAAACCGGCGACCTCCTGATCTCCAGTCGGACACACATCCGTTTGAGCCACAGAGGCCGGCTCTGTTCATGATCAATCTCCAAGAAAGTTATATGACCAAGCTGGGATTTGAACATGCGACCCTGGAAGTCCCCATAGTAATCAGTATTCTGCAGCTCAGTTGTAAAGCTATAATAATTCTATAGCTCAGGTGTTAGGATAATAGACCTATTTATGTGAACGTCAAAGACCCGCATAAACCTGTTCCATTGTACAGTTGTGCCATGAGATCTCGGTCTTTACTGTTAGCTGCAGAGTCTAGTTCAAGGGGAGTGGATAGACTTTCAGGGGAGGTAAAATCCATAATGAAATTGATTTCCCTCCCTTCTGAAAGGGGTCTACTATAAAAGGAAAGAATTTGCTCCCCTTGGGACTAATCTTTTCTTTCTTTGGGACTAAATTGTTTCTCTTTCCTTTGAGAACAGACCCCTTCAGAGAAGGGGCTTGGTGTGCCAGAACCCAAAGAGGAAGTGACAAAGTTGTCTAAAACTGATGTAAAATTTACCAGGTGTATCTAGTCCACATTAGTACAGGTTCTCAATAGTAGTATTAACCTGTCAGTGAAACTTAATGTCAAGTGGATATTAACCCTTGCCCTGCTGAATAACTTAAGATGCCATGCCCACTTCTAATTTTCAGCCAATCAGATTACTTGATTCACATTCTTGATACAAATTCACATACTTAATGGCAAACAGCAGAGCCAGATCAGTTGGAATCTTCAGAAGCCAACTGATCTGGATCTACACTGACTGCAAACTGGATTTACACTGGTTGCAAAGGCAGGGCATATCCGGGTTCAGCAGGACCAGTGTTAAGGAAGTGAAAAAAGGCCACACCAAGTGAAAGTGTGTTGTATAATGAGGATCCAGTGCTACTTGTGGGGAAATTGGAAATCGATACATTGTACTAACTTTTTTTTGTTTATGTAGAACTATGATTACATAGTACTAAATAGGAGTATCCAGATAATTATTTTTCTTATTTCTTAACTGAAACAGAAGTTGTGGGTACTCAGACGCCCCTTGCATAGGCTTTTCTAAAGCGGGTTTTCTTTTCCAACATCCCTAAAAAAGTCAGAACAGCCAATTTCCTAAAACATGCTTTAGTTTAAATTCAAAAAACTGTTTTGTTCTTTTCAATGTTTTCAACTTGGCATGTTCAAGGATATAAATTGCTGAAAACTTGTCTCAGATAGTTAATTACTCTATTTGCAAGTATTCGTGAGCCTTCTGGAGCTGCTCGAGAGGGCTGATACGCGATGTAGATATAAACATTTTTGTCTGAAGTGTCCAGGTGGCATAGTGGTTAGCGCTTCTGACTTAGTATCGCAAGGTCCCAGGTTCAAATCCAACAAGAGGCGAAAATCAGCTTGTAATTGTACGTTGCTCCATTACACAGCTTTTCATTACAATCCTTCCATTGTTTTGATATGACAAATAATTTATGTTGAAAGGGACATAAAACACAAAACCATCATTATCCTCATACCAGTTTTTGTACCAAATTCACTTAAATTTTTAACTTTAGTCCTAAACTTTGGTTAACCCTTAAAGCGCCAAGCAAAATTTGTAGCAGACAACATTCAAAAATTTTATTTTAGTTTTCAGAGAAAACAAGTCTTGACAAGAAGACGATTCACATGAAATGTCAAGACTTGTTTTCTCTGAAAAATAATAATGATAAAAAAAAATGTTGTCTGCTGCAGTTCTGATTGGCGCTTTAAGGGTTAATATATCCCTTAGTTTTTGTTAAAGCCTTTTTGGTCACAAAAAGCGCCCGATATGGAGCTATGTATAAATGAAGTCTATTGCATTTCCCATTTCAGTTCCCTTTACCATTACCAAAGGGAGGTAAGCATGCAGTCAACCCTTACCTTGTAGAAGATCAACCTCACCCACAGCAGCGGACTGCTCGTAAAGCTCAGAATAAGTTGGATGTATTTAATCCAGACTATGTCGCCAACCAGTCACCATTTGCAATAAATGATGTCACAAGTCGAGCAGCACAGCTAGGAATTCGGGTGAAGAAAGGTCAAACTAATTACTGGGAGAAAAGGAATCCGAATGCAGCAAGAAAACGTATCGGGAGAAGAAAATGAACTATTCTTGTTACAGAACTAATAAAACTATTAGTGGCCAGTTCTTGTACTTTTTATGAGCCCTTTGCAGTCTCATTAGGATCTTTGCTGTTCTTGTCATAGATCCATCAGATGTTCTTGTACACCAAATATAGCTGGCCTCGGTGGCTCAGTTGGATGCGCCGTCCGACTTGAGACCAGGAGGTCGCGGGTTCAACCCCCGCCGAGGTCGGCAACATTCTTTCGTGGAGATTGATCATGAAATATTTTCTACGGTCATTCTCTCCCTTCCGCTGATTCAAGAAGGGCAGTTGTCAGTTTCTGGCGAAAGACTGTGCACAATACTGGTTAACTGCTTAGAGGACTAAGCCTACCCAGTAAACGTGTGGTTAGGTAAACTGACCGCGCTCGACATGACCCCATTGGGTTGACTGGGCCGTAAAACCTCAACACAAACAAACACCAAATATAAAGATTAGAAAGCAACAACAGTTCCAGATAAGGTGATTTTTCTTTCTTCAGCTAAAATTTTGATATTTTCTTATTTGTTCACAAAAACGAGTGGGTACTGGTTTTTGTGAACAAATAAGAAAATATAGGTCGTAGGTATACATTAGAAGTGCCTCAGTGAGGCACTTCTAATGTATACCTACAACCTATATTTGTGTTGTGAAATAAGAAAAATATTTATTAGATACCCACTCTTATTTGGAACTATGAACAACATTTAAACTACACCACAGCCTCTTTATAATACTTGCTAGGATCCATAGCAACAAGAGAATTGGTGAAACTGAAGAATGCTCCTCGAAGATGCGCAGTAGTGGAAGGGTTATGTTAGTGAAAGAAGAATTTTTTTTTTTTTTTTTTTTTTTTTTTTTTCCAAGAATATTTCACTTATATCGAGCTGATCGTTCATCAAAGGGGCGCGGGGAAAAACCACCTGACCATCCGTAAGCAGCTCAGCTTTCCCAGAAAGAGTAAAATACTTTAAGAGGTATGCTACAGACAAGCTTATTATTGCAATAAAAGCGCTGTAGGTGCTGGTGGCCTGGGCATCAGAAGGCCCAATGACAAATGACTACATTTGAAAGCCTGAAAAATGTACAAAAAAAAACAAACTAGAAATGTGTCCACTGTACAATATAAGCCTTTGCCTGAAAGGTCAGTAACTCTGAAACCATGAGACTAAGAAACTCAATTTTGTGTTCTCTAGTAAGTGATTTTCAACAAAGAATCCAAAAATAATGAGAAATATAAGGCTTTTGCCCGCAAGGCCTGTAACTCTTAAACCGTAAGACTAAGAAACTCAGTTTTGTGTTCCCTAGTGAATGTAAGGCCCTTTCACTGCAAGGTCTGTAACTCTAAAACCATAAGACTAAGAAACTCAGTTTTGTGTTCCCTAGTAAGTGATTGTCAACAAAGAATGTACAACTTGTGAAAAAAAATAAGGTGTGCATCCAGAGTATAAGTAAGGGAGATAACTCCAGACAGACAGATGGCCAGATAGATGGATGCTCAGACACCTTTGCCTGTACTCTGCACTTCCTCTGAGGGCCATCTATCAATGTACCAAGTTTCATTTAATTCCCTTCTATACTTTCAGAGATATGCTCTGGACAAGCTTTTTATTGCAAAAAAAGTAAGTAGGGAAGTAACTCTGTAAATACTGGTGACAGGGTTATGGTTCTTGTATTATGCAATTCCCTTCCTGGCCCGCTATCAGTGTATCAAGTTTCATTTATTTATCTTCCAATACTTTTAGAGATATGCTCCGGACAAGCTTACTACTGCAAAAATTAGAAAGGGAAATTACACTGTAATTGGGATAGAGTTATGGTTCTTGCACTCTGCACTTTCTCTGATGGCCGTCTATCAAGTGTCATTTAATTCCCTTCTACACTTTCAGAGATATGCTCCAGACAAGCTTTTTATTGCAAAAATTAAGAAGGGAAGTAACTCTGTAAATACTGGTGACAAGGTTATGGTTCTTGCATTCTGCAATTCCCTTCATAGCCCTCTATCACTATCAAGTTTCTTGCCAGATGACTTTCAGACAAGCTAAGGCTTACAGTAAGATCCTGGAAAATATTGTATTGTTATAAATTATGTTGTATTTGAAGCAGCCAAAATAAAGTTTAAACCAAGTTTCATTTATTTATCTTCAATACTTTTAGAGATATGCTCCGGACAAGCGTGCTATTGCAAAAATTAGAAAGGGAAATAACTCTGAAATTAATTGATAGAGTTACGGTTCTTGCTATCGCACTTCCTCTGATGGCCATCTATCAATGTATCAAGTTTCAATTAATTCCCTTCTATACTTTCAGAGATATGCCACGGACAAGCTTTTTATTGCAAAAAATTAAGGGAAGTAACTCCGTAAATACTGGTGATAGGGTTATGGTTCTTGCATTCTGCAATTCTCCTCATGGCCCTCTATCAGTGTATCAAGTTTCATTAAATTACCTTCAATACATAGATATGCTCCTGCAAAAGTGTGACGGACAGACACTCCAACAATTCCGGTTTAGGGGCGTTTCCACTGTAAATTTCCATAAGGTTTTAAGGGCTATAAGCTCCCTAACCCAAAGGTTTATAATGTATCTTAATGGAATAAAGCATAATGTGGTAACAAAACTGAACCCCCGAACCCTAAATGTTGGCCCGGATGGATGGACGGACAGACAGACAAACGGCAACTATATGCTCTCCCTTTGGGGAGCATAAAAACTGTGTTAAGTAAGCAGCCATGTTGTATCTGAACAAAAATGTGCAGATATATATAGAGACAAATTACCATATTGGTCATTTGTTTATATAATCTGAACAATTTTGTTTGGATACGACATTCTTGGGGTCAATCCTTAAAACTGTGTTATATCCAAAACTGAACTATCATAAATCAGTACAGAGCCGTTTCCATAAAGTACAAAAATACACATCTTACCTGGCTCTCTGACTAGCCCATTTTATTCTGAATAGACTCTCCCACACAATATATTGGAAGAGTCCAATTTCAATTTTAGGTATGTCAGGCTGTGTAATGTATATATTTCTAGAGAAAAAGACCAAACTATTCGCAAACAGTGGAGACCCTGATCAGATGCTGTGTTCAGTGGCATTTGATCTGGGTCTGCACTGTTTGCCAATTACCTTTTAGCGGTATCCAGAATACAATGGGCCAAAAAGATATGCACATATTTTCTGAATGGACATACAAAAAGGACACGAAAAAATAGTCAAATTCACATTGAATTTATTTCTTTTTTCTTCAAGTTTTTTTTTTTCATCACATTTTACATCAACAGTATTTTTTACAAAACATATGGTAGATTTTGAGAGATATTGAATAATAAAATAACTCGCATTTCACATTTTAGTAATAGACCTTGTTTAAAACTGCCTGCACAGTTAGCAACCTAACAAAATTAACGTAAATTCCCTCAAATTCCAGGCAGTTGGAGCCAGTCTTTTCCAAAACTTCACTGTTGCAGTTTTCAAAAGGGAGGCAATTTGAAAAATCAAGTTACTTCCATTTCCTGTATTGGTGAAGTTTGTAAATTAACTCATGTGTCCAAGTATTTGGTCCCCATTGACACTGCCATAGCTCCTGATACGACGTTTTTTTAACCACAAGTTGATATTTAATCGTTTCTCCACAATAATATGTTGTGAGTTCTCAGTAGAAGCCCTCAGCAGATTTCTTTTCTTATTTCCCCCATTAACATGTTGTGGGTACTAAGAAAAACCTTATGTTCTCGAAGATGTGAATGCTCATTAACAAGCACCTCAGTGAGGTGTTTCAAATAAGTACCCTCATACCCTCAGAAATAAAAAATACAGACAACCCTCTTTATACCGACACTCGATATAACGACAAAATTCGTTATAATGACAATTTGAATATCACAAAACTTTTGCTCAGGAGGTGACAGTTAATGAGAAATTATGCAAGAATATTGCATTAAAACTTCAAGCAACACGTGTTTTGGATATTTGTTAGAATTGCCTCACTGAGGCAATTCTAACAAATATCCAAAACACATACTGTGAGTAAATAAGAATAAAACAAGGCCTTTCTTACATATCATTCTGTCCATTAAGGATTATTTACAACAACAAATTCATTTTAATGGCAACATCTTTGGGAACAAATGCTGTCATTAAAACGAGGGTTCGCTGTACTTCTCTGGATACCCCTCTTTGTCTGGAGCTATGCCACTGCAGTGCTGATCTTTATCATCTACTCATGTTGATTTTTGTCTAGCACTTGGTTAGTCATAAGATTGGGGCATCCACAAACTTTGGACACAATTCTCGTTTGTACTGTCTGAATTTTAAGGTATTTACACTTTGACAAAACATGGTGAAACTGAATCTGAAATTATTATCACTGCAATATTACAAACCTTGAGCAAAACAGAACTTTTTTTTTTTCTACCAAACTGGAAGAAATAACAGTGTAAAGCAATTATCTTGCAAAGAATATTAATACATCTTTAAAACAGTTATTGGTACAAATCCAAGTAAGCATTTGATGCACAGCACTAGACAGGAAGAGTATTGACATCAATAGTTTTCTTACTTCTCCACGAAAACTTATGTTGTGGATTATCATTAGACACACATGGGCAAAGGGTTTCTAATCAAACATCCTGTTTTCACGAAGGAATAAGAAAAAGGCAACTTACAAAGCACTATGCCCAAAACAAACACAGTGTATAACTGTACATCAGCACAATCCAATCACAATCTTAAAGATAATACATGTTTGTTGTTCAACATGCAGGCCCTGATTAAAGTGCACAGATGTATAAATTACACTGACCTCTTACTTCTCAAATTGGGTAAAATTACTTTAAAGTTACAAGAGCTGGGTGGGACCTTATATAAAATGCCATGTTTTGATTCTAGAGATTACATTTTGTATGGAGTAACATAATTAAGTCTCCATAATTCTTAAGGAGACTTCCATCATTTTTCTTTTTTTTTTTTTTTTTGTCTATCTGTGGGATCATGGTTAATTTCCAAAGGATGATGCATTTTACAAAGCCTGAAGAAATCTCCATGAGTTCTGAGAAAATTACCAAATCTTTAGCTTTCAAAGTCTTTTTTGTTGTTGTTTTTTTTTTTGTCAGTCTGAATATCCCTAAAAAAAACTCTGTATAATAAGGAGATTTGGACGAAACAAATGATTCTAAGCACTAGTCAAGAGACTGTTCGATATGACCTTAACTCTTTCACTGCCATTGGCGATAATAACAGGCCGTCTCATCAGGATCTATGCTGTCTGATATTCAGTCTTTCACCTTTACATGTAAACATCTTTTCCATCAAAAGTTTGTTCAAATGTTAAAAAAAATTTAAAAAAAAAAAAAAAAAGCAGACAACAAATGTAGTCTGAAATTTGAAATTTGGCACCAAAAGTGTTAATAGTGTTGACTGGTCCGCAAAACTCCAACTCAAACATGAGACTTTGTCAGATAAGTTAAAAAAGTCCCAACTATCTCAATTTTGTCATAGAAAGGTTTTACATCAAATTACTGACCTGTATTAACATACAAATACATGATTTTAATCTACCTGTGTATAATCTGTTTATAAATGAGACAAGCTCTGAGAAACTAAACAATTTTTTGCTCAGCGATTCTTGTAACAACCCTAAACATTTGGACAGTCAGGCCTGAGCAAACAGTGTAGACCCAGATCAAACAGCTCCTAAGGATCTACAAAATTTGTTAATCCTTAAAACGCCACGAAAATGTCTGTTTATGTCATCTGCTGAATATTCTTGCTAACTTTTCAAACCAATTTTTGCATACAAGCAAACAGTGTGGACCCAGATCAGACTGCTCCTAGAGGAGCAGTCTGATCTGGGTCCATACTGTTTGCAAAAATGACTTTTAAAATCACAAGCAGATGAGAAAGCAGACGACAATTGTTGTGATTGGCAGTTTAAGGGTTAAAAATACAGAAACAGTTCATGACTCAAATATTAATGGCTCAATTCAAACTCATTTTTTGTCCCCACGCAATCCTTCAAATAACTCAAGAAAACAAATATTTAGGAACATTTTAGACAAATTTTCTTATCACGAATATGTGTGTTGTATGTGCTCATTAGAATCATCTCATCAAGGCAGTTCTAATGAGTACACCATAGCCCCAGATAAGACTTTTTTCATCTGAAAACTACTGATATTTTTCTTATTTCTGCATGGAAACCTATGAGGCACTTCTAATGAGTACCACAACATCTGTTTTCGTGCAGAAATAAGAAAAATAATATGTGGATACCCCCTCTTATCTGGGGCTTTGAGACTGTACACTCAACACACCATTATTTTATAGAAGTTAGAGAACTGCTCCCAATATTATTCACATTTGCCTCCTAACCTTGCGCTATGATTAACCCTCAGTGGCTCAAACTGTCCATGTCTAAAACAAATTTCCATGGTCCCCAAGAGAGCTATTGAAGGTTGACTTTATCTGATCTGGGTTTACAGTATTTGGGACTCTGCCAGTATATTTTAGACATACAGTAAATGTCCTAAAATTTTGTACACCAAAGTGCTCACAAAGTGACATATGCAAACAAAGCAGACCCAGATCAGACTGCTCCTTCAAGAGCAGTCTGATCAGGGTCTACACTGTTTGCCATTCCACTAAGTATTTTAAGAAAATTCTGCAAAAAAGCAAAATTTCGGCCAAAAAAGTATGGAAAAAAGGACATTTACCATATCACCTTTCATGTAGTTTTTCAAATTTTGAGTTATCCAAATATTCAGGGTAATAAACCCATTAAAGATTGAATAAACTCTCCCACATTATATATGGATGAGTCCACTTTTGATTGTAGGTATATCAGGTATATGATGTAGATATTCCTAAAGAAAAAATGGTTGAACTATTGCAAACAGTGGAAACCCTGATCAGATGCCACTGAGTGCAGTGTCTGACCTGGGTCTGTGCTGTTTGCCAGTTACCTGTTTAGGGGTCTCCAGTCTTCAATGGGTTAAGACACTTCCAGCAAGATTCCTATACTGTGCAGGAGAACAGTGAGGGCCCAGGCCAGACTGTGAATGCACAGGCTGACAAAGAGCTTCACTGTTCATGAAAAATGCTTTTCTACAGAAGGACCCTATTATTATACCACCTTTTATTTTTATAGTGGGTAAACACGCAATTCTATTCCATCTTAACCCTTAAAACGCCAAGAAAATCTGCATCTGAAAATGTTGTCTGTTTATGTCGTCTGCTGAATATTCTTGCTAACTTTTCAAACCTATTTTTGCAGTCTGATCTGGGTCCACACTGTTTGCAAAAATGACTTTTAAAATCACAAGCAGATGACAAAGCAGACGACAACTGTAGTTGTGATTGGCAGTTTAAGGGTTAACATGGGAACAGATCCTGTAAATAAGCCAAAATATAACTATGCTATTCAATCTAAAAGTTTAGTATGAAAGCTGTCTGTACAAAATTCAAACTTTGTAGTAGATAAACTGGAGTGCTCTCAAATCTCCTGAAAGTGATCAAACGAAAGTATAAGTTTGGTTCTTTTTGGGAGGTTTGCGATAAATTCACAAGTTACAAAATTAAAACAGTGGATAACTAGACTTTACATACATGGGAATTGAATAGCACCATTATTTTGGGGCATTTCTGTTTACAGAATCTTTACTTCTTAATTTACAGGTGGGACTGGAATGGAGTGTGTGATTTTTTTGTTTATTACCTGCACTTGGACATATATGTAATACAAAGAATTAGTAAGTTCTTAAAACATAAGCTTATCATAATATCAACAAAGTTACAGGAGACGTGGGTGCAAGCACAGAATAAATTATTAATAAAGTTACAGGAGACGTGGGTGCAAGCACAGAATAAATTATGATGAAATATTAACAATACAAAAAATGAACATCATGGCAAAATGATACAGTACAGCAGTTTTAAAACTGTTAACCCTTGTCCTGCTGAATAAATTAAGATGCCACGCCCACTTCTAATTTTTAGCCAATCAGGTTACTTGATTCAGATTGTTGTTATAAATTTGCATACTTGATGGCAAACAGTGCAGATCCAGATCAGTTGGCTTCTTCAGAAGCAAACTGATCTGGATCTACACTGTTTGTAAAACAGGGTATATCCGGGTTCAGCAGGACAAGGGTTAATACTGACATGAACTGCTATAAACAGATAGAGCTCTTAGTGAATGGGTACTCATAATTATTTTTCTGCAGAGAAATGTGTGTAGATACAGATTAGATGATTTAGTGTCTAATGAGTAACCACAATTTTATGCAAAAACTCTAATGAGTACCAAAAATTTTACGTAAAACCTAATGAGTACATACAATTGTCAAAACTCTTAGCGAGTACCCACAATTTTATACAAAAACTAATGAGTACCCATATTTTTGGCAAACACGCTTAACATGTATCCACAATTTTATGCAAACATGTACATTGTACTTGACCATTACGAATGTTTTTGCCTATCCTGCAACCAAAAGAAATGTAGTTCAATGTTCTGGGTAAATGCTATAGTCTACAGACATAGTTAACCTTTACCACTCTCTGGGCTAATTCAATGATATTTTTCCCAGCAACAGGATTTGACATTTCATGCAAATTGTCTCCAATTTGCATGAAATGTCAAATTCTGTTTTCTTGGAAAAATTAGAAAAATATTTCAAAATGTCGTCTGCTGAAAATTTTACTCTGAGTGCTAAGCATTAATATCCTGTATACCTTATTTACCCTCAGTATTCAGACACCTCCACTCCTTACCATACTTATTCTAATATTTGAACAGTACAATTTACGATCCGTTGTTGTTTCTAAAAATTGCTAGACGAGTGGCAAACAGTGTATACCCTGATAAAATGCAGCATTCTGTGGCATCTCATCTGGGTCTACACTATTTGCTCAGGTCTGTTTGTCTTGATACATACAGTTTATATGGTACTACCTACCTCAATCTGGTATAAAGCACCAATTTTCACCTTGCTTTTTTTTTTAAAACGCATTCACTAGTTTAACAAAGTACTGACAATTATTATATTAATAAATATTTTTTGCACAATGCTGTTAATATACTGCATGATATCACTTTATGATGCTATAGTATTAACTCTTTCCCCGCTAGTGGCAACTTTTGTTGTCTGCTGATAACATTTGCAAACATTCTGGACCCAGATCAGGACCAAGAAAACATTGGGCCTGATCTGGATCCAAACTGTCTGACACACCGATGGTATTCCTGCAAGATTTTTTTTTGAAGAAGTTAATTTAAAAAAAAAAAATCTGCAGACAACAAAAAGCGTGCAAAATTACCCAGCATGCAAAGTTAAATTCTAAATGGTAAACCAGAACTAATGTCTATGAAAGGAAAGATACCTAAATAGACATAAACCAGTATAGCCTACCTCAGTTTTGTTTTTCATATATACAAGTACATCCAGATAAAGAGAATATTCTAAAGATACTTTTGCACTAAAATGTATCTTGTAGTAGGTATTCACTGAAATTGACTCAGTAAGACAGTTCAAACCAGATAGGTATTGGTGTACAAATAATAATCATCCTCACCTTTACAGTGCCAAACTGCCATCTTGTACGGCTAAATACGGTTTGCCATTCTGTTTTCATTATACAGCTGCAGCAGACGGCTGAGTTGTTTTTTATAATTATTATTGTAAATATTTGAAAAAATAAGGTTTGACATACGTGATTTCAGAGAAAATACGACTTGAAATTTTATGTGAATCGTCTGCTAGGGCAGACGATTCACATAAAATTTCAAGTTGTATTTTCTCTGAAAAATGCCGAAAAAAAATTGTATGCCTTCTACTGTTATTTTGCTTGATGCTTTTTTAAGGGTTAAGTACCACCTCATTTGTCACATTTGGAGCTAAAAGATGAGAATGTATTTCACTCTGATATATACAGATGAAACTATTAGGAGCAGTATTAACAGCAAAGAAAAAACTTATGGCAACTCAATGACTTCAAGGAAATCAGATGCAATCAAACTGCTCCAGATATGAGGGCAATCCAAATGAATATTGTTCTTTGAGCCAGTGCACAACACTACGATAAGACATGCGTGACCATCAGAGATTCAGATCAGCCTGTATACCCACCCAGTATGGCAAGCCATATGCGATCAGCAAAGACTGATGAGACTGTGCAGATGCACAGGCTGATCCAAGTCTTCACTGGTTGCACAAATCTTATTGTAGGTTTTGTCATGTGCTGGCTCATTTCTCCAAGGAAATATAGTTACATGTATGTTAAGTGTACTCATTTGAGTAGCCACATTTTTCCACAGAGAATTGTTTGTGTTGAGGTTTTACGGCCCAGTCAACCCAATGGGGTCATGTCAAGCACGGTCAGTTTACCTAACCACACATTTACTGGGCAGGTTTCCACAGAGAAATCAGGTAAACAAAAATTCTGAGGTCATTTTCTTTATTTCTCTGTGCTTTTCCACAGAGAAATAAAGAAAATGACCTCAGAATTTTTGTTTACCTGATGCATTTCCACCAATACCGTAATAACCCTTAGTACTGGGACAGACAGGCCTTCACAAATAATGTAGACCCAGATCAGATGCCACAGAACATTGCATCTGATCAGGGTCTACACTGTATGCCATACATACAGCAATATTTTAGACACATCAAGATGTAATAAAATGGCCTATTTTCAATTTTAGGACAAGTATGGTAAGTAGATAAGTTGTCCCAATATTTAAGGTAAATACAGTACAGTAAAAGATAGAGCTCAGAGATGCCAGGTGACAACAGAGCAATACATCTGAGCCCCAACATCAGAAAACATACTTCAGTCGTGCCCTAACGAAGATTCAGATCAGCCTGATCATTTGGCCAGACTGATCAAAATCTTCACTTGGCACAGTTTGGATTGTCAAGGATGCAAAGTTCTTTCATGTGGATGACTAATCAGACTGCACAGATGCACAGGCTGATTTGAGTTTTTTTAGGCGCACATGTCAGAAGGTATGTATTCTCATGTTGCGGCTCAGTTCAATTTAAGATATATACTCTACATAAGTTAATTGTTTTTGCGAAACACAAGTTAATTGTTTTTGCGAAACACTCACCGGACTACTTTTTTCAATATTTTGGTTTTAACCCTTTCTATTCAGCAGACCAAACCAGGGCCCAGTTGTTCAAAGCGTCGTTAGCTTAACAAGCTCATTAAGGGTCATTTCGTTATCTGTTTTAGCAGATTCAATATACAATATTCTGATATTTTTTGCTGAAAAAATGTGAGTAGCTTTTGCAAAAGCTACTCACATTTTTTCAACAAAAAAATTTCAGCATATTTGCGTATCACTCGATGTAAATTTTAAGGAATCGTTAACTAACGACATCGTTAGTTTTGAACAACTGGGCCCAGGTATCTTTGCAAATAGTGCAGCGCCAGATGAGATGGCTCATTATGATGGCTTATTATCACTGTTTGCCATTCACTTCTTGATTTTGACTTGCACTTCTATCCATTACTCTAATAAATACCCACAACCTATGTTTTTATGGAGATTTTGAGAAAATAATCTCAGAATTATCGCAAAATACTCTGCCTAAAATCAGTCCTCTGTATTCAGAAGATTTCTTTTTTTTTTTTGTTAGTTTTGAACCAGAACATATCTTGTGGGTATGTGCTGATTCGATTCCAGAATCATGATTCCAGTTAGTGCCCACAAGATATGTATTGTTCAAAATTACAAACAAAAAAAAAACAAAACCCAAACAAATAATATCCTAACTTATCACTTCAATTATCACTTTACATAGAGCTATCAAGTTTCTGTCAAGGACTCGAAACAAAAATTAATAACAAGTATGCTCAAGACACTGAATACAATTTGAGAAATAAAGACATTCAATGAAAAGTTCATGAAAAACTGGAACAAATGTAAGGAAAGCATGTAACAATAACTTCGTAGCTCCAGATAAGATAGGGTATCCACAAGAATATTTCTCAATGAAAACATGTTGTGGGAACTCATTGGAAGCATTTCAGGGAGGTGCTTTTAATTAATAAGTACACACAATTTATGTTTCCATGGAGAGAAAAAGAGAGACATCAATAAATTCTAGCTGAAAAAAAAATTATAAAACATTTGGAGCTATGACTGAAAAAGGAGATCATTATTTCAGAAACACCATTCAGGCATTCAAATACCAATATGTGAGTATTTATTACTGTTTCCTTTTTTGTGTGTATGTGCCTGTGCCTGTGTACACATTTGTGTGAATGAAAAAATAGGATATATTAATAATATTTAACAATCAATTTTTTTTCTGGAAAATAAATGCTTTTCTTTGTTTTTATTACTTAAAACTTTCATTTTTTATGCATCCATTTTATTTTCCCATAAAAAAGGGTTCGACATTTCATGCAAACTGTCCCCCCTAGGCAACAATTTGCATAAAATGTCAAACCCAAATTGCTGCACAAAATAAAAGAAAAAAAAACTCACTCTCAATATTTTGTTTGTTGATTAAAGGTTCCATCTAAGTTTCATCATATTTTCACTAAACTATTTGTCTTAATTTTATCATAGTGCATTCTGTCAACTTTCCTCAACCCTTAGTTCCAGATAAGGTGCTCTCTTTTTTTCTTTTTTTTTTTTCATCCAAAAAGTACTAACATTTACTGACTTCTCCAAGGATACATATTTTGTCCCTGCTCATTTGAAGCATCTCACTGATGCACTTCAAATGAGTTCCCACAGCATGTTTTTGTGGAGACATAAGTAAAATATTTATCTGGATACCCAGATAAATATCTAGAGCCATGCATTGAAGCTGAAGTTATCATAAAATCAGCAGACAACAATTCTGTGATACCGTAATTACCCCAAGTATTGGGGCACCATAACTATTTACCATACTTGCCCTAAAACTTGAAAGTATCCATTCTACTACCTCTTGATGTGTCTAAAACATTGCTGGATTTTGCAAACAGTGTAGACCCTGATCAGATGCCGCATTCTGTGGCATCTGATCTGGGTCTACGCTGTTTGCACAGGCCTGTCTGTCCCAATATTAAGGATTATGATGGGTACTTTTTTTCTTAAAAAATAGTGCATGGCATTTTGCATTTGAATTTTTCTAATAGGAGATCATTCATCTGAAATGTTTAGCTAAGTTTTCTTGGAAAGATAATATAACTATTTAAAATGTCATCGACACAATTATGGTTCAAATACTCACATTTGAATCTGTCAGCACAGCTTTACCAGGTAAATTAAAACTGTTCTATGTCACCATAACAAACATGCTGAGTAAAAAATTACTGCAGATGACATTTTACAATATATTCTCTTTATTTTCCCCAAAAATAGGTTTTGACATTTCAAGCCATCTGTCTCCTTAGGAGATAATTTGCAGTGAATGTCAAAAAGCTATTTCCTGGGAATAATCAGACAAAAGTTTCAAAATGGTGTATACTTAATGTACACAAAAAGAAAACCTGTTTGTGTGGTAATCAAACAGCAAAGTGCAGATCAGCTGAGGCATCTACTACTAGTAAGCAGTTTTGACTTTTTTTTTTTTTTTTATAACTGAGTAAAAATCAATGGACTTTCACCAAACTTGGTTTGTGCATTGATATCATGGAGATCTGTTTTGGGATTACTAAGGGCAAATTTTGGACAGAGTTTTCTGCCTGCCATGCATCCAGATTTTGGTTTTGGGATGATAACATAGTAAATATCAATGGATTTTCATCAAACTTGCTATGTGCACTGATATTGTCTAGATTTGTTTTGGGAAAGCTAACTGCTAAATTTTGTAAATTTTTGAAAGAGTTATCTGCCTTGGATATGATAATGGCAGGATATTATCGTTTCGCATTTTTTATTGTACAAAAGAGATAAATTTTGTAGTTTCCTAGCTATTTTCCTGAACAGTTAGCCCTTTCTGAAAATGGATCTGCTCTGAAAGGAAAGAATTTGGATATCTGATCCAAATTCTTTCCTTTTTCAGAAAGGTAAGGCAATTTTGACAGCATTACCTTCCCTGAAAGTGTATCAAAGCCCCTTAAGATCATTACTTGTATCAGTAATGATAACTTGCAAGACAAAATCACATTTTGCTTAACATCTTGAGTATCTATTACCCTATTCATCTGAAACTTGCACATATACATTGACTTGACACTTGAAATACAATTATACCAAGATAAAAATGAGTGTTTTTTTTTTCTAACATGGGTTATTGCCCCTGATTACTACTTAGCTGTACTTAACTTAGTAATAATGCAACAGCTTAACAATCTATTTCTAAGATAAGAAGAAACTTATTACTAAACCTTGTTATGACAGACTGCACACCATAGATGCTTCTGAGGTATAGTGTATTTATTTTTGAAGGAGTTATTGCCCCTGAATTATAGCATTTATGTGGAAAAATGGGTAAAAGTCATGTTTTTATTTAATAATTTTCATAGTAGCATCAGGTTACAATAAAACGTAGTATCCATTTGATAAATCCTCATAACTAATACACAAGTGAACATAAAACAGTGTGCCATGAGTTATTGCCCTAGATTTAGCAATTTTAGGTGGTAAAATTACCGAAGTATGCCCTTTAAACTCATTCAGTCTTCCAAATGTGCAATGCATGCATATAGTTCAGTATAAGTTTTGATTTATTAGACGAATCCTGCAATATGACATATTTATTACAATAAGAATTATATTTATGTGGCTATCTGAACCATTTTAATACCATTTTATCATGTTGAGCCTATGTTCCTAGCAAACAGGGGGTGGGATAACAATTCATAATTACTTGCTAAGACAAAATTAATTATCATTTTGGTGAGCATTATTATTCAGATTGTCTCTATATATCTAGATTATGACAGCATACCATTTTAGAGCAATACTGACCTATTGAAACCAATTGAATTCATCAAAACTGTTCAGTTACTTAGAAAATAGTTGAATTTTGCTATTTAGAGTGTAGGTTTAATAAACAAGCATTATCTTGTTTCACAGGTGATGAAATTTTATGTCATTCAGAAATATACTACACAACAAGCGCTCCACAAGTGGAGGCATCATACACCCTTGGCAAGTAATAAGATGTAGCACATATATTGACTCCAGTCTCCTGTACAATTCAGTGCTGCAGATTTAAACTGTACATGGAGTTAGCTGGAAAGCAAAAAATTACCAAAATTTTCAAAGGGGCATACCTCTGCTAATATTTGGTGGACTGCAACCTTGAAAAAATATGTGCTGCTCCAGATCATGGTGTTACTGTTTACAAAGTTTCAGCTTGGCTGAATGTAAACTAAAGGAGTTAGCCGGAAACGAAAAGTTTACAGAAATTTTCAAAGGAGCATAACTCTACTAATATTTGGTGTACTGTAACCTAAAAATTATACACGCTGCTCTACACCATTGTCTAACAATAAATCAAGTTTCAGCTTGATTGCATGTAAACTGTAGGAGTTAGCCAAAAACGAAAAGTATACAGAAATTTTCAACGGCACTTAACTCTGTTAATATTTTGAGTACTGTAACCTTGAAATAAGATGCTCTGCTCCACATCATAGTGTAACTATTTATAGAGTTTCAGCTTCATCAGATGAAAACTATAGGAGTTAGCCAGAAACGAAAAGTTTACAGAATTTTCAAAGGGGTACAGCTCTGCTAATATTTGGTAGACTGTAACTTCGAAACAAACTTTATCTGCTGCTCCAAATCATTGACTTACTATAAATCAAGTTCCAGCTTGATTAAATGTAAACTGTAGGAGGAGTTAGCCAGAAACGAAACGTTTACAGAAATTTTCAAATGGGCATAACTGTGCTAATATTTGATGGACTGTCTCAAATTTATGTGCTGCTCCCCATTATGGTCTAACTATAAAATCAAGTTTCAGCTTGAGCAGATGTAAATTGTACAAGTTAGCCGGAAATGAAAAATTTACAGAAATTTTCAAAGGGGCATAACTCAGCTAATATTTGGTGTACTCTAACCTGGATATAATATGTGCTGCTCCACATCATAGTCTAACTATAAATCAAGTTTCAGCTTGATTAGATGTAAACTAGGAGGAGTTAGCCAGAAACGAAAAGTTTACAGAAATTTTCAAAGGGACATAACACTGCTAATATTTGATGGACTGTAACTCCAAAACAATATGTGACGCTCCACATAATGGTCTAACTATAAACCAAGTTTCAGCTTGATTGGATGTAAAATGTAGGAGTAGTTGGAAACGAAAAGTTTGCAGAAATTTTCAAAGGGACATAACTCTGCTAGTCTTTGTAGGACTGTATCCTTGCAACAATATGTGCTGCTCAATATCATGGGCTAATAACTATAAATCAAGTTTGATCGGCTGTAAACTGTAGGAGGCGTTAGCCAGAAACGAAAAGTTTACAGAAATTTTCAAAGTGGCATAACATAACATAAATATTGGCTGACTGTAACCCCAAAACAATATGCATTGCTCCATATCATGGTCTAACTAATATGTCCCATTTTTCAAATGGGCGTATAATAAGTAGTGATCATTGTTTGAAAATTTAATGAAATCTAATTGGTTGGAAGATCTTTAATATTTGAATATTCAGTAATTTCTGTTAAAACTACAGTAAATTTTCACAATTTTGGTGGACAAAAATGTTGATCATTAGGTATATTAACATTTGCTTTACATCCTTAAGGTTTAGTTGCACTTTGCATATTCTAATACCATTCTGTTGCAATAACTGAAGTCATCTTATAGGTGTTTGTTGTTGCTTTAGAATGATTTTCTCAGTACTACTAGGGCCTAAAACAACTTTGAAGACAAATGCCTAAGGGGATTCATCTTTGATAATTAAATATGGCATATACCCTAATATTTTTGCTGAAAAAAATGTGAGTAGCTTTTGCATTTGCAAAAGCTACTCACATTTAATCAGCAAAAATAACTGTGAATTAGATATTATACTTACTAGGACAGTTAACATTTTGACCACTAACAAGCTTGTTAAGCTAACGACACTTTGAACAACTAGGCCCAGGTCTACAACATCATAGCTCCATGTGAAGCACTTTTTTACTGAAAAGTACTGATATTTTTCTAATTTATCAACAAAAACATGTTGTGATACTCATTAGAAGCACCTGACAGAGACGCTTCTTATGAGTACCCACGACATGTTTTCATGGAGTAATGAGAAAAAATTTTGTGTGATACTCTCTCTTACCTGGAGCTATGTGACATGCCTTGAAAAAATATTGTGATACTCTCTCTTATCTGGAGCTATTTGGCATGCTTTGAAAAAATATTATGTGATACTCTCTCTTATCTGGAACTATGTGACATGCTTTGATACAATCTCGGTACAGCAAGGTCATGTGTCAGCAACAAAACATATTCAGAGTGACACATACATGGCATTTTATAAAGCAGCATAAATGAAATCAAATGTCAATATACATAAAAGCTGAGTCACACCAAGCAAAAATGGCTCTTCAAAAAAGTATGTGAACAGTAAATACCCAGTTTAGCCTCTGTCTCTGATCAGCTCATTCACTGTTTGCTTATTTTGCTTATAGCATCTGGAGATACTGCAGTCTGTTTGAAAACAGCAAATTCTCTGTTCAACTTAACCCTTAAACTGCCAATCACAACAACTGTCGTCTGCTTTGTCATCTGCTTGTGATTTCAAATGTCATTTTTGCAAACAGTGTGGACTAGATCAGACTGCTTCGATCAGAGTCCACACTGATTGCCTATATGCAAAAATAGGTTTGAAAAGTTTGCAAGACTATTCAGCAAAAGACATAAACAGACAACATTTTCAGATGCAGGTCTTCTTGGCGTTTTAAGGATTAAGACAGAATACTACAATGGCTGACACATAGGTCTAGATAAGAGTGGGTATCATGTAGGTACTCATTAGAAGTGCCTCTCTGAAAACATGTCGTGGGTACTCATCAGAAGTGCCTCTCTCAGGCACTTCTAATGAGTACCAACAATATATGTTTTCATGGAGAAATAAGAAAAATATCATTACTTTTGGATTGAAAAAGCATCTTATCAAGAGCTATGTGGAAGGTCTCATTATTGTTTGGAGAGGAAAAATATGGCAGGCATTCTTAGGATAATAAACATTTAAAAAACTCAAGATTTTATAAACTCTTTAGCCAACTGATAATATATACATAAGTACTCAAAGACAGTAATTTCAATAGTATCACCATTGCATAGCAACAGATAAGGCGCTTTTTTCATCCGAAAAATGCTGATATCTTTCTTATTTCTCAACAAAAACATATGTTGTGGGTACTCATTAGAAGCGCCTCGGCGAGGCACTTCTAATGAGTACCCACAACTTATGTTTTCATTGAGAAATAAAAGAAATAATAGGTGGATACCACCTTTTATCTGTAGCTATGCCATTGTACATAAATGCCAATTAAAACATTATCAGTCAAACCTATCGTTGGGTTAAACTCACTTTGCCGAAAGAACAATACATTTGCAAATAAAAATAAGTGTAACTGCTCCATGCTCAACTATTCAGCAAGCTAAGAGGGGCCTATCTAGAAAAAAATGCATATTCCAGAAATGTGTCTCCTTCATTTGTATATTTCCAGGAAAATGTCTCTGTCGTCGCATCTCAAGAGTATCTTGCATTATTTTTCACAAAGAAAAAAAACACTTTGCTGTGAGAAAAATATAAAAGCATCTCATTTTAAGGGCTAATAAAATCTGACTAGATCTACAACTCTAGTTGACATAAAATGTAAATTTACCATATATACCATAGGTATTCAGACATACATGTATAAGCAGACAGGGCAGACCAAGATCAAACTACCGTATTTACCCTAAGTATTCGGACACCTCAACTCCTACCATATATGTTCTAAAATTTGAACCAGTGCAATTCACTACCCAATGTTGTGTCTAAAAATTGCTGGATGAGTGGCAAACAGTGTAGACCCAGATGAGACGCCGCGTTCTGCGGCGTCTCATCTGGGTCTATACTGTTTGCTCAGGCATGTCTGTCCGAATACATATGGTAAATAAGGTACTATCAAATCTTTATATGACACATTACCAGATCTGATCTGGGTCTGCAATGTCTGTATATGCCATTTTGTCAGCAACTTTGGTGTACAAACTTTTAGGACATTTACCGTACCCACAACATTTTTCATGCATAAGAAAATTAACTCGATGCCCCCTCTCATCTGAAGCTATGTTAATACCTAAATACAATTTTTACGGACTGTCCACTTGTACAGTATCTCATCAACAATAATTTAACCTTTAGCACTGGCTGGGCAAAATTAGCAGACAACAAATTATTGTTCTTACTTTTCCCAAAAATAGGGCTCAAAGTTTAATACTTAACTGTCTCCTTTGTCAAACCCTACTTTCTGGGAAGAGCTTACAAAAAATAATTTAAAATGTCATCTACTGTTAAAGGTGAAATATTTTAACACTGGTACAAAACTAATGCACTAACACCGAGACAGAACTAAAACAATGAAACAAAACTTATAAAATCAGAAGACTTGTTAACTCTTGCCATGCTGAATAAATTAAGATGCCATGCTGACTTCTAATTTTCAGCCAGTAAGATTACTTGATCCAGGTTGTTGATACAAATTCACATACTTAATGACAAACAGTGAAAATCCAAATCAGTTGGCTTCTTTAGAAGCCAACTGATCTGGATCTACACTGTTTGCAAGGCAGGGTATATCCAAGTAACTGTTGATGGACTTATAGAAACACAGACTAATCACTTTCCATGTACCTGTCTTGACGATGGGTATGTCTCCCAGATGTTTTAACCATAAAGCACCTTTCAAAATTGTAGCATATCATTCTAAACCCTTTTTTCTTCTTTTTTTTTTTTTCTTTTTTTTTTTCATTATTTTTTTTAGCTGACATTAAACATAACTGTCAAAATCTTTCAGTCATGTAATTAACCAATTTATGCCTAACTTCCTATATAAAGGACACTGGCAATGAATGTAGACCCAGATCAGATGCTACAAAATGCTGCATCTGATCAGGGTCTACACTGTTTGCATTAAGAACAGAAATTTGTATAATACCATAGCAACAGATAAGGCGCTTTTTTCATTCGAAAAATGCTGATATCTTTCTTATTTCTCAACAAAAACATATGTTGTGGGTACTCATTAGAAGCGCCTCAGCGAGGCGCTTCTAATGAGTACCCACAACATAAGTTTTCGTCGAGAAATAAGAAAAATATTATGTGGATACCCCCTCTTATCTGTAGCTATGTAATACATGGTAACAACAAAACTAACCAGACATCCCTTATATTGATAATGGACCATTAAAAGAGTGAAGGCAGAAAAGTCCAGTCGGCATAAATGGATTAAGCTGTCTAGATATGGAGTATTTTAGAATGTCATCTGGTGCTGATGCAGTTGAGACTGGCACTTTAACCCTTGCCATGCTGAATAAATTAAGATGCCATGCCCACCTCAAATTTTCAGCCAATCAGATTATTTGATTCCAGTTGTTGATATAAATTCACATGCTTAATGACAAACAACTCAGATCGATCAGTTGGCTTCTTCTTCAGAAGCCAACTGATCTGAAACTACACTGTTTGCAAATGCAGTGCATATCCGGGTTCAGCAGGACTAGGGTTAAGGCTTGTGTTTTATTTGATATGACTAACTTTAATATACAAAATATAATGGATAACAAATCACATTAGAGGGCCACTGAGGGGTAAAACTGAATTTTCCCAAATCCAAACAGTTCAGCATGAACATGCATATCCATGCAATCTTCTCAATGCATACAAGCTGCAAGATTAAAAACTGCCCAGATGACTTGTTAAGGATAAGTATTGATGTTATTTCTGGGATAACTTTTCTTATTTCTGATACAGAGGTGCTGTTTAACATAGGTCTAGATAAGGGAGGGTATTCGGCAATTATTTTTCTTATTTCTCAACGAAAACATATGTTGTGGGTACTCATTAGAAGGGCCTTGGTGAGGCGCTTCTAATGAGTACACACAACATATGTTTTTGTGGATAAATAAGAAAAACAGCAATACTTTTGAATTGAAAAAAGCGCCTTAACTAGTGCTATGTGTTATAAATAAATACAATGCCCTATGGTAGTACAAAATGCCCAATATTCCTGTCAATGTCTTAAATAGAGACAAAAATATTTCTTATCACAATATATGTAGTTTTTGGGATGAGACAAAGCAAAGTGTTTCAGACCCACAGACTTTAAGCACTCCAAATTCATCATTCCAGATAAGACGTTATTTTTTTTTTGTTTTTTTATTTTTCATGCAAAAATGATATTATGAAAACAAAGACTGCAGAAGCCCCAACGTATCAGGAGGAAAGAATTTTTAACCCTTTAAAGCACCAATCACAACTGCAGCAGATGATGATAATGATGATTTGGGCCCAGCTGTTCAAAGCATCTTTAGCTTAACGTGCACGTTAATGGTCAAGATGGTAAGTGTTCTAGGAAGTACAATATCTAATTCACAGGTATTTTTGCTGAAAAAATGTGAGTAGCTTTTGCAAATGCAAAAGCTATTCACATTTTTTCAGCAAAAATATTAGCATATATGCCATATTTAATGATCAAAGTTTTAACGATACATTAACTAATAACATCGTGAGTTTAGAACAACTGGGCCCTGGTATTTTACATCTTTTCCAACAGTATTTTACCAAGATGATGGAGGGGTGATAATGAAAGGTTCTGCAATGAAGCAACTTAGTGTCATAAGACAAATTCTATCTCTAGAGGGATTTGAACATGGGGCCTAATGATCCGAATTCAGGAGCACTACATAAACCACATTTGAAATATTCTTAAAAGTATTTTTATCAGAGAAAATAAGGCTAGGCAGGCAATTTACATGAAATGTCAAGCCTTATTTTCTCTGATTTTTTTCCCCTAAATTTTAAGACTACTGTCTGCTACAATTTTGTTTGGCACTTAAATGGGTTAAGATGTCATCCCATGCCTTTTTCAAGGTGAAATAAGATATAAAAAAGCCACAATCATTGTAGCCCATATATTTGTAGCCCATATATTTATCTTGACACCTTCCTTTACCACAACTTCCAACAAACGAAATTGTCATTGCTCTGTCACAAGTTCTAAATTTCTGCTTTCAAATTCTGGTACGAGTTGTAAATGCACATCCATCTGCTAAAAAGCCTAGGCCCAGTTGTTCAAAGCTAACAACGTTGTTAGTTAACGATTCGTTAAAATTTACATAAAGTGATTCGCAAATACGCTGAAATTTTTTGCTGAAAAAATGTGAGTAGCTTTTGCAGTGCAAAAGCTACTCACATTTTTTCAGCAAAAAATATGAGAATATTGTATATTGAATCCGCTAAAACACAGTTAACGAAATGACTCTTAACGACCTCGTTAAGCTAACGACGCTTTGAACAAGTGGGCCCTGATTTTTTCACCCTGCTTTTGCCTGGTAACTCAGATGTCAATCAGACACAGCCTCTGCAAACTGCATCCAATCACGAACATGCTATGACAAGTACTTGTTGTCCCGCAAAAATATCTATGAAATTGAATCACATTTTAGTCATCTGGATGACCTATGTAAGACAAACTTCGGCAAAGTTTCTCATACTCTGCACATATGTAACACAGCTCACATAAACTGCGATAATAATAAATAGTCTTAGAGCCTCCAAGATAGGTGAACCCCTGCATGTAATTTTAGACAGTCGTATGCATACACTGCATTTTGATATTTCCAAACAATTTTAGCAAGTTATTAACCCTTAAAGCGCCAATCACAACTATTGTCGTCTGCTTTGTCTTCTGCTGGTTACTTTAAAAGTCACTTCTGCAAACAGTGTGGACCCAGATCAGACTGCTCCTTTAGGAGAAGTCTGATCTGGGTCCACACTGTTTGCCTGTATGCAAAAATAGGTTTGAAAAGTCTGCAAGAATATTCAGCAGACAACATGAACAGATGACATTTTCAGATGCAGTTTTTCTTGGCGCTTTAAGGGTTAAGACAAAAAAATGAGTGAACAAAGACCTAGCTACTAAAAAAAGACAGAAAATCAGCTTATTAAAAGAGATGTTGACAAGTGCATATCTAAAAGTATATTCTGACTGATTAAAATATAATTTACTATGTTTTTCTATTCTGTGAATACAACTTTCACATATTTAAAGACAAGGCAAGATTCTGCAATTAATCTTTTAGCATATTCTTGGAAAATTGGCAAATATAAAGTACAACTTGTCTGAAGCAGCCACCCATGGGAGGCTTAAAATGTGGCTGCTGAAGGTAGGTGGCTGCTTAATACAGTTCAAATATGTAAGTCTATGAATTTTGGGGCAACTTTCCTCTGGCTGCTTAATACAGGTTGGCTGCTTAATAGAGGTGACCACTAACACAGGTTTGACTGTAGTTTCTATTCCCTCCAGAAAATAGGGCTTTATATTTCGTTCAAATTACAGTGGGGTAGCCAGAACAGAATAAGTTTTACGCATATCCAGGAAAAATCTTGAAAGAGTATGCCTAGAATCACTTCGAAAAAAGGAGGCTACTCTTAAAGGAAAGAATTTGCTCCCAGAGAGAAAATTCTTTCCTTTAAGGGCAGTCCCTATGGTAAAAAGCAAAACATTTTCATTAAAGTCACTTAATTGTTAATACTTTTTACGCATGTTAAGCACATGCGTATTGTGCGTAATGAACACTACCCCTATGAATCTTACTTTAAGAGAAGTCAACAAAAAAATATCACAATAATTTTGTTGTCTGCTCACATTTAGATTTCACATGCTAAAAGTTAAAAACAATATCATCAGCTTTAAAAGCATGCCATCATTTCCACTGGAATAAAATACATCACTCCTGTCACGTCCCTCTTTGGGTAAAATCCATCATTCTTGTCACTTCCTTTGTTTGGTAAAATCTATCACTGTTACATAGATATGGTAATTGTCATAATAATTTCATAACAAACTTTCCTGACAAAAAAAAAACAAAAAAAAAAAATCGGATCATAAAAACAGTGCAGATTCACATCTGAAGGCAGTCCGATCTGGACCTACGGTGTTTTGCCATTCCATCAATCCATCAAGTATTTTGTGAAATGAAAGCAAAAAAAAAAAAAAAAAAAACACACACAATAAAAAATATATGGAATGAAGTGTTTGACATCTTAGGACATTTACCATACCATTAGATCTCCAAAACTTATTGTCAATACATAATCCCTTTTTAAGGCCACAGATAAGAACAGTATACATACACACATTTTTACATCTTTTCTTATTTTTCCATAAAAACATTTCTTGTGGGATCCTATTACAGTGAGACAATTCCAATCAGATCCCACAATATATGTTTCCAAGAAGAAATACAACGCAAGATCAGAAAATTACAGATATTGTTATTTCTAAGCTAATATCTTATCTGGAGCCTTGACTAGTGCTTTATCAACAAATTCTGACACAAATATCACTTTAATCTCCATGCTGATGTCCTTCATTAATCCGACTCAGTCTTTGGAACGTAAGAATAATGGAAATGGCCTGGAATAGACAGAAAAATAAATCAGATAGAGACAATAAAATGATGTCCCTCTAATAAAAGTAAAAACAGACCATAGGACACATGTGACCAAATCAGGCCTACAGAACCTACCCTAAATATTCATGCAGATCAACGCAAGAAAACTAAAGGAGCAGTTTGATCTGGGTCTACACTGTTTTCCATATTGTCACAGAATAACAGACACATCACCAAGCTGTCAAACTGACTTGTGCAATTTTTAGAATTATGGTAAGAATTAAGGTGTCCAAAAGTTATGAGTAAATACGTAAGACCAGCCTGCCTGCACATATGCAAAGTCCAAAGTCTAATCAAAATCCATGCTGTCTGTTCACAGAAAGTTCAAAGATAGGGAACTATGTAGACCATATTTAGACTGATCACACAATATGCCATAAGGTTGCTTTAACTAAAAGAGTTCAATGGCTAAAATTACATATAACTCCTTGCATACTCAAAATATATCAGCAGACAACACATTGCAATTTATCATTTTAAGTGAATTGTATTCTTAGAAGAAAATTCCCTTGAGATGTCAAACTCTGCTGTTAGGAGACAGTAAGACAATAATACCATTCATTAAGGGCCGTGCCATGCACAAATGTGCATTCAGACATATGCGGACAGCGCTCAGGGTCCAGTTGTTCAAAACTAACAATGTCGTTAGTTAATGTATCATTAAAACTTTGATCATTAAATATGGCATATACGTTTATATTTTTGCTGAAAAAATGTGAGTAGCTTTTGCATTTGCAAAAGCTACTCACATTTTTTTCAGCAAAAATACCTGTGAATTAGATATTGTACTTACTAGAACAGTTAACATTTAGACCACTAGCGAGCTCGTTAAGCTAATGATGCTTTGAACAACTGGGCTCAGATCAGCCTGCACGTCCACATATTCTAATCAGGGCCTTCACTGTTCGCTGACTCATTGGATACTATAGAAAGTATGAATGGAGAGCAAAGGCCAGATGGTACTATGCACATGTGCAGGATAATGTGAGTCCATACATTTGGCATTTTTTCGCTCAACACGTCCCATTTGTTGTCTGCTACATTCAGCTCCAGTACACAAAGAATTAAACGTAATTCAAAATAGGAGGATATATTTTTTTATTTCTCCACAAAAACATCTGTTGTGGGAGCTCATTAGAAGTGCTCACAGTCTTATGTTCTTGTGGACAAAAAAGGAAACTATCAACCTTTTTATTGAATAAGGTGCCTTATCTATAGTAATGTTAACTAAACATTTTTAATGAGGTACGCCATTAACCTTAAGAAAATTGGTCTTATATAACAAAAATAAAGTGGTTAAAACATTCAGAACTCACTCTTCAAATGAAAGAAAAAGCGAACAACAAATGAGATATTTTGTTATGTCTTTTGAGTTTGTGCATGTAGTTTTTGTTGTTGTTGCTGTAACGCTTTGTTTTTTTTTGTATTTTTTTTTCCACAAAATATAGTTTATTACAGCTTATACAAAGTGGTTGATCTTCTTATCTGAGTTGATAAGTGCCTAAGTCTAGTAGACCTATACATAAATAACCACATCTCGCCTTATTGACTGAACAGTGTCATCTTTACCAAGGACAGGTTTAATTTCATGTACATCTAGTTAATTGAATGTTGCTCTGTCCCATGACATGAGTAGTGGGAACTGATACACCTTCACTGAAGGCAACTTTTTGTCAAAACCATTTTATTTTCTTTTTAAAAAGGGATCCACATTAAAAGGACAGAATTTCAAGAACTTGTTAAGAATATTTCATGATAATCGTCGCATAATTTTCTCCAGTTCTCCATAAAAACATGTTGGTAATCATTAGACATAAAAAACATACGTTGTGGGTACTCATTAGAAGTGCCTCGGCGAGGCGCTTCTAATGAGTACCCACAACATATGTTTTTATGGAGAAACAAGAAAAATTATTCCAGAATTATCACCAAATATTCCTTTTTAACAAGTCCTCTGGAATTGGCTCCTGAAGAAAGCAAATTCTTTTCTTTTAAAATGGATCTTTTTCAGAAGGGACATAATATGCTTGAAAGCAAACAGGAAGTTAGTCACAAAAGTCATCCCCCTTTAAAAATGGTGGAAAATCTTCCAAATGTAAAAATGGTCAACTCACCTGCCATGGTTTCCATTGAATTCTCGGTACAGTCCTGCGCTGAATGCTTAGATGAACCACAATTATGACAGTTCACAATTTTTTTCGTTTTCCGATTGTTTGCGGGATTTGGATACGGATTGCAGAAATTAAATCCATACATTAAGTTTGGAATTCCATTGCCAACTCCCGGCTGACCTGGATGAGATAGTCCATACGGTGGATGAAACATCATATCCTGGTTGAGTCCATTAGGTGGGAAAGGGTGGTGTGGGATATAGGCATGTGGCAACTGGACAGGTAATAATCCATTTGAAAATGGCACATGCCACACATTTTGATGAGGTACTGGTGGAACCTGGTAGGGATATGTTGCAGGGCTGGAGTGTCCAGGACATCCACACGACATGCAAGATGGCTGAGACGTTGTCACACTCGGTGACGGCTGTACCGAAGGACTTGCTGTAGTTACACTAACGGTGGTACTCGTTGTGGTGGGTATGTTTGGCATGAGAGGCGGCCTCTGGGAGGTGCCCATATCCATGCCTGCTTTAGCGTCCGTACCACTGACAATCACATTTGGCTGGGGAACACCGTTTACACTCACCGATGGAGGAACTCCACCAGTGTGTCCTTGAAATGGTGGTTTATTTGCAGCACTTGTAATAGGTTGTGTCTGTAAATGACTGTTCACAGTATGACTAGAGGGAGCACTCATGTACATAGCTCTGTTGCCATTAATGATATGAGGTCTATTTAGTAGTCCTGGGAAAATCATGTAAGATGGCCTCGGCCCAAGCTGTTCAAATGCTGGATTACCAGATGCCGCCATTGTATAATCACGTAAATGCTGGGGTACTGCCATAGGTATGGGAATTTCTCCAGGCTTCAGGTAGTTCTCCGGCATATTTATCACATGTTTCGGCCTTACACCAACCATTGTGTGAGCTGGCTGAGCTTTATTGTACCATGGTCCAGGTACCTGCGGGCGAGCATTATAGGTTGGATCTGACGTATAGCCACTGCTGCCATAGCCAGGCGTGGAACCATCAGGCTTTCCCTCTTTTGTTAAAGGTGGGGTACCAGCATTAGAATTCATCTCCTGCCTTTCCGACTGCCGTTGTTCCTCATCAATGTACACTTTGTTGGCATTGTAGTGATTGTGATTTTTCCACTTCCCACCTGTCTTACTGTGACCTTGTTGCTTCCCTGCAAAGAAAAATAAATAGTGAAACGCCTTAAAGGGAAACTTACTTATGACTTAAAGCAGTGTAAACCCAGGTCAGACTGTAGATCTGCACTGTCCTGTCAAGGTCTTTCACACAACAATGCTTAATTTAACCCTTGTTGTGCTGAACCCGGACATACCCTGTCTTTGCAAACAGTGCAGATCCAGATCAGTTGGCTTCTGAAGCCAACTGATCTGGATCTGCACTGTTTGTCATTCAGCATGTGACTAAATCAACAGTCTGGATTAAGTAATCTGATTGGCTAACAAGTAGAAATGGGCATGACACCTTAATTTATACAGCATTTTGAGCTATACCATATTTACCCCAAATGTTCAGACCGATAGGTCTGAAGAACCAGTGTAGATCCAGATCAGATGATGCAGAATGCCGCATCTGATCTGAGTCTTTACTGTTTGCCTCTCATCAAGTAGTACTTCAGACACGTCAACAAGGGTAAAATAGGTTTGTTCAAACATTAGTACAAGTACAGTTGAACTTCAATGGCTCGAACATCATTGGGACCATGGAAATTTGTTCGAGATATGGGTAGTTCGAGCCACTGAGGATTAATTATGAAGCAAGGTCAGGAAGCAAATGGTGATAAATTAGGGGTTTTTCCGATCTTCTATACAATAATTGTCTGTTGAGTCTACTCATTAGAATCGCCTTGATGAGGCGATTCTAATGAGTACACACAACATACAATTTCATGATAAAATCAGAACATTTACCTAAATATTTGATTTGTTTTCTGGACCTATCGGAAGACTCAAAAACGAGTTCGAATGATCCATGGTAAACGAGCCATCGGTGTTCGAGCTATTGTGGTTTCACTGTATAGTTAAGATGTCTGAACATTAAGCCTAAAAACAGTGATTCCTGGAATCATCTCAAAGAGGTGAATCCAAAGAGTACCTTCATGCTATGTTTTCGTACAAAAATAAAAGAAGCCGATTCCAATGACTAATCATATATAGATATATTGTGATTCAAAACTAACAAAAATTACTGGCTGATTACTTCATTCTTTGGAGCTATGTATAATTATCTTAAGGCAAGATCGAGTGTTATTCTGTACTGTAATAAAGCTTTTAAGGTGAATGCATACACTTTCAAGGGAGGCGATCGGTCAAAATGTTTTTGCCTTCCTTCTGAAAAAGAGGTCTACTCTAAAAGGAAAGAATTTGTTCCCTTTCCATTTAGAGTAGACCTTTTTTTCCTCCCCTTGGGAGCAAATTCTTTCCTTTTAGAGTAGACCTTTTTTCCTCCCCTTGGGAGCAAATTCTTTCCTTTTTGAGCAGGGGCCTTTCCAGAAGAGGCCTGATGTGAAGGAATTCAAACATTAAGTCACTAAAGTTGTCTCCCTTGTAAAATATAGTAGAAAAATCTACAAGGTGTATCCATTCACCTTAACCCTTGTCCTGCTGAATAAATTAAGATGCCAAACCCACTTCTAATTTTCAGCCAATCAGATTACTTGATCCGGGTTGTTGCTATAAATTCACATACTTAATGGCAAACAGTGCAGATCCAGATCAGAAGCCAACTGAGCTGGATCTACACTGTTTTGCAAAGGTAGGGTATATCTGGGATCAGCAGGACAAGGGTTAATACCCTCCATATTTACCTTTATCACTATCATCTGAGGAGCTGTCTGTTTGCTGAGCTGGTAGGTGAGGTCTTACATTCTGTAGTACATGTGGACTACGAGGCAGCGGCATTGGACTAGGAGACGGACTTGAGCACTCGGAGTTTGTCGGAGACATATCTCGCATTCTTGGACTCATGTGAGGCGGATGATGGTAGCTGAAGAGAGGATGGTACAGTGAAGGTCCCAGGTGGGCAGGGAATGTCAGCGGGGGTCCTGGCTGGGTTGGAAGATAGGGGTGATGAGTAGGTGGGGGTGAGTCCAACAAGAACCTGGCATCTATCAAACCATTTTGAATTGGTATGCCCTTGTCCCTGAAATAAAGACACACAACATATAGGGAAAAATACTTAATAGGCAAGCCAGCAAAACCTTGTCACTTAATCTTTAGCATTCTGAGCCCAGTTGTTCAAAGCATCTTTAGCTTAACAAGCTTGTTAGTGGCCAAAATGTTAACTGTTCTAGAAAGTACAAAGCAGTCTGAAGGACAGCTATATCCCCCGCCACAGAATGACAATGGAGCGGCCTCAAAATTCAAGGCTCAAACTGGTGGCATTCAATTGTGACCTTGACCTTGAGTCTGCATTGTTGAGTTATGGGTTCTGCACATCATCTCACTAAGGCGAACATTTGACCCAAATTTAATAAATATCTTTCAAAGGGTTCAGGACATATGGAGTGAACATGAAATTCAAGGCTCAAACTCATGACCTTTAACTGTGACCTTGATCTTGAGTCGGCATGCTTGAGTTATGGGTTCTGCACATCACCTCACTAAGGCAAACATTTGACCAAAGTTTCATGAAAATCTTTCAAAGGGTTCAGGAGATATGGAGTGAACAAGATAGAGATGGATGACCTTCAATTGTGACCTTGACCTTGAGTCTGCATCATTGAGTTATAGGTTCTACACATCATCTCACCAAGGCGAACATTTGACTCAAATTTAACAAGGCAGTCTGAATGGCAATGGAGTGGCCTCAAAATTCAAGGCTCAAACTGGTGACCTTCAATTGTGACCTTGATGTTGAGTCAGTATAGCTTAGTTATGGGCTCTGCACATCATCTCACTGAGGCAAACATTTGACCAACGTTTAAAGAAAATCCTTCCAGAGGTAAAGGAGATATGGAGCCGACATCAAATTCCAGGCTCAAACTCGTGACCCTCAACTGTGACCTTGACCTTAAGTCCGCAGGGCTGAGTTATGGGTTCTGCACATTGTCCCACTGAGATGAACATTTGACCAAATTTTAGAGAAAATCCTCCCAGGGGTAAAGAGATACAGAGTGGACACAAAATTCAAGGCTCAACTGTGACCTTGTGAGTCTGCATGGTTGAGCTATGGGTTCTGCACATCATTTCACTGAGGCAAACATTTGACCAAAATTAAAAGAAAATCCTTCCAGGAGTAAAGGAGATATCGAGTGGACACGAAATTCAGGGCTCAAACTCGCAACCTTGAACTGTGACCTTGTCCTTGAGTCCCCACGGCTGAGTTATGGGTTCTGCACATCGTCCCGCAGGTGAACATTTGACCAAATTTTAGAGAAAATCCTCCCAGGGGTAAAGAGATACAGAGTGGACACAAAATTCAAGGCTCAACTGTGACCTTGTGAGTCTGCATGGTTGAGCTATGGGTTCTGCACATCATTTCACTGAGGCAAACATTTGACCAAAATTAAAAGAAAATCCTTCCAGGAGTAAAGGAGATATCGAGTGGACACGAAATTCAGGGCTCAAACTCGCAACCTTGAACTGTGACCTTGTCCTTGAGTCCCCACGGCTGAGTTATGGGTTCTGCACATCGTCCCGCAGGTGGACATTTGACCAAAGTTTAGAGAAAATCCTCCTAGGGGTAAAGGAGATACAGAGCGGAAACGAAATTCAAGGCTCAAACCCATGACCTTGAATTGTGACTTTGACCTTGATTCGGCATGGTTGAGTTATTGATTCTGCATATCATCTCACTAAGGTGAACATTTGACCAAAGTTAAACTGGTATAGGAGATACAGAGCGGACACGAAATTCAAGGCTCAAACCTGTGACCTTGACCTTGTGTTGGCATGGTTGAGTTATAAGTTCTGCAAATCGTCTCACTGAGGCAAACATATGACCAAAGTTTAAAGAAAATCCTTCCAGGGGTATATTAGATATGGAGTGGACACGAAATTCAAGGCTCAAACCCATGACCTTGACCTGTGACCTTGACCTTGAGTTGTTTGTTTGTGTTGAGGTTTTACGGCCCAGTCAACCCAATGGGGTCATGTCGAGCGCGGTCAGTTTACCTAACCACACGTTTACTGGGCAGGCTTAGTCCTCTAAGCGGTTAACCAGTATTGTGCACAATCTTTCGCCAGAAACTGACAACTGCCCTTCTTGAATCAGCGGAAGGGAGAGAATGACCGTAGAAAATATTTCATGATCAATCTCCACGAAAGAATGTTGCCGACCTCAGGGGGGGTTGAACCCGCGACCTCCTGGTCTCCAGTCGGACGGCGCATCCAACTGAGCCACTGAGGCCTGACCTTGAATTGGCATGGTTGACTTATGGGTTCTGCACATCGGCAAATATTTGACCAAAGTTAAATGAAAATCTTTCAAAGAGTTCAGGAGATATGGAGCAGACAAGAGAAAGTGTTACAGAAGGACAGACCGACGGAGAGATGGACAGACGAAGGCCATTTCTATAATCCCCCATCCGCTTCGCAGCGGGGGGTTAAAAATATCTAATTCACAGGTATTTTTGCTGAAAAAATGTGAGTAGCTTTTGCAAATGCAAAAGCTACTCACTATTTTTCAGCAAAAATATATGTGTATAATCCATATTTAATGACCAAAGTTTTAACGATACGTTAACTTACGACATTGTTAGTTTTGAACAACTGGGCCCTGAATTAAAGATAACAGGATATACCTCAATGAGACAGTACACTAAGCTGAAAGGTTTTACCTTTCTTTCCAAGGAAGATCTGATGTCTTTTTTAGAGGAGAATTTGTATTGCAAATGGCTGCCAATTTGATACTATGAACTTGATTAAACTGGGTTCTACCAATGTTTCTCAAAGCTTTGGAGTAAGAAAAGAGTTATTTATGGAGAGATATTTTAATTTGAATGTATGTAATAATGATAACAGCTTTCAACAGGTTTTACCAAGAGTTTGGTTTGGACAGACATAATGCATACTCTGTTTGACTGTTTTATTATATTGTTTCACTGCAAATGCCAACAAAATTTGTGTCTGTTTCTGGGAAAATAATTCATAATGCGTTTTTAAAGATTATACCTTCTTTTATTTGTTAACACATAATTTGCAGCTGAACATGGGTACTCATTGCTATTTATTTGGTAAAAGAAACCAGTAGCTAGGTATGCGCACACATGCACACACACACACACAAATTCTCTATAAATACAATGAAATAGAAGAGGATGTATAATTACATCATATTCTAGCTAACATATCAAATTTTACTAACATTATCTCAGCTAAGTTTTTACTTAAATTATAATCTTTTCCATGGTAACAAATATCAAAACTTAATAGTATCTGTACTAGTACATACAGACTGATCTTTGACCTTGATCAACTAATTTTTACCTTGCATTAAGAATATTCTTCAACTTGATGTCAGTAGTTTTCTGCAGATGTAGTTTCTCTATATCTTCTGGTTTCAAGCCAGACAACTGAAACAAATAGAACAAAGAATTTTATAAAGAGCCACATAGCTCAAGTAAGGCACTTTTTTCAACCAAAAAGTAATGATATTTTTCTTATTTCTGCACGAAAACTTTTGTTGTGAGTACTCATTAGAAGCGCCTCTTATCTCTCTTATCTGGAGCGCTGAGAGATAATTATTATGTGTTTTAAATAATGACTTGTTACCAACATCTGGCTATACCAGTTAGCTTCACAGCAATTTATTTCAGATGCATCAGGTGAAAATGAGGATTAATGAGTATCTACAGACAGGAGGGGGTATCCACATAATATTTTTCTTATTTCTCTACAAAAACATGTTGTGGGTACTCATTAGAAGTGCCTCACCAAGGCTCTTCTAATGAGTACCCACAATATATGTTTTCGTGGAGAAATATGAAAGATATCAGCATTTTTTGGATGAAAAAAGTGCCTAATCTGTTGCTATGTAAATAATGAATACAGACATCATTAAACATTGCTCAAGATAAGTTGAGTATCAGGTAAATTTTTTTTTTTTTTTTTGTTTCTCCACAAAAATTGTGAGTACTCATTAGAAGCACCTCACCAAAGCACTTCTAACAAGCCTGTGTTGAGGTTCTATGGCCCAATCAACCCAATGTGGTCATGTCAAGTGCAGTCAGTTTACCTAACCACACTTTTACTAGGCAGGCTTAGTCCTTTAAAAGGTTAACCAGTATTGTGCACATCCTTTTGCCAGAAACTGACACCTGCCCTTGAATCAACCAAAGGGAGAGAATGATAGCATGATTGTAGAAAATATTCATGATCAATTTCCATGGAAGAATGCTGCCGGACCCGGCGGGGATCTAACCCTCAACCTCCTGATCACCAGTTTGACATGCATCCGACCAAGCCCCCGACGACGGTTAGTTGCCTGCCATCAAAGTGTATCTATTCTCCTTCAAAGCAGCACTATCCAAATCTTGTCTGGGTTAGTCTTCAAGCTAAGTCCCTTTTACAGTTGTTGTTAATGCTCAGGGCCCAGTTGTTCAAAACTAACGATGTCATTTGTTAACATATCGATAAAATTTTGATCATTAAATATGGCAAATGCGCTAATATTTTTGCTGAAAAAATATGAGTAGCTTTTGCATTTGCAAAAGCTACTCACATTTTTTTCAGCAAAAATACCTGTGAGTTAGATATTGTACTTACTAGAAAAGTTAGCATTTTGATCACTAACAAGCTCATTAAGCTAACGATGCTTTGAACAACTGGGCCCAGTATGCTGGGTAAACATTTCAGCAGAAGACATTTTGAATTTTTTTTTTTTTTTCCCAGAAAACAGATTTTGACAATTTGACAATTTGCATGAAATGTCAAAGACTATTTTCTACGAAAAAGGAAAAATACGAAAAAATATCAACAATTTGACATCTGCTGATTTAGCCCCTAGAGTGGTAAAGGTTAAAATGAAAAAAAAAAATGAAGATCTTACCATAGGTGAGTTTGGTCTGCTGTTGACAGGAGAATCATTTATTGAGGAATCGGGTGACTGGCATGGTGAATTAATCAACGGTGAAGCTGTCTGGGTAGATAAAGAAGGGCTGTAAAATATGAAAAATCGTATATTAACAAACAGCACTCATTACACGAAATAAACAGAAAATAAATTGGAGACAAACATAGCTCTTGATAAGGTGCTTTTTTCCACCAAAAAAGTATCTATATTTTTCTTATTTCTCGACGAAAACATATGTAGTGGGTACTCAGAAGTGCCTCAGTGAGGCGCTTCCAATGAGTACCCACAACATATGTTTTGGTCGAGTAATAAGAAAACTATTTACCTGATACTCGCTCTTCTCCAGACCTATGGACAAACTGAAAGCACTGTCAGTCCTTATTTTCTTGGGGGGGAAAAAAAATCATAAGAACTGTCTGATCAGAGACTTCATATATAGCTCTAGATAACACACTTTCCACCACAACAAACTTTCCGCCACAACAAAAAAATAATGTAATTTTTTCCACACGAAATGTTATGAGTATTCATTAAAATTGCCTCAATAAATTTTTGTGGAAAGAAATAAAAATATTCACCCTGAAAGTGCTATGCTTATATATAAAGTCATAACAGCAATTAGACTGCAGAAACACAGGTAAATCTAGTGCTGTGCTGCTCAAATGCAACATGCTGTTGATTTCCAACTACAGAATTAAGTTTTAAACCTACCGTAATAACTTTAAAATACTGGGACACATCCCAATCTATAATATTTTTGCCATAAACTTTAGACTATGTTGATTTGACTATACGTCTCACTCAAAATGTGGAGTCCTGGACTTCTATTTTGGTCCAGGGGACTCCTCTATTTTCCATTGTAGGACTCCTACTTTTAGAAGAAAATGGCTTTGGGAGTCAAAATCCTAATCACATTCTGACAAAATTACTGCCCGAGTGGTATACAGTGTAGGCCCTGATGTTTAGGAGGAGTCTGACCTGGGCCTACACTGTTTGCTCAGGGAATCCTGTCCCAGTATATAGGTTATTACGGTACATAATTTTCTGAACCTGGTAGTTCAAAACTAACTATGTCGTTAGCTAACGTATCGTTAAAACTTAGATCATTTAATATAGCATATCGGCTAATATTTTTGCTGAAAAAATGTGAGTAGCTTTTGCATTTGCATTTGCAAAAGCTATTCACATTTTTTCAGCAAAAATACCTGTGATTTAGATATTGTTCTTACTAGAACAGTTAACATTTTGACCACTAACTAGCTGGTTAAGCTAACGATGCTTTGAACAACTGGGCCCTGAAGTTCAATTTTCATTAATGATGGGTTTAAAAATGTTCTGAGAAAATAGTAAAACAGTTCAGACCTTGCTCCAACTTTAGGAGCATTCTGATCAGTTTACACAGTTTGCTCAAACATGTCTGTCCCAATATCTATGGCAAATATGGTAATCGTAACAAGTTGTTTTCTATTACCTATGACTGTTGTACGGGAGTTCATGGCGCCCTGGAGATAACTGTCCATCTACTGGAATATCTAAAATAAGAAAAAAGAGTAAATTTTCAATTTATCAAATTCTGGTTTTCAATTCTTAAATTCAGACCAATTAAGACCCAAATTCTTGGATTTGTATGTAACATCTGCGCAAGTATGAACTGAATCTATTCAAGAGTTCAGGAGATATAATCTCTTAGAAATTTTCATGCAAAACTTTAGCTAAAAAGTTAACAGATGAATGGCTGAACAAATGGACACATGAACAGACAGACAAATGGGCAAATGGCACAATGAAAACTATACATTACCACGGCACACTGTAGGCCAGGGGTATAAATATCGTTTTGGGTTAAAACAAACATATCATCTGGAGTTATGCCACACTTTCAAGAATGTTTAGAGCAAACTGGGAATATTCTGATAAAATTGTATGGTTATTCAAACTAGTTACCGTAGTCAACCTAATGACCACTGTGTGCTTAGGTTTTTCAAAATTACTGGAAAAATAGTAAAATACCCACCTAATAAAGGTGCACTTTAAAGTAAGATCATGAGAGAATAATTGAAGATACTCATGCAAAATTTTTTTGGTTTTCTTCTGATTTTCTTCATTAAACCATATGTTGTGTGTACTCATTTGAATTACCTCAACTTGTCCAAGCAATTCAAATGAGTACCCACAACATATGCTTTTATAAAGAAGTAAATGTACTGACTAATACAAAGACTACTAAATTACTTGACTGTGCACTTGTAGGGGTATGTGCCAAAATTACCGGTAGGTCAAATATGGTACGGTCAGGTCTAGAGATTAACCCTTTCAGTCAGGTAGACCTAAAACAATACATATGCAAACAGTGTAGTTTAAGATGAGATGGCTCATAACAAGTTGTCTCATCAGGATCTCCACTGTTTGCCATTCTGTTGTAGAATCTTGATTGACATCCTTTTTTGTAACAATAGGTGTGTCCAAATTCAAAAATGGATGAAAGGGTTTATCTCCCTGTTGCACACATTAGTGACTGAATGCCATTCAATGTATTACCATAATCAACTCAGATTCAGCATGGAAAAGTCTTTTTTTGGCAGAAACAATATCTGCACATTGATACTTCTAACAGGTAACAGCTGACATAATTACTGTATAAACTCAGCCTGTATTTTACTGGAGACTGGATACATTTGGTAGATTTTCTGCCATTTTTACAAGGGAGATAACCTTTGTGATTTCCTCCCTGCTTTCCTGAACACCAACCCCTTCTGAAAAGAGGTCCATTCCAAAAAGAAAGTATTTGCTCCATGGGGAGCAAATTCTTTCCATTTAGATTAGAGCCCTTTTCAGAAGGAATACAAATCCATTTTGACAAGAGTTGTCCTCCCTGAAAGTGTATCCATTTCACTTAATATCATAAATTTTGAAAAAGTCCATTTTATAACGGGGTAATATAGTAAATTTCAAAAAAAATTGTACGCCAAAGTTCCTCATAAAATGCTATGTGCAAACAGTGCAGACCCAGATCAGACTGCACCTTCAGGAGCAGTCTGATCAGGATCTACACTGTTTGCTATTCCATAAAGTATTTTAAGAAACAATTGAATAAAAAGCAAAAATTCAGAAAAGAAATAGTGTAGAATAAAGCGTTAGAAATTTTAGGACATTTACCATATGTTTAAATGGTTAATAGTGCAGATTTATATCAAACTGCTCCTAATCTGATCTCAGTTTAAATTGTCTACAAGCACATGGCCCATTGCTTCAAATTAGACACTTTTTCAACCAAAAAGTATTGATTTTTTCTTATTTCACCATGAAAACATATGATGTTGGTACTGACTAGAAGCACTTCGGCAAAGCACTTCTAATGAGTACCCACAACATATTTTGTGGAGAAATAAAAAAACTATTTATGGGATATCCCCTTATCTGGGGCTGTGACGTCTGTCCAAATAGTTCAGGTAAACAGGGTAAATATGCTGCCATCAGGATTGCTGTTGGGATAACAGCCATATCAAGAAGTCCTTGAATAATTGAATCAAGAGTAATTCGAAACTGTTAAGCAGAAAATATTTCCACAGCTTGTGTAAACTGGTGCTAATCTTATATTCTTTTCACTGGAGAAAGTGCTGAATCTGTCTGGCATTGAAAAATTATTCATATCTCTAAATAAGGTCTTTTTCTGTTGGTGTTGTTTCATTAAACAGAAAAGTATTGATATTTTTCTTATTTCTCCATGAAAACTTTTGTTATGGCTACTCATTAAAAGCACCTTGGCAAGGCACTTCTAATGAGTACCCACAATGTATGGTTTTACAGAGAAATAAAAGTTAAATTTAACATGCTACAGGCAAAGCCAGTAAATGTATTTTAAATGAGTAAATTGTTCCTTACTTTTTTATCAGCAAACATGGTTCAACATTTTATACACTCTCTCAAAAGGAGATAAATCAAATGTCAAGCCTTACCTTGGGAAAGTTAGAACTGAGGTGATTCTACGGAGGTTCAAGCATTAATAAGTAAAACAGATATATGTTGATCTTATCAGCAGCAATATAAACCTGTAACTTGATGATACAGTATTCACTATCATAATCATTAACAAAATACCAATACTTGGCTTTAACCCTTGTCATCAACAAAGAAAGCAATTTATATGCAATAGACACAAGACATGAACAAAAAAAAAATCAGTTACATTCCTAAATCCTCATTTTTCCTCATAGCCGAAAAAGTCCTGATATCTTTCTTATTTCTCAATGAAAACATATCGAGGGTTGAGCGCAAGACTATAGTAACTCAAACATATTTTTGAAACCCTTGTTTAGGGGCAATGTGGACCCCTTTGTAAACAATGCAAATTTAGGTGCCATTGCTCATACGAGCAATGGCACCTAAATTTTCATTGTTTACAGAAAGAAATGTTGTAATCTTCATAACGCCTTCATGGTGAGGAGATTAGGTTTGGGGAAAAACAACCATCTGACTTACGCCAGTCTTGCGCTCAACCCTCGATATGTTGTGGGTACTCTAATGAGTATCAACAACACACATTTTGTGGAGAAATAAGAAAAAATATTATCTGGATATCCCCTCTTATATTAAGCTATAATTCCTGCTGTCCACATCTTCATTATCAGTATGACCATACCTGGTAATGGTAGAGGTGTATAACCCTGGAGATCTGGTGGTTGTGGTGGTGGAGGTTGCAGACATGGACTGGTAGCAGCATCTTGAGACGTCCGTGATGGTCGCTCAGGTATGGGAACTGGTGTACCATTCTCAAAGAAACTGATCATATGGTTACATTGTCGTATATGCTGAGGTAGCTGGGACAAGTACCTGCAATACAGAAAATTCAGGAATCTCATAAACAGGGAAGCGAATCTGACCATGCCGTAAAAAGGTCAAAGGTCAACCAAGGATCATCATATGAAAAAAATTGGAGAACCTTGAGTTGCTGATGCTATATATAAAGATTCAACCTCAAAGATTTCTCGGAGAAGACTTTATGTGCTTTTACCACATACGAGCATGGTCGCCATTTTTCATTGGACCGTGACCATTTGTACAAATTTTCAACCCCACTTCGACAGAGCAGGACCCTTTGAACGAATTCCAAATATCCCTTAACAAAAGACCCAACCGAAATTTGGTAAAAAAAAGTCAAGTGGTATCTCGGGAAGAATTGTTTAAAGACAGATTATTCTATTTATGTATATAGCTTGGGGTATGGGCATACTGATAATCCCCTGGGGACAAAATTCTGATTGTAACTAAAACATTTTGCTACTCTGATCATACTATAAGCTTCACCATAATTCTTTAATACATTTTGAGAAAAGGATTTTTTAAGTTTTCCCATACAAATGTATAGGGAAGCAAATTTGAACTGGCCATAAAAAGGTCAAAGGTCAACCCAAGAATATGATTTGAACAAAACTTAGTAGACTTTGAGTCCCTAATGCTATATACCAAGAATTAGCCTCAAAGCTTTCTTGGTTCTAGAGATGATTTTTAAGTGTCTTTATCTCATCTTTTCATGGACCTTGACTACCATATTTGATCTAATTACCACAATGAGCGCTTAAGTTTTTCAATATCGCTGGAAAAACTTGTAATAAAATATCCACCTAACAAGGACACATTTTTAAGTAAGCTCAGCAGTGAACTTTGTGAGAGCATTATTTAATTATGTCAGTGCCCCTATTTTTCTGATTTTGTTTATAAAGCATATGTTGTTGGTACTCATTTGAATTGCCTCAATGAGTCAAGGCAATTCAAATGAGTACCTACAACACATGCTTTTATAAATAAGTAGATTAAAAAAAACACGGATTGTAATCTGAAGACTACAGAATTGTTTGACTGTGCGCTCGTAGGGGTGTATGCGGTAATTAGATTGAATACTGTTTTTGTACAAATTTATAATCCCCTTTCGACGGAAGGCTCCACATGAAGTTTGTAGAAAACTGGCCCAAGGGATTCAGAGAAGTTGTTCACATGTGTGAACAGACAGATGGACAGACAAACTCTGGACAGCGAGTGAACACAATAGCTCATCCTGAGCCTTTGGCTCAAGTAAGCTTAAAACAGCAAGGTGAAGTAGAGCATTGTGATATAGTGTGAAGCACTATGGCATGGTGGTGATGTGTCAATCATAGCAACAGATAAGGCGCTTTTTTTCATCCGAAAACTACTGATATCTTTCTTATTTCTCCATGAAAACATGTTGTGGGTACTCATTAGAAGCACCTCACCGAGGCGCTTCTAATGAGTACCCACAACATATGTTTTCGTGGAGAAATAAGAAAAATATTATGTGGATACCCCCTCTTATCTGTAGCTATGGTCAATTTGAGATTAGGACGTTATCTAGATTGGATCCAGCATTGTTTTGTGTCCTTGAGCAAGACACTTTATCCACACTGCTTGCTTGTAAATATATGTATATCTATAAATAAATCTTAACAATAAAGTATCAGAGTTCAAAAGAAAGCATCTTTTCTATAGTCCTGACTGTTCATAAATAATTATTTAACACTTAGTACGCAGGGTAAAATTTCAGCAGATGAAATTTGAAATATTTTTTTCTTATTTTTCCCAGAAAAAAAACTTTGACATGTAAAGTGTCTCCTCTGGAGATATTGAGGAGACAATTTGCATGAAATGTCAACACCTATTTTCTGGAAAGAAATAACAAAAAAATTTGTCAATTTGCCATCTGCTAAAATTAGCCCAGAGAGTCGTAAAGTTTAATGCATATACACTGTTATCTCTGATATTTACATAACTCCAGATTAAGGGAGCGGGTAATCAAATGATAACTTTGCAACAAAATATACCTCATGGGTACTCACTTGAGTCACCTCACTGAGATGATTCCAATAATAACCCACAGAATATGTTATGGAACAAATTCAGCAAAAAAATGTTCAAAATATAACTTCAACTCTCACATTTATCTGGAGCTAGAACCTACCTTGTATAGATATTGATTTGTTCTTTATTTTCCTCAATATGATTGTTTGCTCCTGAAAGCAGAAAAAGAATAAAATAAGCCCTGTCCATAGCTACAGATAAGAGGGGGTATCCACATAATATTTTTCCTATTTCTCCACGAAAACATATGTTGTGGGTACTCAATAGAAGGGCCTCGCCGAGGCACTTCTAATGAGTACTCACAACATATGTTTTTGTGGAGAAATAAGAACGATATCAGCATTTTTCGGATGAAAAAAATGCCTTATCTGTTCTATGCCTGTCATGAGAAAATGTCCCTTATTGTTTACGCAGACATTTTGAAACAGAGCTCAAGATAGGGTTGTTTTTAGTCAACCAAAAAGTATTGATGTTTTTATTTCCTCACAAGAAGCACTTCTAATGAGTACTAACAATCTATGTTTTAGTGGAGAAATAAGAAAAATATTTATCTTGATACACCTATATTAACCCTTAAATTGTCGTCTGCTTTCTCATCTGCTTGTGATTTTAAAAGTCATTTCTGCAAACAGTGTGGACCCAGATCAGACTGCTCCTTTAGGAGCAGTCTGATCTGGGTCCACACTGTTTGCCTGTATGCAAAACTAGGTTCATAAAGTTTGCAGGAATATTCAGCAGACGACATAAACAGACGACATTTTCAGATGCAGTTTTTTCTTGGCGCTTTAAGGGTTAGAGCACTGATAAAAATATCTGTGCAGTTTGATCAGCAGTTTCTCCGTCTGATGTTATATTCTACACAATCCAATGATTCTTAAAGGAGAAAACAAAGCAGGGATTTTCCTTCAACATAGGCCATTGAATTTGGGAAATTTAGCATGTGAATTTACAAAATTGGGATCACTCCATCGGAAGATATGAAACATGTTTGTTTCAAATCATGTTTCAAATCACTTTAAAAAAAATAATTCAGTCTGTTTTTCAGTGTTATCACTGATTTGAATTTAGGACAATTACTTAGGAATTAATAAACTAATAAACAATGATGATTCTTATTTTACTCTAAATGTTGACAAAGGAGAAATTGAGAATTTTTGTCTCTAAATTGGGGAAAATTGGAGCCGATTTCTAGCCCCCAAATTACACAGGAAAATCCCTGCAAAGGCACTGATTAGACTGTGCAAACAAATGGCTGGTCCAGGCCTTCGTTGTCCACATACACAATAAAGGCACTTTTCTCATGTCACTACACAATTAATGAGAATTGTAATAAACTTACACCTTTCAAGGATACACTTAACACCACTTTAGTATTTCCTTACTTGGGCAGAATCAGGTAAAAAGGGTAATTCAACTACCTTAATACATAGCTCCAGATAAGACAGGGTTTGTTTTTGTTTTGTTTTTTTCCAACCATATATATTGATATTTTTCTTATTTTTTCCATCAAAACATATGTTGTGGTACACATTAGAAGTGCCTCATCAAGGCACTTCTAATGAGTACCCACAACATATATTTTCATGGAAAAATATGAAAAAATATTTTGTGGCTACCCCCCTGTTATCCAGAGCTCTGTAATAGCCCTACAAATAGGTTTCTAATAAACTAGCTTGTACCAATTATAGGTCCTGACGAAAGACACTGACTGTTGTTGTTTCTAATTTTTCTTATTTCTGCACCAAAACATATCATGTCTGTGCTTAATAGTATCACCTTGACACCAAGATTCAATGATTACCCACTAGATCTATTTTGGAACAAAAATGATTTTTTTTTTTTTTTTTTTTTGTGCCACAACATAAGAAAACATGCCTTCTTACATGTGCAACTAACACACTCAAATGAGCCTGTGCATCCATGGAGTCTGATCGGAGTCTTTGTTGTCAGCATGAAGAAATTTTGCATCCTTGGCTATTCAACTATATACCCAGTGAAGATTCTGATCAGACTGTACAAATGTGCAGGCTGATCTGAATTTTCGATAGGCGCGTATGTCCGAAGGTACATTTTCTGAAGTAGCTGCTCATTTATAAATCATCCCCAATTCAGGGCCCAGTTGTTCAAACAGTTAACAAGCTCGTTAAGGGTCATTTCGTTAACTGTTTTAGCCGATACAATATACATTATTCTAATATTGTTTGCTGAAAAAATGTGAGTAGCTTTTGCACTCACATTTTTTCAGCAAAACATTTCAGCAAATCTGCGTATCACTCGATGTAAATTTTAACGAATCGTTAACTAACGACGTCGTTAGCTTTGAACAACTGGGCTCAGAACTATTGTTGATAGATTTAACGCTTGTCCTGCTGAACCCGGATATACCCTGCCCTTGCAAACAGTGTAGATCCAGATCAGTTGGCTTCTTCAGAATCCAACCGATCTGGATCTGCATTGTTTGTCATTCATTATGTGAATTTATATCAACATCCTGGATCAAGTAATCTGACTGGCTGAAAATTTGAAGTGAGCGTGGCATCTTAATTTATTCAGCATGACAAGGGTTAAGATGCAAGATACTAGTAATTTCTGTCTGGTATCTATCGTATTTACCATCAGCATTCAAACAGATTGGTCAGAGCAAACAGTGTAGACTCAGATCATATGTCAAAGAATACAGGTTCTGATCAAGGTCTACCCTGTATGCCACTCACCCACCCATTTTTAGACATAGCAAGAAGCAGAGAAATGAACTTGTTCATATTTTAGGATTAGTATGGTAATATGTTAACAAGTATGAACATTTAGGAAAATTAACCCATTTTAAACTCCCCCACACTATATATTCAGTGATTTTTTTTATAATTTTGCCTTTATGGGTCCTGGAACTCGCTAGGTCCAGAACTCATGCATCCCAAACTCAAACTATGCATCCAGCCTGGGACTCGTGGTGAAATATTTTGTTGCGTCCTAGACCTTTCATTTGAACTTGAGTAACGGTGTTTTATAATTACTTTCTTAGTATTTTAATTGGATGTGCAATAAAAGTAAATAATGGTGACTGAGTTGCTTTAATTCTTTCCAGAAAACTTCCTGAGAAATATGAAACTATAGTACCACTGTCTATTAAAACTGAAGTGTTAAGAAAATGTTTTCACCTACAGGTTTATGAAAATGTTTTCATAAAACTTCAGTTTTTGTGACAGATGATCAAATACCTGTGATGCATAATTAAGGACAGACATTTTGTCTGTTTTGACTAGACCGTAATACAAAGCAGAGACTTTTTTTTGTCTGTTGCTTTGTGGGTTCAGGGGAACTGTCGTTATCGAGATCGCCATCATCGGCAGTCACAGACTTTGTTGTCGGTGTCAGTCTGATTTGCTGACCTAGCAGACGGAACAGCGTTTGCTGTAAGGGGTCTAGATTTATCATCTTTTTAGGGTGCATCTTTTTCTTCTTTCAAAAAAAGAAACAAAAAACGATCCCTGTTTCCTGTTGACAATTGCAAGGTCAAACGGTGTTACGATAAAAGTTCTCAGCAGACTAAAAACCAATACTTTAGTGTCCCCTACGGTTTCCTCCGGTACTGGACAACTTGGTATTGATTATTTGACTGTAAAGGTAAAATCGGTGTACCGTAGAGACACGACGCCTTTCAGTATTTGCTTTTACCAAATACTGTACTGAAACACCGCTTCCGCATTCGCTTTTTCCGAAAATGAAAGTAGATTTCAAAAAGCAAAACGTACCTACCTTTGAGAATTTTATGAGTCCACGGGACTCACCGAGGCTAATTTTTTGCGTCCTCTGGCAAAATTATGCGTACAGGACGCGGGACGCACGCCTAAAAAAATCACTGTATATTGGAAGATTCCAATTTCAGTTTTAGGTATGACAGGCTATGTGATTTAGATATTCCTATACAAAAATGGCTAAACTATTTGCAAACAATGAAGACCCTGATCTGATGCCCCATTCTACAGTGTCTGATCTGGGTCTGCACTGTTTGCCAATTACTTTTTTTGGGGGGTCTCACGACTAATATGAGTTATGGACCAACACCAAGATTAAAATGGTAATCTCAGACGGATAGGCCAGGGTAAATGGTGTAGACCTAGATCAGATGCAGCAGAACAGGGTCTCCACTGTTGTCACTCATCTCAGATTTTATGTACATCCAATGGTCATCAAATGGAGTTGCTCAAACTTCATGAGGTTATGGTAAGGAGGTGATGTTTAGCACTCTGGGTAAAATTTTCAACAGATGATATACTGGAAGCTTTTTTTTTTTCCTTATTTTTCCCCCGAAAACAGGATTTGGAATTTCACGCACATTGTTTCATGCAAATTGTCTCCAAATTGTCTGACAATCTGCATGAAATGTCAGATCTTGTTTTCTAGGAAAAATAAGAAAATATCATCAATTTGTCATCTGCTGACTTAGCCCAGAGAGTGGTAAATGTTAACATCACGAAAACATATCTATATAATTTTGACCCCCTTAAATCCCACTTTTATACAGTAAAACTGGGGTTTACAGGGGTACACACTGTTTTTCTTATTTCTGCTAAAAACATAGATTGTGCGTACTCGTTAGAACCGCCTCGGTGAGGCGGTTCTAACGAGTACCCACATTCTATTTTTGAGCAGAAAAATGAAAAATATCAGCTGTTTTTATCTGAAAACTTTCAGATTTTGGTGGTGAGATTTTCAATATATTTGAATAGGTGTGTTTTCGTAATGAGGTATTCCAGTTCAATTAATATGGTACTTTTGATACTTATGCCTCAGCAAATAGTGTAGACTCAGATCAGATGTCCCAGAATGCAGTGTTTGATCAGGGTCTACACTATTTATCTCTTCAGGGGTCATCCTTGAGCTCAGAGAGGGAGAAGTTTTGCGACAATATCAGGATTTCAGAGAGAAGTTTTGCGAATACATTCTTTACATTTTCACTTCTCCTTCGGCTCAAGATAGGGAGACTTTTTCTCCCAAATTGCCCTCTAGGATGACCCCTGCCTCTTATCCATGTACATGTATATGATATTTACAGTAATTGTCTTAAAATGTGGTATACCAAAGTTTCTGACAAAATGGCCTATGCAAACAGTGCAGACCCAGATCAGACTGTTCCTGAAGGAGCAGTCTGACCTGGGTCTACACTGTTTGCCATTTTAAGTAACAATTGTATAAAAAGCAAAATTTAGGCAAAAAAAAAAAAAAAAATGGAATAAAGCTTTAATATATTTTAGGAAATTTACCATAGGGAGATACAGTATAATCTGAAGGTGTCTTATACATGTTGCCAAGGTGACAAAATAAAACTGAGAGACTAATATACGTTACCATGAATCATGGGCAGTTTCTTTTCCTGTTTGAGAAAACTGAGATTGTCAGGAAATGACTGCATCAGCTGAAAACGAAAAAAGGAAACATGATGTTATGACAATGCTCCAAGCATGTTTTTATTTTGAAGAGGAAACAGCTCTATTTATTTTTTTTTTTTTTTTTTTTTACTTGATTCAGCTTCCATTTGATGAGATACCTGTAATGTATTTTTATTTACCACTAGGATAGCACAACTGGCTCCTTTTACTTGCGGTTAACCCTGGTCCTGCTGAACCCAGATATATCCTTGTCTTTGCAAACACTGTAGATCCAGATTCTTCAGAAGCCAACTGATCTGGATCTGCACTATTTGCCATTCAGTAAGGGAATCTATATCAACAATCTGGATCAAGGAATCTGACTGGCCAACAATTAGATGTGGCATCATAATTTATTCAGCATGACAAGGGTTAAGTTAAGGTAGAAGCCCAACCAAGCCATAACCATTTGTATATTGTTGTTGTTATTAGTACCATATTTTGTACATAGACATCAGTAGTATGAATAAAACATATTTCAACCAATCAAGTCATACCAAAGTTAATAATTATTGCTTAGTATACAAGGTAAAAGTATCAGCAGACAGCATTTTGAAATTTTTTTCTTATTTTTTCCAGACATTTCATAAAAATTATCTCCAACCTCCTGTATATTTCGAATGTTTTCCTCTGTCTGAAAGGTAATCTGATGATGATGATTTGGTGTTTTTACATCCCTTTCAACATAATTTAAGTCATACTGAGAAAATTGAAGGGCGATAATGAAAGGCTTTGTGCAATAAAGCACCATACAGTCATGAAATGAATTCTGCCTTCAGCAGGACTTGAACCTGGGACTTTGTGATCCGAAGCCAGGAGTGATGACGACTCTGCCATCCGCATGCTTCAGAAAAGTACATGTAATCTGAAAAGTTGTGTTGTAACAATGATTGATAGAATCGAAAGTTGGTCGGTATTCATTTCCCTGTAAACAAACGACAGAGTATGGCAATATTTGGGCTTCAAAAAAAAGAAAGAGACAACCTTGATATGAGCATTTGCAAATGCAGGCTTTGTAAAATGATATATGCTAATAAAGGTAAGATACTGCAAATTCTCTTGATAAAAGAACAAGACTCAGGTTTTAAAATTACCCCACCACAGACCCATACACAAAATAGTGATTTAGTTTTGATTCTCATCTCAGATTACAGGTGGGAATATTGCTGCTAGTGTTTTTCAGTATAATTTGGGTTAGAAAAGATTTCATGGACAGTCATTTTTTTCAAATTAAATGTTCAAAATCAAAATTGTTCTCTCTCCTACCCATCTCAGAATCTTGTAATGCATAAACAGATTTCAATTATAATTGATGCTTGATCGAAATGACCTGTCCGATTATTTTTGATGATCGATTAGGAAAATTCCATAATCGAACAACATTACTGAACAGACAGGTTTTAATATAATTGCAGATTTGAAGCTGCTTGGTTTCTTCTTTTTTTTTTTTTTTTTTTTTTTAAGACTATTAAAACAAATTCATAAATGATTACTGTATTCTGGGTTAGACTCTAAACTGTCATCATTGCAAAATTTTGCTAAGCTCTGGATATATTTTTCAGCCAAAGAGTACTGGACACGATATGGGTACTGAGTGAAATCATATCAATAGATTCACTCTGAGAAATCAGAACGTTTTCGTGGAGAAATAAGAAGAATAGTTGCCTTATCAAGAGTTATGCATTTCTGGCAGTCCTTCAAGTCAATAAGTCGTTGAGATGAAGTTTAAAGCCTAGTCAGCAATATTTCAGTCATGTTTACCCATCGCATTCGGAATAAATTAATATGCCGTGCCCACTTCTAATTGCCAGCCAACAGATAGCATGACCAAGGTTTTTGATACAAATTCACATTCTGAATGACAGTGTAAATTCAAACCAGTTGCCTTCTTCAGAAGCCAACTGATCTGACTACACAGTTTGTAATGGTAGGACACATCCGGGTTCAGCACAATCAGGGTTAAGATGCTGTCTCTGAATTTGTGGGACTTTTGCCCAATCAGAGTGAATTTGTGGGACTTTTAGCCAATCATAGATGAGTAATAAACTCAAGTACTGCTTAACCACAAAAGCAACAGGCAGCCTGTTGTATTTCTGCAGCCCCAAAGGATGGGACTGATCAGGATGACCTACCTTACTATGAAAGTCCAACAACTCTTGTACACTTTTGTACACCTCTTTCCTTTCACCATTTGACCATGTAACCTGCAATACAAGATTGTATATATTCAGTGTCCCAAATAAACTGAGATTTCAGATGTTTAGTTTTTATCCTCATTTCTATTTGAAAATTAGACAGTCTAGTGAAGTCCTACAAGAAATGTTTTATTAGTTAAATATAAAAAAAAAAAAATCAATATTTTATCTCAAAAATAACAATTTCCTAGACTGCAGGGCCCACTTGTTCAAAGCTAATGATGTCGTTAGTTAACTATTTGTTAAAATTTACATAGAGTGATACGCAAATATGCTGAAATTTTTTGCTGAAAAAATGTGAGTAGCTTTTGCACTAAAAGCTACTCACATTTTTTTCAGCAAAAAATATCAGAATATTGTATATTGAATCCGATAAAATAGTTAACGAAATGACCCTTAACAAGCTTGTTAAGCTAACAATGCTTTGAACAACTGGGCCCTGTAATATTACCTACTGGGACTGTATGTCAAGAAAACTTATAAGGATTCTCCAGTTACAAAATAAAAGCCACATGAAGGTTGTATAGCAGAGTTTTCTGGTAATGTGATATCATAATAATCAAGGCTGGCACAATTAATCGGATAATCGATTAATTTATCGATAAATTCCACAAAAACGATTAGCATTACAGATTTGCTTATAATCCATCATTTGATTTCTGTGCTTGTTACTTTATCGTATTTATCCTTAGTGTTCAGACACCTAAACTCCTTACAATACTTTATCTAAAATTTGAACAAGTACAATTTACTACCCAATGTTGTGTCTAAAAATAGCTGAATGGGTGGCAAACTGCAAAGAACCTGATGAGATGATGCATTTGTGGCATCTCATCTGGGTCTACTGTTTGCTCACGCTTGTCTTTCCAAATGCATACAGTAAAGTATAACATATGGTAAGAGTCATGCTCAGTCAGATAGGTAAAATTATTACCAAATCTTTAGTGATTACTAATCGATTATTGATCACAATGGCAGGACTGATAATCGATTATCTTTTCAGGTCCGATTAGCCAGCCTTAATAATAATCCTAAGTACTGGGACAGATAGGCCTTTGCAAACAGTGTAGATCCAGATCAGATGCTACTGAACTGATCTGTCTGATCAGGGTCTACACTGTTTGCCATACATATAGAAATATTTTAGACACATCAATAGGAAGAAGAATGGACTATTTCAAATTTTAGGACAAGTATGGTAAGCATATAAGGTGTCCCAATACCTAGGGTAAATACTGTACTACCAGGGATTGCTCCCAGAATTTTGAATTGATGCATTTACCATTATTACCCTAAATATTCAGACACACTGACTCCTTACCATACATGTCCTAAAATTTGAACATGCCCATTTTACTACTTGTTAACCCATTGTAGACTGAATGAACTTCCCCACACCATATATCGGAAGATTCTAATTTCAATTTTTGGTATGTCAGGATATGTGATTTAGATATTCCTACAGAAAAATGGTTGAACTATTTGCAAACAATGGAGACCCTGATCAGACGCTGCATTCTGCCACATCTGTTCTGAGTCTGCACTGATTGCAAATTACTCTTTTAGGGGTCTCCAGACTACAATGGGTTAACTGATCAGATGCTGGCCACTACATATGTTTTTTGGGGGAAAACTCCTGATAAGAGGGGCTGGCTATCAGATACATCATTTTCTTATTTCTCCACAAAACCATGTTCTGGGTACTCATTAGAAGCACCTCACAAGGCACTTCTAATGATTCTATCCACAGCATGTTTTCATGAGAACTTTTCAGTTAAAAAAAACTACCGCAATAACCCTAAGTATTGGGACAGATAGGCCTTTGCAAACAGTGCAGACCCAGATCAGAAGCCACAGAATGCAGCATCTGAGCAGAGGTGTAAAATTCCCTCAGAACTTACTCGCCCTTATGGTCTAAATTTTTCATTAAGATGCTAAAAATGAAGAAAAAGTGAAGAAAGTTCTGAAAATCTCGTTCGCCCTGCCTTAAAATTTACTCGTAAATGAGAGCGGGCGAGTGGAATTTTACACCCCTGCAGGGTCTACACAGTTTGCAGTACAGCAATATTTTAGACACATCAACAGGTAGTAGAATGGACTATTTCAAATTTTAGGCTAAGTATGGTAAGTAGATAAAGTGTCCCAATTATTAGGATCATTACGGTATGCCCTCTGATGGCTGAGACCTGTATGTCTGAAAATTTAGTCTAAATACTGTATAAGCCACACAACTAAAATAAAACATCAATACTTTTTTCCCCAATAAACCTTGAATCATTTGACTACAATTATAAAGCCAGGAAGTCACTGAACCAATACAAACAATAAAACAATGAATATGATTAACAATATTTCTCCAGATAAGACAGCTAGCCCTGCAAATATTCTTAATATTTCTCCATTTAATATTTCTCCATGGGTACTCATCAGAATTACCTTGAGAAAATTCTAATGAGTACCAAAACACATTTTTTTCATGGAGGAATTGGGAATATGCCAGTATTTGTCAGTGAAATATTAGTCTTTCCTGGAGATATATGTTATATAATGTATCTAATTTCCTTACTAACTCTTTCCCTGCTATAGGCGACTTTTGTCATCTGTTGATAACCTTTGCAAACAGTCTGGACCCAGATCAGGCCCGACAAAATGTCGGGCCTGATCTGGATCCAAACTGCTTGACACGCTCATGGTATTCCTGAAAGATTTTTTTGAAAAAAAGTAGTTAAAAAAAATCCACGGATGACAAAAAAGCATGCAAAATTACCCAGCATGCAAAGAGCTAATCTATATTACAGCTTTATTACATGCTGAAGCATGCTGAAGTTTATATGAAACATATGTCATATCTATGGTGTATCAGAGGACTTGCTAAGGAAGAGTGACTGGCAATAATTCTGGGATAATCTTCTCCAGTTCTCCATAAAAACATATGTTATGGGTACTCATTAGAAATGCCTCACCCAGATGTTTCTAATGGGTACCCACAGCATATGTGTATAGGGAGAAATAAGAGAAATTATCCCAAAATTATCGCTAACTACTGAAGAAGTCCTCTGCTCTATATTTATCAACTTCTGCACTACAACCAGCATTAAAATTTAGCACTCTGGGTAAAATTTTCAGTGGACAACATACTGAAATATTTTTCTAAAATAGGCTTTGACATTTCATGCAAATTGTCTCCAAAGGAGACCATTTGCTTGAAATATCAAAGCCTTTTTTCTAGGAAAGGTAAGTAAAATATCATCAATTTGTCATCTGCTGTAAATTTTACCCAGAGTGCTAAACTATTAGAAAATAGTTGCATTAAGTGCACATAACATGTACAGCTGGTGTAAAGTAATTTCTTAGAAAGTGATGGCAGAAAAGAGATAAGCAATAGAAAATTTTATTATCTTTTCAGAAATAATAATTCTTGACATTTCATGTGGATCATCTGTAATTCAAATAAACTTTATCGCTTAAAGTGCCACGCAATATTGCAGACTACATATATACAGTCGACTCTCATTATCTCGAATTCCAAGGGACTCTCTGAAATACTTCGACATATCAGATTTGCAGAATTGAGGAAAAACTAATTCGATTAACCACATTTAACAAATATATGTGTAATTGAACTCGTGAAGTTAGAGATATATTGAAAATATTGTGGAAAAGAGGAGAAATTGCTCCTTAGGAGCAATTTCTCCTCTTTTCCACAATATTTTTTACATGTTGTTAGATTTTCATGTTTAAGCAGGGACCAGATTTTCACTTCGAGATAAGCGGTTATTCGAGATAAGCGAGGTCGAGATAGCGAGAGTCAACTGTATATATATATATATATATATATATATATATATATATATATATATATATATATATATATATATATTTAGATTATATATATATATATTTTTTTTTTTCTGAGAAAATAAGTCTTGACATTACATGTGAATCATCATGCAAAACATACAATGTGAGTACTGATTAGAAGGGCCTTGTTACAAAATATATTTTCAAGGAGAAACTAGAATGCGCAGTTGAGGCGCGTCATCGCAAATCCCGATGCTCACTGCAAATAGCATGACTAACGGACGAATGGAGGGGCTTGCTCTCGCATACCCTTACCATAAGGGGAGATCATATAGCAAGTTATTTTCAATTTAGGAGGAGACAGTGTGAGGGACAGATGGTCGAATGCTGGATGCTTGGACCGATGCACCCACGGAAAAAATAATGTTGCTCTCGCTCACCCTTACCATGAGGGGAATTGATTTAGCAAGTTTGGTAGAATTCCGCCCAGTGGTTTAGGAGGAGGTAGTGTGACTGACAAATGGATGGATGTATGAACAGACCGACACATGGAAAAACAATGTTGCTCTTCCATACCCTTACCATGAAGGGAAGTGATGTAGCAAGTCTAGTCTAGTACAATTCCGCCAAGTGGTTTAGGAGGAGATAGTGTGATGGATGGACAGATGGACCAGTCGGATGGTCGGACAGAATGAGGCGTTTACAATATCTCCATCGCTATTTTAAAAAATATTTCACCAGAATTCCTTTGAAGGCAGCGTCGCACCTGCTGGGGCAAAAGTCACAGGACGTGGTTATTAAATAAATTTATTTCATTCTTAGCAGTGCTTAGTTGGGAAAGTGACAAAAATTAAAGACAAGGATTATATGACTATAGGAATTTCATTGAAAGCATATGAATTTTCTCATATGATGCATGAGAAATTGGGCTCAAAAAGTACCCGAAGTCTGTACACTGCCATACATTCAGAAAATGACAAAGTTATGGTGGAAAAAGTGACAAAAATAAATTTAAAAATCATATCCAAACTAAGTGCACTTCTGCAGACACGGGAGAAAATGTGCAAAGTTTCTAAAAGACTGGTTTAAAATTGTATGAAAAGTTGCAATCACAAGGTACCCACTGTCTATACATCTGAGGTCAGAAAATGACCAAAAAGTACAAAAAAATGACAAAAAATATGGCAAGAATTATATGAAAAGCACATGCACATCTTCAGATTATGGAGAAAACATGCGCAAAGTTGCAAAAAGATTAGTATAAAATTGTATGAGGAGTTGTGCTCACGAGATAGCCCCTGTCTATATATTGAGGGTGAAAAAAATACCCGTCTATATATTGAGGGTGAAAAAAATAATTTAACAATTACATCCAAACCACATGCACATCCTCATACCATGAAGAAAATGCATGCAAAGTTTCATAATAATCGGTACAGAACTGTAGGAGGAGTTGCGCTCACAAGCAGTACCAACTGTTTATATATAAAGGGTGAAAAATGACGAAGTTCACAATGTGGAAAAAGTGAAAAAAAACTGTTCTAACAATTATATCCAAACCACATGCACATCCTCATACCATGAAGAAAATATATGCAAAGTTTCAAAACAATCAGTACAAAACTGTAAGAGGAGTTGCGCTCACAAGAGGTACCCACTGTCTATATACTGAGGGTGAAAAATGACTAAGTTCACAATGTGGAAAAAAGTGACAAAAAATGTTCTAACAATTATACCCAAATCTCCATGCACATCTTCATACCATGAAGAAAACACATGCAAAGTTTCAAAATAATCAGTATAAAACTGTAAGAGGAGTTGCGCTCACAAGAGGTACCCGCTGTCTATATATTGAGGTGAAAAAATGACTAAGTTCACAATGTGGAAAAAGTGACAAAAAATAATCTAACAATTATATCCAAACCACCTGCACATCTTCATACCATGTAGAAAACATATGCAAAGTTTCAAAATGATCGGTACAAAACTGTAGGAGGAGTTGCGCTCACAAGACACCCAGGGTAAATGTTGACGGAAAGACGAACTAACGGACGGACCAACGAACGGACGGACGGACGACGAAAACATGCACGCCTAAGTCGCCCATGCTACAGCAGGTACGACAAAAAGCGTGGGGATAATAAGCTAAATAATAATAGTTTATATGTCATCACTGACAATGACCAATCTTAATTAAATGTGTGAAATGCTACTGTTTGTGTGTTCTAAGATGGCTGATGAGACCAATCTTAGCTCTTAACTGCTTGTTGCAGATAGAACAAGAGAGGTCTGAGGAAGGAAGCTCTGTAGGTGATGCTTTAGCTCTGGCTTTCCACTGAGCACATCTGCTCTGCTTCGCTGATTCTTTTTGCTTTGTATTAACCAGCACCCCTTCTTATGGGGCTTGGCCACTCTGCTCGGTCCTGTGCAACCTGTTCCCATGACACTGTTGGTAGTTCGAAGTCCTTAAGGGAGGCTTTGAGGATATCACTTCTTCTGACCACCATGGGATTGTTTTCCAACTTGTAATTCTCCATGGAGGATTTTCTTTGGCAAATGTTCATTAGGCATTCTGGTAACATGGCCTGTCCATCTAAGTGCCAACTTCAGAAGAGTATGTACACTCCGCATCCCTGCCCTTTCAGGACCTGTGTCTGGAATCCTGTCTCGCCACTTAATCCCTTGCCTTACTGAATAAATTAAGATGCCACGCCCAGTTCTAATTTCCAGCCAATCAGATTACTGGATCCTGGTTTTTGATAGAAATTCACATATTTAATGATAAACAGTGCAGATCCAGATCAGTTGGCTTCGCTGAGCTGGATCTACACTCTTTGCTAAGACAGGGCATGTCGTGTTCAGCAAAAGGGTTAAAAGTTAAAGCTAAATAATAAATATTATATGGCTGTCCTCTATTATCTGCTACCCCTTTTAGCTCACCTGTATGAAAGTACAGGTAGAGTTAAAGCGCCAATCACAACTGCAGTAGACGACAATTTTTTATCTTTTTTTTTTATTTTTTTTATTTTTTTTTTTTTTCTGAGAAAACAAGTCTTTACATTTCATGTGAATTGTCTGATTCACATGAAATGTCAAGACTTGTTTTCTCTGAAAAATAAAAAAAAATTAGAATGTCTTCTGCTCCAACTTTTGCTTGGCACTTTAAGGGTTAAGTTTTCTGGTTAAAGTTTTTAAAAGGTTATATCTCCTGAATCTCTAGATGGAAGTATTCACGCTGCCCTGATGGAAGTTCTATGCTGTAACATCCCAACCCACATGAATGACCCTGACCTCAAGGTCATGGATTTGGGAAAATATACACTGGAGATCCAATACATCGCGGTCCGTTATTTCGCGATATCCAGTATATCGCGAATCGTCCGTGGACCCCAAATTTACCATGACCATAAAAAAAAAAAATAAGTAAATGTTTTTTTTACTTAATTTGAAAAAAAAAAAAAAAAAAAAAAAAAAAATGACTGTAATTCGTTGCGGTATTGATTTTTCGCGCATATCCAAACGCGAAATCGCGTCACGCATTATGACCAAACATTCCAATTAGTGTCAATCAGTACACAGATTGATAATAATTGGCAATCAATTAATATTAATCGCCGCACTTGTCATAATCAGTGTCATAATTGAGTGAAGGGTCTTCAAGTTGGGCTAAGATGGTTGGAGGCCTCAGACAGAAGTACAGCCGTAGAAGTGACTCATCTGAGAAATATTTTACATCGGGCAAAGGCTGAGGCACGAGAATCCTGCAGACAGACAATGCTGACAGATTTTTTCTTTAGAAATTAGGCCCTAATTCTGCCCCCGCAGACGAAAACGGTCCTTTTCAGGACCAACAAATAATAAGAAAAGAGTAGCCTTATGATGTTGCCTATCTGTCCTAAACACCCAGTTCGTAGCCCTCCCACTTTACACTTTCCCAGCAAGTAATAATTTAACAAATAAAAATAAATAAAGTATGAAAGAATTAAAAAGATCAAAAGATAAATAGAATAGTTTTTGGGCCCGCAGCAGACGAAAGAAGCGAAGGGAAGCAACCCGAATTGCCTCAGCAAAAGTCCGTGATATTCTATTCTATTCTATCCTTAGGATATGCGAGTTGCCCCCCCTTCATCCAAAATGGCGTCCTCGCTTGACATTTCCGCGAACAAATGATTTTAAACGTCGTTTATCAGCTAGTCTCGATTAAAGTTAATTGGTAGACATAATCTCCCAGTGTAAATACTGCCATTGAGTAATTCTAAACCTACTATACTGATGTAATGTGGCCGATAGCTTTACTGACAGCCGTTTGGTGTTGATTGATTAGCGGCGTCTCAGCAAACTACCACCCCAGCTTATATCGCGATCCGGATATATCGCGGTAGCGGAACTTGGACCCCAAGCACCGCGATATATTGGATCTACAGTGTATTAAAGTTTTTAGTTAAAGTATTTCGAGGCAAAGTACAATTCAGGCAAGCTATACTGTCCTGCGACAGCTCTTATTTATTCAGGAATTATTCAGGAATTATCATTCATTTAAAGATGATTTGTTCCAGCCTTTAAGAGGCAGAAAAAAATGAAATACTAGGCTTTTATTTTCTGAGCAAACTAAATGTCACTTGTCTGCAGCATGCTGATATTTCTGTCTGCTTGGTAAATGTTAACTTTTATTACTCACTGATTCAGCAGACAACAAGATGATGATATTTTTCTAAGATTCCCAGAAAACTGGATTAGACATTTCATCCATTGTAGACAATTTGCATGAATTGTCAGATCCTGTTTTCTTAGAAAAAAAATAAGAAAAATATTTCAAAATGTTGTCTGCTGAAATTTTTACCCAGGAGGCAAAGTTTAACTTAGATTTACTGATTATAAAGCACAGATACCCTCTGTGGTTATCAAAGAGACCAAATGTTTGTACAACAGGTGCTTCAATAATAAATTTCTGCAAACTACTACTATGCAAGTCTGCGTCATATTGTGCATTCAGGAACACACAGATTGAAATAACAATCGAGAAGGAATCCAGTTTTCAAACATAAAGATATATAAATGTCCTAATTTCAAACACTTTAGCCTGCATGTATATACTTTGGCATTACTTTTGCTTTTAATGCAGTTGTTTCTTAAAATACTTAAGTGGAATGGCAAACAGTGTAGACCCTGATCAGACTGCTCCAGGAGTAGTCTGATCTGGGTCTGCACTGTTTGCATATGCCATTTTGTCAGTACCTTTAGCATACAAAATTTTAGGACATTTACAGTACTTTGTATGGGTGTACGCACCAGACCTCTAGCTAAGACACTTTCTTTCAACTAAAATATTCTGATATTTTTTCTTGTTTCTCCATGAAAACATATGTTGTGAATACTCATTAGAAGCACTTAGTCAATGAACACCAGCAACATGTGTTCCTGGAGAAATAACAATATCCCACTTATCTAGAGTTCTGAACAGGGTTTTCCCTGACTCCATTTTGGCAATTTTTACCCATAAAACCATGTTCTTGACCCTCAAAAGTTAAGGGCAAAAGTCCTGAGTGATTCATCAATGGTCTATCTGTTTATGGGTTTTTATTTTTATCTATTTGTAACCTAATGAATGAGAATTATTAGTAATTTAGTATTTAGTTAACTATAAAATAACAAACCCCTAAATCTTACTAAGTGACCCCTTAATGCCACATCAGGGAATCCCTCGGACCCTCACCTACTAAACCCTTAGATTAAACAGTTTAAACCCTGTCTAAAGTTCTCACTAGAAGTACACTGCCTGTGTGGTGATTCAAATGAGTACAGCACACTGAGACAGCATAATGTCTTTACAAGTAAACAGGAAGTCAATATTTTTGCTGATTATCTCGAGCCCTGATCTTTTTCCAGTGGTGTGATTTGGTCTGACATGTTTTCTTTTTTCAAAGAAGCACTGAATAGCAAATAATTGTCTACTTTCATTTTCTATATTGAATTTGTAAGAAATTGCTACCTCCCGTGGTACAAAATTTCAACCCTTTGAAGCAGAGCAAGATTGTAGTAGATGATTTTTTTTTAACTATTAAAAGTAAATAAGACTTGGCATTTCATGTGAACTGTCTGTCAAGCAGACAATTTACATAAAATGTCAAGCTTTATTTTCTCTGAAAAAAAATAAATAAAAAAATAAAAATGTTTGCTGCAGTTGTGATGAGCACATTAACCCATTGTATACTGAATAGATTCTCCTATACAAAATATTGGAAGAGTCCAATTTCAATTTTAGGTAGGCTCAGCTATGAGATCTACATACATGTATTCCTAGAGAAAAATGGCTAAACTATTTGCAAACAGTGGAGACCCTGATCACACGCCACATTCTGCGGCATCTGATCTGGGTCTGCACTGTTTGCCAATTACTCTTTTACGGGTCTCCCAACTACAATGGGTTAAGGGTTAAGAAATAATACAATAATGAAATATTTTCAGATAAGCACTTCTTAAATTCAGATGAACTTCTAAATGATGCCATTTGGGTAAATGATGGACTCTTCTGGAAAGTTCCATTGGGCATATCTATACTCTTAGGCGTTAATTATTTAAGTAATCTTTATACATGTATTTGTATGGTTTTGCTTTTTTTGCATTTTTGGTTTTCTTTAACTGTCATTTTGTACTTTATGCTTGAATTTAGTGTAAATATTTGAGGGCCTCATGGAAGATTAGCTTTCTAAAATGTATATGCTATATGAGTTGAATAAAAATATAATTATTATTACTACTGTTATTATTATTATCATTATTATAATAATTAGTATTATTGTTGTTGTTGTCATTATTATTATCATTATCATTATTACTATTATCAGTGCTCCAGCTAGGATTTGAGGGCAAAGGGGTGCCAAGTAGGGCACTTTTTGCGCGGTCATACAAGAATAAGGGCACCATGTGTCATGTAATGTGCTTAGTATCAATACATGTTACAAAATATAATGCCATTCTGTAATAAATACCTCAAAAATAGAGTACACATAAAACTGATCTTTAAACATTGATAACTTTTTTAATTTTGGTCCTATTTTCATGAAATTTTCATCAAAATGTAGGGTTTTATGTCTGAAGTTAAAATAAGACAGAGAGCAGCTTTAGAAGGGCAGAGATGTGGCTAGAGAGGGCAAGAGGGGCGGCCCGCCCCTCCATATAGGGCTAGCTGGAGCACTGATTATTATTATTATATCCTTGTTATTATTATTATTGTTGTTGTTGTTGTAGTTGTTGTTGTTATTATAGTTATTATTGTTATTACTTACTATAATTTTTTTTATAAAAGCATGTTCTATCCTCTCACAAACACAATTTTTGTCGAGATCATAGAACATTTTCATCTTAGTTTTTTCTGGAGCCCAGAAAATATACTGGAGCCCAGAGTACCATATTATAAGTCTAGATTGGGGAAACCCAAATATTACCCATATAAGAATATAGCAAAATCCCCGGCCAGCCTATGCCAAGAGGATTATACAGAGCCATATCGCCAAACAAGGTACGGTAAATGTCCTAAAAGTGTCTGACAAAATGGCATATATGCAAATAGTGCAGACCCAGATCAGACTGCTCCTGAGGGAGCAGTCTGATCAGGGTCTTCACTGTTTGCCATCCAACTAAGTATAAGAACCAACTGCAAAAAAAGCAAAATTTAGGCCAAAATAATATGGAATAAAGTGTTCAAACTTTAGGATATTTACCGTACTGTTTTCAATCAAAAATACTGATACCCTTATTTATGTTTTCAGAAAGACAGGACTGTGCAAACAGCATAGACCCAGATCAGATGCCGCATTAGGCGGCATCTGATCAGGGTCTTTGCTATTTGCCACACGTCAACAGTATTTTAAGCACATCAACAGGTAATAAAATTGACCTGTTCAAATTTTACAGCAAGTATAAAATAAAGAGATATGGTGTCCAAATACTTTGGGTAAGTATGGTAAACTATGAATACATGGAGTGGGTACTCACTGTAAACTCCTTAATGAGTACCAACAATGTACCTCCTGAACAAAACACATATACACACACACAAACAATCTGGATACCCCTCTTGTCTAGAGCCATGTGAAATCTGAATCTCTTGTTGACAGACTAGATCATGTCGGTTTTTCCACAAAACAGCTGGAATGATTTTTTTTATTGCTTTGTTCTTGTTTTTCAAATGAGGAAGAGCCTTGCTATAACTAGTCAAATAAATCATATACAATCCACTTGTATACTTTTAAGTGTCCTATAAATCATGAAACAACTCCATTTAAAACACTTACTGATGATTACCTTTTTTTGACTAATTGAAGTAAATTGTACCAAATCTACCCTAAATATTGGGAAATCTTTAACTCCTAGCTCCAGATAAGAGGGGGTATCCACATAATGATTTTCTTATTTCTCCACAAAAACATGTTGTGGGTACTCATTTGAAGTATCTCGGTGAGGAACTTCTAATGAGTACCCATAAAATATGATTTGTGGAGAAATAAGAAAAAGGCTGGTACTTTTTGGATTAGTTAACCCTTGTCCTGCTGAATAAAGATGCCACACCCACTTCTAATTTTCAGCCAATCAGATTACTTGGTCCTGACTGTTGCTATAAATTCACAAACATAATGGCAAACAGTGCAGATCCAAATCAGTTGGCTTCTTCAGAAGCTAACTGATCTGGATCTATACTGTTGGCAAAGGTAGGACATATCCGGGATCAGCAGGACAAGGGTTAAGCCCTTATCATACTTCTAAAATTAGAACAAGTCAATTTGACCAGCAGCTGATGTGTATATAACTGCTGGATGAGTGGCAAACAGTGCAGATCCTTGATCCGGTGCCACATTCTGTGGCATCTGATCTGAGTCTACACTGTTTGCTTAGGCCTGTCTGTTCTAATACCTACTGTAAAAGCAATACTTTTACTTTGTAAAAATTATAACATACCAATATCAATCATAAGGGCCATGCTATGAGAAAATGCCTTCGGGCATATGCGGACAGCGAAGGCCCAGATCAGACTGCGCATCCGAGCAGTCTGATCAGGGCCTTCACTGTCCACGATCAGAATCATTGGATACTATAGAATATATCAATTGAGAGCAAAGCCCTGGATGTCACTTTGCACATGTGCAGGATGATCTGACTGTGCATTTTGTGCAAGTCTGAAGACACTTTTTTACTTGATATGGCTCATATACGGAAGGCTTCATGAGAACAGGACCCTTTTCATATGTACAATATATGGAAAATGAACACCCACATCAGCTAACATATACATGCAGCCTAACCATACATAGGTCTAGATAAGGGAGGGTATCGGGTAAATATTTTTCTTATTTCTTTACGAAAAAACATGTTGTGGGTACTCATTAGAAGCGCCTCACTGAGGCGCTTCTAATGAGTACCCACAACATATGTTTTTTGTGGAGAATGGCGAGGTGCTTCTAATGAGTACCCACAACATATGTTTTCGTGGAGAAATAAGAAAAATATCAATATTTTAGGATAGAAAAAAGCTCCTTAACTAGTGCTATGCCATATATGGAAGGCTTCATAGGACAAGAGAATCGGTGAAACTGAAGGATGCTCCCGAAGATGCGCAGTAGTGGAAGGGTTATGTTAGTGAAAGAGTAAAATACTTTAATGCAAAAACTAGACAAAGTGCCCAGTGGTGCACATATACCCCCGACTAGCGCTACCGCTACTTTTTAAAGAGCACAAAGTATGTAGCTTTGACTCTGGAGATGGCAGTTGTATGCTATATGTTATAACATTGAAAAAATTCAATCACACAGTAATATGAAGCCCTTGACCTCAAAGGTCAGGCACAGGTGCAGGGATTGAGCTAAATAAAACTTTAGCCCTTTAACTATCACCATATACCAGTGGAATCAGTCTTTATAATATAAGCAAAAATGACATTTGTATGAAACGTCTGTGACCTTGACTTAAAAGCCATGCCCCAGCTTGGGGATGGTGCCAAGTAAAACTTCAGACCTATATATACCATCATGCTTAATATTAATGAAACCAACAAAAGGGTCTTCATAATATAGCTATATAAAACTTTAGATGTAATTTTTTTTTTTTTTTTTACTTTCATATGAAATTTCTAAGTCTGTGACCTTGACCTCAAGGTCATACCCCAGGATAAGGATGATGCTGAGTAAAACTCTAGACCTACATCTACCAACATGTAAAATATAAATGAAATTCCTCAAAGGGTCTTGATGGTATAGCTATATAAACATAAACACAAAAATTTTGACTTATTTATGAAAATTCTAAGTCCGTGACCTTGACCCCAATGTTATTCCCAGGGATAGGGTTGGTGCTGATAAAAACTTAAGCCCTATATCTACCATCAGGCCAAACATGAATTAAATCCATCAAAGGCTCTTCATAATATAAGGTCTTATAAACTTTAACGTAAAAACTTTGACCCTAAAGACAAAAATAAAGTATGAACAAATAATGCTTCAACGGATGGATGGACAGACAAACAGATTCCTTGCTGATAGCTATATCCGCTCAATCTTTCAATTAGGGTATAATAAAATTTAACAAAAGGTCTTGATGATATGGCTATATGAACTTAAAAGCAAAAACTTTTACTTTTAAATGAAACTTCTAAGTTTGTGACCTTGACCTCGGTCACACCCGGGGTGGGGATCATGCGGAGTAAGACTCTAGGCAACATGTCAAATATAAATGAAATTCCACAAGGGTCTTGACGATACAGCTATATAAACTTAAACACAAAAAAACCTTGACTTTTTTATGAAAATTGCAAGTCCTTGACCCAAAGGTCACCCCCTGGGGTGGGGATGGTGCCAATAAAAACTTTAGAGCTATATCTAACATCATGCCAAATATGAATGAAATCCATCAAAGGGTCTTCAAAATATGAGGTCTTACAAACTTTAACGTAAAAACTTTGACCCTAAGACAAAAATAAAGTATGAACAAATAATGCTTCAATGCATGGACAAACAGACCAACAGATTCCTTGCTGATAGCTATATCTGCTGGCCTTTCAATTAGGGAATACTGAAATTTAACAAACGGTCTTGATGATATGGCTATATAAACTTAAACGAAAAAGTTTTTACTTTTATATGAAAATTCTAAGTTCGTGACCTTGACCTCGGTCACACCCTGAGTTGGGATCATGCGTAGTAAGACTCTAGGCCGATATCTAACAACATGTCAAATATAAATGAAATTCCTAAAGGGTCTTGATGATATAGCTATATAAACTTCAACACAAAACACTGACTTTTTTTATGAAAATTCTAAGTCCGTGACCTTGACCCCAAGGTCACCCCCAGGGTGGGGATGGTGCTGATAAAAACTTTAGACCTATATCTACCATCATGCCAAATATGAATGAAATCCATCAAAGGGTCTTCAAAATATGAGGTCTTATAAACTTTAACACAAAAACTTTGACCCTGACTTTTTTATGAAAATTCTAAGTCCGTGACCTTGACCCCAAGGTCACCCCTGGGGTGGGGATGGTGCTGATAAAAACTTTAGACTTATATCTATCAACATGCCAAATATGAATGAAATCCATCAAAGGGTCTTCAAAATATGAGGTCTTATAAACTTTAACGCAAAAACTTTGACCCTGACTTTTTATGAAAATTCTAAGTCCGTGACCTTGACCCCAAGGTCACCCCCGGAGTGGGGATGGTGCTGATAAAAACTTTAGACCTATATCTACCATCATGCCAAATATGAATGAAATCCATCAAAGGGTCTTCAAAATATGAGGTCTTATAAACTTTAACACAAAAACTCTGACCCTGTGACGGAAAGACGAACAAACGAACGAACATACAAACGAACGAACGTACGTACGAAGGAACGAACAGACGAACGGAAAAGCGAAAACTATATACCCCCACATACTTTGTATGTCGGGGGTATAATTAAGACGGGAAGTAACTCAGTAATTACTTGTAACAGAGTTACAGTTTTTGCACTCTGCACTACCCCTGAAGGCTGTCTCTCAAAGTGTCAAGTTTCATTTGTTCTCTTTTATACTTTCAGAGACATGCACCAGACAAATTTAATATTGCAAAAATAAGGTAAATAACTCCATGAATACCGACGATAGGGTTATGGTTCTTGTATTCTGCATACAGTATTTGCAAACATTTAATCAAGATATTTTGCTTTATTTCTCAGGGAAAGTATGTTTTGGTAGTCTGGTTTTGCCTTAGAGTGGTTAACCAGTTAACACCCACAATATTTTTCTCAACCCTCTTCTTACATGTATCTAGAGCTATGTATCAAAAAAATTCTTACAGAGAAATATGAAAAGTAGCAGAATTAGTCAAGGAAAAACAATCTTCACTGAAGTTGTTTACCTACCTGTATTTTGTATTCTACAAGTCTTTGGCCATTATACTGTCTCTGTCGACTACCTTTGACCTCGATGTCACACACATATACTGTAAACAAAATAAAAATGTAATTGAATGCAAACGGTCAGGACTTTATGATGTCATATTATGTATTAAATTTATTACCATATTTACCCAAAATATTTCTAGAGACGCTCTGAGTCAACAATGTAAACCCAGATAAAATAGCTCTCAGACGTTTGATCAGGTGTTACAATTTCTGGCAATCTGCCCCTCAATCAACTAGTTTAAGACACATCTTCGAATGGACTGGTTTGAATTTTAGAAGTGTGGTACAGACTCCTAGTTTAAGTATATTTAACCCTTAAAGCGCCAATCACAACAATTGTCGTCTGCTTTGTCTTCTGCTTGTGATTTTAAAAGTCATTTCTGCAAACAGTGTGGACCCAGATCAGACTGCTCCTTGAAAGTAACAGTAGCAAGTAGCAAATTTGCTACCTGAAAATTCAGTTTGCTACCTGGTCAAACTGTTGGTAGCAAAAAGGTGCTACCTGGTACAGTGCCCCAAACACTATCAGCTTTGTGTTGTGAATGTCTTCAGTACAAATTAGACTTGACATTTCATATGAATCATGTAATGTCAAGCCTCATTTTTGTTGAAATAAGAAAAAAATACTCTGAAAATGCTGTCTGCTAAATATGCTTAGTGCTTGATGGTTTAACCCTTAAACTGCCAATCACAACAATTGTCGTCCGCTTTGTCATCTGCTTGTGAATTTAAAAGTCATTTCTGCAAACAGTGTGGACCCAGATCAGACTGCTCCTTAGGAGCAGCCTGATCTGGGTCCATACTGTTTGCCTGTATGCAAATATAGGTTAGAAAAGTGTGCAAGAATATTCAGCAGACGACATAAACAGACGACATTTTAAGATGCAGGTTTTCTTGGGGTTTTAAGGGTTAACCCGTGGCATGGAGGCATTGTTACACCTTTTGCTGCCACGTAGATGCATTTTGCTACCTACTTTCAGACCAGGTAGCAACTACTTGCTACTTGCGAAAAAAGTTAATTTCTAACACTGTCTGGGTCCACACTGTTTGCCGGTATGCAAAAAAATAGGTTTGAAAAGTTTGCAAGAATATTAAGCAGACGACATAAACAGACGACATTTTCAGATGCAGTTTTTCTTGGCGATTTAAGGGTTAAGATAGCTTACATGTATTTATACTACGTACTCAGACAGATACTCTCAGATGGGTCTGAGTAAACAGTGAAGACTGAGGTGATATTGCAGAAAATGCCATATGATCAGGGTCTACACTGTCTGCCACTCGTCCAGCATTTTTGGACACATCAACAAGCAGTAAAATGAGCTTGTTGAAATTTTAGTATAAGTATGGTACACAGAAAGGTGTAGGACCAAATAGGGTAATTACTGTACATGTTTTAGGGCTCTAGATTAGCTGTTGTTCTTGAGATAGCAATATTGCCAAATGTCTTATGCAGGAGTTGTTGAGAAATATTTCGTGATAATTTTTTGGATCGTTTCCTCCTGAGCTTCTAATGAGTACCCACAACTTACATTTTTAATTAACCCTTGTCCTGCTGAACCCGGATATACACTGCCTTTGCAAACAGAGGAGATCCAGATCAGTTGGCTTCTGAAGAAGCCAACTGATCTGGATCTGCACTGTTTGCCATTAAGTATGTCAATTTTTATCAATATCCTGGATCGAAGAATCTAACTGGCTGACAATTAGAAGTGGGTGTGGCATCTTAATTTATTCAGCAGGACAAGGGTTAAAGAGAACAGAAGGAAACAATCCCAAAATTATCACGAAATACTCGTTCTCAATAACTCGATCCTTTGCTTATTTCTCCATGAAAAGATGCTACAAGAACATCCCACTGGACATTAAAAACCTTATATACATGTATTTAACCCATTGTATACTGAATAGAATCTCTCACACTATGTAATGGTAGAGTCCAATTTCAATTTTAGGTACGTCTGGCTATGAGATTTAGATATCAGGGGTCATCCTAGAGGGCGATTTCGGAGAAAAAGTCTCCCTAAGCAGGCTGACTTCTCCTTATCTTGAGCTGAGGGAGAAGTGAAAATGTATAGAATGTATGGAGAAATACAAAATTTGGACCAAACTTCTCCCTGAAATCCTAAAATTGTCGCAAAACTTCTCCCTCTCTGAAAGCTCCAGGATGACCCCTGGATATTCCTATAGAAAAAAGGCTGAACTATTTGCAAACAGTGGAGACCCTGATCAGACACCCCGTTCTGTGGCGTCTGATCTGGGTCTGCACTGTTTGCCAATTACCTGTTAAGGGGTCTTCCGACTACAATGGGTTAATGATACAGTGTAGCTCCAATATATCGCGGTCCTCGTGGTCCAGAGTCGCGATATAAATGGAGCGCAATATAAGTCCCGACATGTACCATGCATGTATAACGGCGTGCATAACACTCGCTTGGTTTGTCGCTGTGGTAGTTTGCTGAGACATTACGGATAAATGGCATTCAGTTATGTTGTCACCATATTTCCTAATTAAAACTGGATTAGAATTGCTCAATGGAATAATTAACAATGGTGCGCTATGTCTAACAAGTAATTCCAATCGAAACCAGCTGATAAACTACGTTTGAAAACAAGAAATCATCGGATTGACAATTTAGGACGCCATTTTGGATACTCTGGCAAAGGGAAGTTACTCCATTGTGCTAAGATAACTTGAGTTGCTTCCCTTCGCTTATATTGCGGGCGCAAAAAAAAAAAAAAAGTTAATTTCTACTTATTTATTTTTTTTTATTGTTTGTTTTTGTTTTTTTCAGTGATGCAGTTGTTTTCTTCTGAAATATTTATATCTACAGAAGTGTAAAATAAGCGGACTACGATCTGTGTATGTTGGACAGAAACATCGTAAGACTACTGTCTTGTAAAATTTGCTGGTGTTGAAAAGGAGGTGGACCGTTTTCCCCTGCTGAGCAAAATTAGTTTGTCGGCATCATTGACTCATTGAGCATTGAGTAGATCTATGTACTAAATGATGATAATGATTACGACAATTACGGCGATAAAATTTATTGTTTGCCAATTATAACGTGTGCGCTGATTGACACTAAGTTGATTGTTTGTCATATAATACCTGATGCGACTTAGCGTCGGGACAGGCGCGAAAAATCATTTACCGGAGGCGGAACGCGTTTTTTTTTTTCTGAAGATAAATAAAACAACAAACATTTTATGTTTTAAAATTTTTTTTTTTTTTTGCTTTTGGAAAATTTGGGAGTCATGGCCTATTCGCGATAAACTGGATTTCGCGAAATAACGGACCGCGATGTATTGGAGCTACACTGTACTTGTCCTAAAATTTGTAATCATGTAGTCTATTCTACTACCTCTTGATGTGTCTAAAATATTGCTGTATGTATGGAAAATATAGACCCTGATCAGATGCCACTTTCTGCAGCATCTGATCTGGGTCTACACAGTTTTCAAATGCCTATCTGTCCCAATACTTAGGGTTATTACGGTATGCAGCTTCATTTTTTTGTGTTTTTTTTTTTTTTTTACGTTTTATGGTGTGTGTGGTGGGGATGGAGCAAGAAACAAATGTATATCCAGTGCTTGCATTAAGGGAAATATGGGAGTCAGAGACTCACAAAAAATGGCCCTGAGACTTCCAAAATTCAATGCCAGGAAGTCTGGGACTCCCAACTTTTAAAGATATTTAGTCATTTATAACAAAAATTTAGAATGAATTCATGTGTTATTTAGCTTAAGAATGGCGATTTAATTCAACAAATGAGAGTTTAAGAATATTGAGGTTGAATTTCTGAAAGTGAGTGAAAATATTTGACCACCAGGACTTCCAGATATTGGAGGTAGGAAGTCCCAGGACTTCCTTATTTTGACAGTTAGTGCAAGCACTGTATGTTTTATACAAATAAATATGTGAATAGGTGTCAATGTAAATCCTTGTAATAATATACCCTAATAGCCCTTATAACAAGACAAATCATCTAATGGTATTTAACTTGTGGTTGTATTAAGACGGTAACCAAGGTAACCAATCACACGTGTGTGCTGCATCCAGTCGTGAAAACCCCATTGAAATATCCTGGCTACTTACAGAGTTATTGAGATTTGAAATTTTTGCTCATTTGCATCTCACAGGTTCTTTTGAATAATTTTATTAATCCTAGTCCTGCTGAACCTGGATACATCCTGCCTTTGCAAACAGTGTATTTCCAGATCAGTTGGCTTCTGAAGAAGCCAACTGATCTGGGTCTATACTGTTTGCCATTAAGTATGTGAATTTATATCAACAATCTGTATCAAGTAATCTGATTGGCTGAAAATTAGAAATGGGTGTGGCATCTTAATTTATTCAGCAGGACAAGGGTTAATGTTTCAAACAAATTTTCAAGTTGTCCATGCACAATTACTGTAATAACCCTATGTATTGGGACAGATAGGCCTTTGCAAACAGTGTAAACCTAGATCAGATGCCGCAAAAGGGTCTACACTGTTTGCCATACATACAGCAATATTTCAGACACATCAACACGTAGTAGAAAGGACTACCGTATTTACCCTAAGTATTCGGACACCTCAACTCCTTACCATATATGTTCTAAAATTTGAACCAGTACAATTCACTACCCGATGTTGTGTCTAAAAATTGCTGGGTGAGTGGCAAACAGTGTAGACCCAGATGAGACGCCGCGTTCTGCGGCGTCTCATCTGGGTCTATACTGTTTGCTCAGGCCTGTCTGTCCGAATATATATGGTAAATACGGTATTTCAAATTTTACAAGTATGGTAAGTAGATAAGTTGTCCCAATACTTAGGGTAAATACAAATCAGATTTCGTTCATATTTACACATAATAAGACTGTAATGCAGATATGATTTCACAGCTGATGTGATTTTTTACATGCAAATTTAACTTAAAAATAATAAACTTAAATAAAATTTAAATTCCATTTTCTGAAGCAATTTTATTAAAAAAAAAATTACATTATTACCTTTTGGAAGATAATTTTTAACCATTTATTTGTTTTTCTGTTTTTTGGGGGTTTTTTTTGTTTGTTTTTTTTTGTACAGCTTTATTATTCCAACAAAGTGACCTGTCTCTTTATCCTGCAATTTTCATATATTAAAATTATTTTAAAATTTAATTAAAATCATTTAAAACAAGAAAGGTCAATAAGCAGTGCTTATTAGATACATGTACACCCAAGGACCAAAAGAAAACAGATGGACAGACGTTGTAACGAAATGGATATTATGTGACTTATGTGACTTTTTGCAAGCACAACTGACAGTTATGTGACTTTCCTCTTTATATGTTTGTTTGTGTTGAGGTTTTACAGCCCAGTCAACCCAAAGGGGTCATGTTGAGCGCGGTCAGTTCTCCTAACAACTCTTTTACTGGGCAGGCTTAGTCATCTAAGCAGATAACCAGTAATGTGCACATTCTTTAGCCAGAAACTGACAACTGTCTTTCTTGAATCAGCGGAAGGGAGAGAATGACCATAGAAAATATTTCATGATCAATCTCCACAAAAGAATGTTGCCAATCTGACGGGGGTTGAACCCACAACCTCCTGATCACCAGTCAGACGTGCATCCAAATGTGCCACCGAGGCCATCTTCTCTTTATGTGACTTGTTACATAAAGTGAAAATTGTTTCACATAACACTCACTTAGAGGGAATGAGAATTTGTAGTCACAAAAACGTACAGACAACAGTCAAGTAACACACATTATGTTTGCCTGGACAGATAGACAGATGGACCGATATATGGACGGACAATGTGAAAACAGTATACCCAGGGTTGTAAAATTATCAAATTTTATTACTTGTCCACGGACAAGTAAATGGTCAAAATCTACTTGTCCAACCAAAATTTACTTGCTCGAAAATTTATATTTATATTCTTCTTTTTTATCGAAGAAAACATATGTTGTGGGTACTCAACAGAAGCACCTTGGTGAGGTGCTTCTAATGAGTACCCACAACTGAGGCGCTTCTATTGAATACCCACAACATATGTTTTGGATGAAAAAATGCTTAAGGCCTAAAATAAAAAAGTGTGTGTTTCAGGTTACCCAACCATGCCTAATTTTTCACCACCGACCCTTAAGTTTTTTAAGGATTTTATGGGAATCTGCCCATTCAGCCATATTGTTTTCCTATTAACCCCATATAAAAAGTTTCAACAAAAAAGAAAAAAAAAAAAAATATTTTCCATTTTCCGACCTACCGTCCCTATTTTAAAATTCCATGTAACCTGAAACACACTTATTTTTTTTATTTGGCCTAATCCGGAACTTTGTTTGTCTGAATTGAGATTTTACAGCCAAGTCAACCGATTGGGGTCATGTCAAAGGTGGTTACTAAACTTACTCACACATTTCCTGGGCAGGCTTAATCGTCCAAGCAGTTAACCAGTACTTGTGCATACACTTTTGTTACTAACTGACAACTGCCCTTCTTGACTAAGCCAAGTGGGAGAATGACCACAGAAATGATTTCATAATCTCTATAAAAGTTATGTGGCCAAGCTGGGGTTTGAACTCGAGACCTCTGGATCTGCAGACAGGCATGCTACCAACTGCACTTTGGAGCTCCACTTATCAGTATCTGGAGATATAACATAGGTACTTTTTTGCTGAAATAAGCATTTTATCTACTGTATTAAGCCTAAGTATTGGGACACCTTATCTACTTACCATACTAAGCCTTGTCCTAAAATTTGAAATAGTCCATTCTACTACCTCTTGATGTATCTAAAATATTGCTGTATGTATAGCAAACAGTGTAGACCCTGATCAGATGCTGCATACTGCACATCTGATCAGGGTCTACACTGTTTGCGAAGGCCTATCTATCTGATTGCTTAGAGTTGTTACGGTATGCGCATAGCATGAGGCATCTATTCATTTATCCAGAATCAGATTCTTTCATTACTGCAAAAATACAAAGGAAATTATCCACCAAAATATGGGTTTACCATATTTTGCGGAACTGATATTTTCCCTAACATTCATCAGGTTGTTGATTCACAAATAAAACTGCACTGAGAAAATGGACCTTTGCCGTATGATATGCAACAATGAATGCCAAGGTCACACTGCATGGATTACCTGTGTATCCAGGCAGTCTTGTTTGTGTTGAGGTTTTACGGCCCAATCAACCCAATGGGGTCATGTCGAGCGCGGTCAGTTTACCAAACCACACATTTACTGGGCAGGCTTAGTCCTCTAAGCGGTTAACCAGTGTCATCCACATTCTTTCGCCAGAAACTGACAACTGCCCTTCTTGAATCAGCGGAAGGGAGAGAATGACCGTAGAAAATATTTCATGATCAATCTCCATGAAAGAATGCTGCCGACCTTGTCAGGGGTCGAACCCACGACCTCCTGGTCTCCAGTCGGACGCGCATCTAGCTGAGCCATCGAGGCCTGCATCCAGGCAGTCTGATCAGGCTTTTTATGGTTCCTCAAAATAATCCACAGTATTCAATGCTCCTGTCATATGGATCTGAAGTGTCTGCAATTCCCAAATGTGCAATTTTTCAGGGCATGGCTCAAATTTAAACCTCAGCAATAATAACTCATAGCTCCAGATTAGAGGGGTGTCCACATAATATTTTTCTTATTTCTCCATGGAAACAGTTGTTGTGGGTACTCATTAGAAATGCCTTGGCGAGGCGCTTCTTATGAGTACTCGCAACATAGTTTTCATGGAGAAGTAAGAACAAGAATTTTTTTTTGTTGTTTTCAGAGAAAATAAGGCTTAATATTTCATGTGAATCATCTTCCTTGCAGCTTTGTTTGTGTTGAGGTTTTACGGCCCAGTCAACCCAATGGGGTCATGTCGAGCGCGGTCAGTTTACCTAACCACACGTTTACTGGGCAGGCTTAGTCATCTAAGCGGTTAACCAGTACTGTGCACATTCTTTCGCCAGAAACTGACAACTGCCCTTCTTGAATCAGCGGAAGGGAGAGAATGACCGTAGAAAATATTTCATGATCAATCTCCACAAAAGAATGTTGCCGACCTCGGCGGGGGTTGAACCCGCGACCTCCTGGTCTCCAGTCGGATGGCGCATCCAACTGAGCCACCGAGGCCTTGCAGCTGATTCATACGAAATTCCAAGTCTTATTTTCTATGAAAAATAATACAGCTGACTTTCATTATCTCAAACAGTGAAAACTTAAACTACTGCCTAATTCAAACTAAATAAAGAGCAATATTGGTTTAGCTGACTAGTATTTTCCTTTCATTTCAACTTCATGTATCTAAAACTAGTTATATCTCAACACCAAAGTTTCTGGTTCCTTGGAATTTGAGATACCGTATTCAACCTAATTACTGCACAAAACCCCTACAAGCGCACAGTCAGGCAATTTCATAGTCCTCAGATTACAGGCAGTGTACTTTTTGTCTACTTCCTTATAAAAGCATATATGTTGAGAGTATTTATTTGAATTGCATCAACTTGTCAATACAATTCAAATGAATACCCACAACATTTGCTTCTGTGAAGAAAATCAGAAGAAAAGAAACACAAAAACATTGCGTTAACATCATTTGATGAATCCTTCGCTGATCATTTTTTTTAAAGTGTACTTTTAGTATAGGTAGGTACATATTTTACAACAAGTTTTCCATGTATTTTTTGAAAAACCTAAGCGCAAAATGCGGTAATTAGGTCAAATACTGTAATGAGGGTTGATTGTAATAAAAAAAATTATGGTCAATGTCTTATACAATTTTGCTCAGCACTTTAACCCTTGTCCTGCTGAACCCGGACATACCCTGCCTTTGCAAACAGTGTAGATCCAGATCAGTTGGCTTCTGAAGAAGCCAACTGATCTGGATCTGCACTGTTTGCCATTATGTATGTGAATTTATATCAACAATCTGGATCAAGTGATCTGATTGGCTGAAAATTGGAAGTGGGCATGGCATCTTAAATTATTCAGCAGGACAAGGGTTAAGGGTTAAACTTTGATACTCATACCGGTACAAACTACACTTTTTACACTCACCTGCTGTATCTACTTGTTTGTTTTTACACGGCTCATATTCATGGCTCTTCACAATAAAACATCGCTGCTTAACCCTTGTCATGCTGAGTAAATTACAGCCACACCCACTACTAATTTTCAGCCAATCAGGTAACTTGATCCAGAATGTTGACATAAATTCATATATTGAATGGCAAACAGTGCAGATCCAGATCAGTTGGCTTCTTCAGAAGCCAATTGCTCTGGATCTACACTGTTTGCAAAAACAGGGTCTATCCGTGTTCAGCAGGACAAGGGTTAATTGATTGATTGTGTTGGGGTTTAACGACACGTCAACCCTTGAGGGTCATTTTGTGTCGTCTCCCAGAGAAAGGGAGAAAAGAGATAGAAGAGAGAGTAGAGGAGATGAAAGAGAGGGACAGGGAAGAAAGAGGAACAGGAATGAAAGTGAAGAAACAGAAGAAATAAAAACATTCCCCCTCTACCCTTACCCACTACAAGGATAGCAGGCCTTGCCCAACTGTAAGCCAATATCAGTTGGACGCCCCAGTGATGTAAGATACACAGCACCTTCGCACCACCCGACCACCCCCGAGGACAAGGGTTAACACATAGCTCCACATAAAATGCTTTTTTCAGACAAAAAGTATTGATATTTTTCCCATTTTTCCACATAAAAAACATGATGCAGGTACTCATTAGAAACACTTCATGAGATGCTTCTAATGAATACCAAAATATATATCTTTTTCAACCAAATGACCACCCAAAATGAGTACCAATGAGTACCCAGAACAAAAGTTTCCAAGGAGAAATAAGAACTAGATATGTCACAAGTACACAAATACCCCTGCCTTTTGCTCTTTGCCCATATGGCAATGCCATCTGGATGCATAAATTTCAATAATTATTTTCCAAACCTCAATCTGATCTGTTATACATTTTGACCTCTAGCCCCACCCCAAGGCATGACCAAGTGGCAACTCTTGCACTGAGTTGAAGCTTAAGGTCTAGGTGAGTATCACGCCAAATGTCAACTTCAAAGCATATAAGGTATCCAAGTTATGACCTCCAAGAGAAATGCCAATGTAAATGTCAATGACAATTTGAATGTAAATATAAACATTTGTTATACTCTGGTTACAGAGATGACATACATGTACACACGTACGAATGTAACATCATGGGGGCAGGGTTTTCCTTGTCCCTCAAAAACATGAGACTTGGCCCCTTTTTTAATCTGATGTCCCCTAAAACTTCATCTTAGACAGACATTGATGTTCCTTAAAATTTGCAATATTATCTGTAAAATTCAAACAATTAACCCTTGAAATTACCCCATATGTACCCTAAAGTATGTGTCAAAAGAGATATATGTCCCCTTAAATAAATTTCTGAGGGAAAACCCTGCATGAGGGGGGAACACCTTCTGCAGCCTCGGGGATGGGGGATATTTTTCTTATTTCTTCACAAAAACATAAAATGTGGATATCCATTAGAAGCACCTTGCTGAAGCACTTCTGAGTACCCACAACATATGTTTTTGTGGAGTAAAAAGAAAAATATCAATTCCATTAAGGCAAAAAAGTGCCTTATCTGGAGTTATGAATGCCAGGTAATCATTACCTAGTAATGTAATTGACAATACTTGCAACCCATAGCTCCAGATAGAAGGTAACCACATAATTTTTTTTTTTTTTTCTAATTTCTTCAAACAAACATATCTTGTGGTAGTCATTAGAAGCGCCTCAATGAGGCACTTCTAATGAGTACCTACAACATATGTTTTTGTGGAGAAATAAGAAATATAGCGGCACTTCTTTGATGAAAAAAAAGCATCTTATCAGAAGCTATGTGTGCAACCTGCTGCAGGAATCCTTCTCTGCTCCAGAAACCATTTCTACAGTGATATAATTACAAATAATTTCTTTCTTCTTTCTCGAGGAAAACATACCCTGCGAGACAGCTGCAGAACTGACACAGTGATCTGATTATTATGAGACACATGTTAGAATACTTGTTTTTATTGAATCTTCCTGTGGATAGTCTGATTATCTGGAGCCAAAGCCTGTTTACATACTATTCTACACTTAATGCCAACAATCAGGTGATACACTACACGGAATCTTGCTGCTACAGCGGGAAATCAACACACCACCATATAATGCAAACTGTGAAGAACAAGGTCAGAATGTGCATACATGAGACTTCACATGTTCTCACTATTCGGTTACACATTACCGTTACTCTGTATTTACTCTAAGTATTGAGACACCTGAACTCCTTACCATACTTGTCCTAAAACTAACTCCATTTTATTATCTATTGATGTCACTAAACTATTGCTGGTTGAGTGGCAAACAGTGTAGACATTGATTAAAAACCACATTCTGCAGTGTCTGATCTGGGTTTACACTGTTTGCTCAGGCCTACCTGGCCAAATACATAAAGTAACAGTGCTCCAGCTAGGATCTGAGGGCAGAGGGGTGCCGTATAGGGCACTTTTTGCAAGTACAAGAATGAGGGCACCATGAGCCATGTGATGTGCTTAGTATCAAGACATATTACAAAATATAATCCCATTCAACAATAAATACCTCAAAAATAGAGTACACATAACACTGACCTTTAAACATTGATAACATTTTTAATTTCATGAAATTTTCACCAAAATGTAGGGTTATATGCATATGTTTCCTAAAATACTTAGAGGAAAGGCAAACAGTGTAGACCCTGATCAGACTGCTCCTTTAGCAGTCTGATCTGGGTCTGCACTGTTTGCATATGTCATTTTGTCAGTCACTTTGGTGTTCAAAATTTTAGGACATTTACCGTAGTGATAATTCCAAGACATTTTTTTCTTATTTCTCAGCCGTTACAGGTATGTCTTCGTTCCAAAATCCCTTTTTCCATGACTGCATCAGTTAGAGCATAGTACTAGGTAATGTGCTTGAGGGAAAGAATACTCTGCAATCAGCAGATGATATTTTCTGAAGGTCAGACCACTCCAGACTACAACAACTGCTGTATCTAAAACTACTGAACTTTTTACCTACTGAAGACTTTTTACCCAAGGCAGAAATAACTACATGTACCAAGTGCATACAGGTCTTCATAGATGACATGAATTTTACTCAAATCATAGCTCCAAAGAGGGCATTTAAACAACAAAAAGAATTGGCATTTTTCTTATTTCTAAACGTAAAAATGTTGTGGGTACTCATTGGAAATGTCTATTAGAAGTGCATAAAAGATCATCCACAACATGTGTCAATTAACCCTTGTCCTGCTGAACCCGGATATACCCTGCCTTTGCAAACAGTGTAGATCCAGATCAGTTGGCTGCTGAAGAAGCCAACTAATCTGGATCTGCACTGTTTGCCATTGTTTGTGAATTTATAGCAATTATTTGGTTCAAGTAATCTGATTGGCTGAAAATTAGAAGAGGGTGTGGCACCTTAATTTATTCAGCAGGACAAGGGTTAATGATGAGATATGAGTTCCATATAAGATGTTTTTTTGGTGTTTTTTTTTTTTAAACAAAAAGTACTGGTATTTTTTATTTCTCCATGAACACATACGTTGTGGGTACTCATCAGAAGAACCTCAGAGAGGTGCTTCTAATGAGCGCTAAAAACGTTAACATTCGGAAATAGAAGAAATATTTACCTGATAACCCCTTTTATCTGGAGCTATGTCAAATTTCAATATAGGACTTGGATACTGTTTGCAAAATCATGTTGTGCATACCCATTAAAAGCACCTCAGTGTGAGGCTTCTATTCCAGTGAGTACTTATAATGTACATTTTTGTTGAAAAATGTGAAAAATGTTTTGTTTGAAAAAAAAAAGGACCTTATCTAGAGCTATGCTAGTTGCTGGACCAGCATAGCAACAGTTAAGGTAAGTTTTTCATCCGAAAAATGCTGATATCTTTCTTATTTCTTCACGAAAACATATGTGTGGGTACTCATTAGAAGTGCCTCTGTGAAGCGCTTCTAATGAGTACCCACAACATATGTTTTTGTAGAGAAATAAGAAAAATATTATGTGGATGCCCCCTATTATCTGTAGCTATGACCAGTGAACTCACCTTTTTGTGTCCCTTGAGAGCTTGTTGTCTGGACATGTGGAGAAGAGGCAGGTGACAGTCTCATGTCGCAAGGTCTTGATTCACAGGACTCTGCCAATATCAGCTGTGGGAACATATCAGGCTCAGACTGCAAGAAATATTTAATTTACACCGAACTATTGATAAAATCTATGATATTTCAATTTGTTTGAATTCTTTTTTAACTCTTAAAGTGCCAATCACAACTGCAGCAGACGACATTTTTTTTTCTTCTATTTTTCAGAGAAAACAAGTCTTGAAATTTCATGTGAATCGTCTGCTTGGCAATGTCGTCTGCTACAAATTTTGCTTGGCGCTTTAAGGGTTAAAGACATGTCAAGATGTCAACCATTTTTGGGTAATTTTGTGTCCTCTCTCTACATAGTTCCAGATAAAAAAGGGTAGCCACATTTTTCTTATTTCTCCATAAAAATATATGCTGTGGGTACTCATTAAAAATACTTCAGTGAGGTACTTCTAATGAATACAGACAACATATACATTTGTATGGAGAAATAAGAAAAATATCAAAATATTTTGGTTGAAAAAAGTGCCCTATCTGGAGCTATGAGAGTGAGAGAGAGAGAAAGAAAGGGAGAACAAAAAGCTAGTAGAGGAAAAAAGAGTAACAGAGGTAACAGAGGATGAGGAAGAAAGCTTGTTTGTTTTATTTGGTCTTTACATCGCTTTCAACAATCTTTCAGTCATATCATGACGGTGTCTGGATGTGGCAGGGAGTCCGATGCTCACTTTTAGAGTGCTGCCTCACAGAAATATCATGCCCCAGACACTTGACACCCAGTCACATTATACTGACACTGAGCTGACCAGCTTTGATTCCTCTACTTTCTTAATGCTGAGCACAAAGCAAAAGAGCAGTCAGTACCATTTTTAAAGTCTTTGGTATGACTCCGCCTGGGATCGAAACTGCAACCTCCTGGTATCAAAGCGGAGCTCTACCAACTGAGCCACTGCGCCTGTAAGAGGAAGGAAGTAAATGCCAGTATAGAAACTGAAGAAATCACATGTCCCCTTCCCCAACCTACTGCAAGTACAACAGGACCTTAATACAACCCTATTACCAATTATGACATCCTAAAATATTTTGTTTAATTCTTCTCTGTTTTTATATTACATGTAACTGCTTTATTCATTAGTTATCCACAGCAAACATTTTCATGGAAAAATAATTAAATTGCATGGATTCAGTTTCAGGGAGGACAAATTTGCCCCCTTCTGAAAAACAAGAGGGCCAAGATGACCCTGTATTGCTCACCTAATTACCAGATAAACTGGCCTTTCGGTTCAGGAGAAGAAGATTTCCAAGATAGCGGCCATCTTGGATTTCTGATCAGAACGATTTTAGCTCTACAAGTCACCCCGATGCCTCCTACCAAGTTTGGAGTCAATTGGCCTTCAGTTCAGGAGAAGAAGCAAAAAATAGATTTTCCAGATGGCAGCCATGGCGGCCATCTTGGATTTCTGATCAGAATGATTCGGCCTTTTGTTTCAGAAGAAGCGAAAAATAGAATTTGAAGATAGTGGCCATGGCAGCCATCTTAAATTTCCCATCAAACAATTTTAGCTATTTTTTTATCTACAAGTCACTCTTAGTCTAATGCTTCCTACCGAGTTTCAAGTCAATTAGCCTTCTTTCAGCAGAAGTGAAAAATTAGATTTTCAAGATGGTGGCTATAGTGGCCATCTTGGATTTCGGATTGGAACATGTTGAACTATTTTTGCTCTAAAAGACACCCCAATTCTTTCTTCTAAGTTTCAAGTCAATTGGCCTTTTGGTTCAGGAGAAGAAGCAAAAAATAGATTTTCAAGATCGCAGTCATAGGGGCCATCTTGGATTTCCGATTGGAACAATTTTAGCTATTTTTGATCTACAAGTGACCCTGATGCTTCATACTAAGAGCCCAGTCAATTGGCCTTTTGGTTCAAGAGAAGAAGCGAAATATATAGATTTTCAAGATGGCAGCCACAGTGGCCATCTTGGATTTCTGATTGGAAAATTTTTAGCTATTTCTGATCTACAAGTCACCCCTACCAAGTTTCAAGTTAATTGGCCTTTGGTTCAGGAGAAGAAGCGGAAAAAATAGATTTTCAAGATGGCTGCCATGGTGGTCATCTTGGATTTCCGATCGGAATGATTTTAGCTATTTCTGATCTACAAGTAACCCCTACCAAGTTTCAAGTTAATTGGCCTTTTGGTTCAGGAGAAGAAGCGGAAAAAATAGATTTTCAAGATGGCTGCCATGGTGGTCATCTTGGATTTCCGATCGGAATGATTTTAGCTATTTTTTATCTACAAGTCACCCTGATGCTTCCTACCAAGTTTCAAGTTAACTGGCCCAGGGGTGTAGGAGGAGTATGCTTTGAAAGAAAATTGTTGACGCTGCACAATGGACGACGCACCACGCAGGACACACGAGACGACGGATAATAGCCGATCACAATAGAGCACTTCATGCTCAAGTGAGCTAAAAAGTCTATTCTAAAAGCAAAGAATGTGCTCTACATCCTTTTAGGGTAGACAAGGGTTCCCACTGCATTTTGCAACTGGGGCAAATCTGCTCTGTTTTCTTATTTTTGTACCCCCAATGTATAGCAGCATATAGAGGCTCACTTCAATTTTAGGGGTACAAGACAAATTTTGGGGGTAAAACAAATCCTCTGCAGAGGATAAATGGGAATGCTGTAGTCCCCTTTACAGAGGGGACTTGATGTGCATGAAACCAAATAGGAAGTTAGAAAAATTATCTCTCTTCTCCCTTGTGAGAAAAAAAAAGGAAAAAAAGGGCAGAAAAACTACCAAGTGTATCCACAAGGTTTTCCTTGTCCCTCAAAACCGTGAGACTTGGCCCCTTTTTGATTCTTATGTCCCCTAAACCTTCATCTTAGAGAGACGTTGATGTCATTTAAAATTTGCAATATTTTCTGTAAAAATTCAAACAATTAACCCTTAAAATTACCCCATATATCCCCTAAAATATGGGTCCATAGAGACATACATGTATGTCCCCTTAAATAAATTTGAGGGAAAACCTTGTATCCAGTCCCCTTATATGCCTTACAGTAATTACCCTAAATATTTGAACAACTTAACCACTTACCATAGTTACCCTAAATTTGAAGAAAGTTCAACAAACCCATCAGACGTCTTGGTAATAGTCTAAAAAGTATGACTGAATGACAGTATGGACACTGATAAAACGGCATCTAAGGAAGAATTTTATCTGACTGTTCCTTAGTTGTTATTTAATCTAGGACCACACTTTTTGCTCAAGCCTTTCTGTCAGGATATTTATGGTAAATATGGTTTAGTTAATCCATTTCCTCTGGAACCCTAGACCAGTAGTTATAATTTCAAAATGTTCATTTGTATTATTACTGGTATTTCTTGATAAAAATATAAAAATCAACAATTTGTACAATGTACATGTAGGTGTTATGGTAGTGTCCTAACATCCAAATCCAAACATTTTATTCCATACTTTTTTTGACTTTTTAGTTATTTCTTTAAAAAAATACTTAGTGGATTGGTAAACAATGTAGACCCTGATCAGACAGCTCCTTAGGAGCAGTTTGGTCTGAGTCTTCACTGTTGGCATATGCCATTTTATCGGGAACTTTGGTGTTACAAAATTTTAGGACATCTACCGTAAATACAAAACAAAAACAGTGTTTACAATAATGTGGTTTTGATCTGGAGACCTGACAAAATTCCAACTCCAAGACACATTGCTGGAATATTGGTTACTGGGCACCAGGTCTTCGGCTGTGATAAATCGATTTTAATTGGGCATCTAAGGTTTTTTTTTTCAACCAGTCAGCGACAGGGTTCCTGACAAGAGCGTCAGTGTTGTTGAAAATGAAAGTAAATCGGTAAATATGTATCCTAGCTGTTTCTGCTTGCTCAAGCCCCATTCATTATGATATTTGAACTCTGTAAATGACCTTTATATTTCAGTATTTCACCAATGGTCCCTTTGTATCACTCTCAGCCGAACGTTCCTTAACACAACTAGGTATTGGCTGATTTTCTCCCGAACAAACAGTTGTTGTTAAATTTAACCGGTGGCTTGTTTTAGTGTGTCTTGAAATGATATTTACAATCTTTCTGCAGTTTGTTCCGCGAAATAAAACAATAACTAGCCTATTCAGATTCTGAAGAAGCCATCCTATCTGGATCTGCACTGTTTGCAAAGTCAGGGCATATCTGGGTTCAGCAGGATCAGGGTTAATGTAAGAACATTATATCAACATGGTATCAGAGAAACAGATAAAGCAAGTTTTTTTGTTTGTTTTTTTTTTTTATATTTTTATGATAATTTAGGGATAATTCTATCTGTTTCACCTTAAGACTATCTATTTCGCCATTCATTAGAATTGCCTTGTTTCTAATGAATACTTACAATATATGTTTTCTATAGAGAACTTACGAAAATTATCCCTAAATTATCACCAAATACCTACCTGATCTGTTGCTCTACGTAACATAAATAAACTGATAGCAGTTGATGTTTGTATCACATGGTAGCTAAGTGGTTTGGTTGTAACAGGTGCTCTGATTGGCTCTGCAGCTGAAGGGGACTCCTCAGATTATAAATAGCTGCAGGGTAAGCAATTATCAATGAAACGGGGGGAGATAAAACAGAGGTTTGTCTACGAAAAAACTGAGTTAGCAAATCTCTGCATAAGAGAGTACCAAGGCGGCTGACCTTTGTAGTTCAGATCCCCATTGATGACCCATACCGAGTCAGTTGTGGGTCATCAATGAGGTTTTGGATATCTTAAAATCTGGAATTTTCTTCCAATCTTTAGTCTAGTCTCAATATGTTCACCTAGTCCTGATTTCCAGTCCGGAGAACATTTTCTTCCTATCTGTTGCCTAGTCTTGTGTTCACCTAGTCATTTTATCATATGGTCTTATTGCTTAAAAGGGTTATAAAAGATAAAACACTAGAATTATTTATTCAATTTTATTTCTTGTTACTTTTCACGTTTATCAGAAAGACCGAAAAACACCTAATGACTGAAAAATGCCAGAAAACGCCGGGGGAAAAAAAATCTAGCAGAAATAAATATGGAGGGAAGGGTGATGAGGCAAGGGGGTACGGTTATATGGTCGCTGGTGGTATAGGATGGTACATGTAGGTGGGAGACAGCACTGTCCTCAACCTTTTGAAGTTAGAGATCATCTGTGGAAAACCACCTAACTATGTAGGAAAACGTCATATTCTGCAGGATGGTCTCGATGTGATTTGGTCGCGGTTTCAGTGTGGGATTGATGTCTTCGACACTAGCTTATCTTGTTATAGTGATTGTATTGCCAAAACCATTTAAATGCGCTGGAAAACACCAAAATTCTCTATGAAAAACGCATTGTCTCATCTGGAGATTACTCGCTGAAAACTGTCGAAATACTGGATGGGGATATTGTTGCTTTAGAAAGCACCTCAGCTTGTTCCATTGTATGGCTGAAAATCACCTTAGTATGCCAAAAAACACTAAAAATCTGGAAGAAACATAATTTCTTCAAGAAAAAAGGCACGGTGGGATAGATGGGTTTGGGGTTAATTTTTTTCAGATTTTCTGTGTTTTCCGGCATACTATGGTGACTTTCGGCAGTTCAATGGAACAAATTTTCTCATTTGTTTTTGTTGCACAGACATGTTGACTTCTGTAAATAATCTGTCAAGTGGTTCAAACACACTGCAAAGAAGACCACGGTAAACCTGGTCCTAGTTCAAACACACTGCAAAGTAAATCACGGTAAACCTATCGAAAATATACCTCTGGCAATGGGAAACACCCACTTCCGGATTGCAAATTTAATTGTGGGCGGAGTGTAAGTGTGGGCTTGCTGGAACAGGAGGAATGAACTATGTATTGTTGAAAAACATTTTGATTATATTTATTTCTTAGTGATACTGGGGATTTTGCGTGTCATGTAGTAAAACTAGGGTGTCTAGGGAATAGAATGGGAATAAGTGTTTTGAAACGATACGTTCAATCTTCTTAGAATTCAGCGTGCAAAGTAGGTCAGGGTACCGTTCGGTGTCGATGTTACACATATATGATGTCATACAACTACCCTGAAGGTACTATTTCGTATTTGATCATGAAACATTTTCTACCGTCATTCTCACCCTTCCGCTGATTCAAGAAGGGCAGCTGTCAGTTTCTGGCGAAAGAATGTGCACAATACTGGTTAACCGCTTAGAGGACTAAGCCTGCCCAGTAAACATGTGGTTAGGCAAACTGACCACACTGGACATGATCCCATTGGGCTGACTGGGCCGTAAAACCTCAACAAAAACAAACAAAATATTTCGTATATTTCTGTTTTAATCGAAAAAAAAATGTCCATGACGAGTGTCCCTATGGGCGAAAGCCGATATTATTTGAGTCATTTTGGACTCAAAAAGGGAAAGTCAGACTGTTATCAAGGAGGGGGTCGCTGTTTGCAGACAGTGAGATAGTACAGTTATGTTTCCAAAAGGCATTTCTTACAAAACTGAACTAATATCGAGCAAATGAAAGTACAAACACTTGCAGTTTGAAACCTGCGGTTTACCGTGGTACATGGGTGTGTACCACGGTATACCACGGTACAGTTGCCAAAGACGGTACCCACCCCTATGTTTGATACCTGACCCGCATTTCTATCAATACCCTAAATGGTTGGGGGTCAATATGTAACAGGTGAAAAATTCTAATTACCAATGCCGTAGCCGGGGATTGAACCCAGGCTCTCTGCGTGACAGGCCAACACTCTACCACATTGCTATAGAAGCCTGCTTGCACTGCAAGGCAGTACAAGTGTATCATATACCTATCACTACTATACAGTACGGCTCAGGTAAAAGAACCAATTTTTTTTTTCATTTCGCGGACCAATTTTACAATCCGCGATTTTCCGCCGAGTGGTTTGGAGTAAACCATTCCGAGTAAAAAAAATTTACTCGAAGTTATGCGCTCGATATTCCGAGGACATTAGCGGACCTCAGTGTACCCATGATATTCGGAGTGTTTGCGAGTATTTGCGAGTGGCGACAGATTATTCTGTAAGTTTGACCACTCAGATCATTCTCTCAGACGATAATCAAACAAAAATTGTTACAACTGCGATTATAATACTTACCCTCGTTTACTAGTGCTGGCGGCAGCAGGATCAGACTGCAATATCCACTTACATAAAATGCTTCCGACAACCAACTCTGCGACTGATTTTTTTTATGTTTCAGCTGCGGAATGTCAAAGGGTATGGCCGAACAACAGCTGGTAGCCCCAATACGCAAGGCCGGCGACGTATTTGGCCCAAAGCCTCGGATGATTTCTAATCGCCCAGTTTCAGTTTTAGTTTTGGATTAAGGGTGGTGGTCGCCTGAATCTTCCTACATTCATTTTCATGTGACAAGCACTTTTATCCAGGCTGGCCCATTTTTCCCCGTGTCACTTTGCACGTGCTGCGGCTGCCAAGAAAATAGTTTGAACCCCTGAAGCACTGCTGAAAATTCTAGAGGAGACGTCGATCTAACTGTTTTAGTATTTTACAGTGAAAATAAGGCTGAACATTTCATGTGAATCGTCTGTCTAGCAGACGATTCACATGTTACGCCACGCTTAATTTACACAGGAAAATAAGAAGAAAAAGAAAATGAAAATGCCGTCTGCTGAATATGCTAAGCGCTTCGAGGGTTAAAGTAGGGATACATTTCATTTGACAAGGGAGACAGAAACGAAGACGCTGGAATGTATCTACACTGCTCGGATCGAGGCCTGGACGGTTGATGACTGGACCAGGATTAGGACTGACCATTCAAATCACCACTTAATGATGACGGTGACTTGATGTCTTATGTCTCTTTCAACAATAACAAAAAATAAAATAAAAGAAATTCTTTGTCATATTGAGATGGTAGAACGCGGCGTCTGGTCAGGGTATTCACTGTTTGCAAAAACAGTTTAGCCGTTTTTCTCTAGGAATATCTAAATCTTATAGCCGGATGTACCTAAAATGGACGAGCCAGAATCTTACAAGTTTTGCAAACTCTCTCTCTCTCTCTCTCTCTCTCTCTCTCTCTCTCTCTCTCTCTCTCTCTCTCTCTGGAAAGCTCTTTCTTTTGCTTTCTTTTGCTTTCTTTTACCCTCTTGCAAATATGACATGTCTCCTTTCGAGGTAGTTGTTGTTTGCACTGACTTTATTGGAAAAATGATATCGCACCGGCGGGAATCGAACGCGATTCGATCCCCACTTATCATGAAACACATGTATTTGCTACGGTCATTCGCTCCTTCCACTGCTTCAAGATTGGCAGTTTCAAGTTTCTGGCGGAATGGGGTTCAGTGTACTGGTTAACCGCTTATTGTATAAGCATGTCCCCCTCTTTACTGGCGCGATTCATAGAAATATGCTGTTCCCAATCCCATTTCGCATGGTCCATACTAGTAAAGCAATTGCAGTTAACTCCCTTCTGATAGTCAGTTGCAGCAGTTAGCTCCCTTAAAAGAGTAAAAACCTGCGATGTGAAGACATTACCCCGCATTTATCAGAGTACAAATGATTATTATGTTATGTTATTCTCTTACAGTATATACATTAATAACATTATCTTTATTGGTTTATAGAGCAATCTTCAAAACTTTTGTTTCCATTTAAAGTGTTCTGTTTTTGTGTCTTCAACATGCGATATGCAAAACCAAGGCCGTAATTTATTAAACGACTAAAAGAGACGCATGTATAAACCTAGCATTGGCGGGAAATAATCTTCAAAATGACATTTGTCAATAATATTTTCATATGCCCTCGCGGACATTCTAGGCAGAGTCTTCCTGGTTATAAACCAATCTTAAGTTATAACACTTGGTGCTCGCGGGTATCGACTTACCACTATCTGGGCTATTTCAGCAGACGACCAAAAAAAAAAAAAAAAAAAATATCTTTTTTTTTTTTTTTTTTTTTATTACCAAGAAAACAGGGTTTGACAGTCATGCAATGGAGACAATTTGCATGAAATGCAAATCCTGTTTTCTTGGAAGAATGAGAAAAATGTTTCAAAATGTCGTCAGTTGAAAATTTTACCCAGAGTGTTAGGCGTTATGGTCGCGCATTGATCTGTACATGGCAAAACCTACAATAAAACTTGTACGAAGAGACGGATCAGCCCACACACTCTGAGCCTGCACATCAGTAGTCTGATCTGAGCCTTCGCTAATCGTATGTACCTCCTACAATCTCTAGGTTTAACAAAACGTCTTGTGCGACGAGCGAAGACTCGTGTCAACCTGCCAACCGCACATTCTGATAAAAGCATTCACTGGTTGTATTTACCTCCGATAGCCGGGCTATCCAAAGCGGGATAAACAGTGCGACTGCAACAGCACATTCTGATCAGACCCTTCGTTGATCGTACAGTATGCACCTTCTTTGGACTCCGAGCTATCCAAGAAGCTTGTTTTATCTAGTGGGTCGATGCAGAGACCGACCCGAGTCTTTGCTGGTCGCACGTACATTGTAGTATTGTACGTTTTGTCCGATACAGTGAAAGTACATTGTAAATCATACTTCAGACATGAGAACTTAGTACCGACGTAATTTTGGTTTGAACTGCAGTTAAACGGCCCAGTCTACACTATTTCGGTCTTGTCGAGCACGCACACTTTTCCAGGGTTGGCTTATTCATAAGCTGTTAATCATTTCAGCAGAAACTGATAACGGCCCTTCTTTTCTTTCATTTTGACGATAGAGCTTATTTTGGAGTTATGGCCCTTTGAAAAGGGAAACTATTTTAGTGGTTTCTGTAATATTTCTTTTCTTTCTTTCTTTTTCTTTTTTTTTTTTTTTTTTTTTAATTTTTTTATTTTATTTTTTTTTTTGTCCGCTCTGTAACTTGAAAACTATTTGAGATATTTTCTTGAAACGTTATTAGTTTATTAACAGAGTCATGGCACTTGCTTGATTTAAGTGCAGTGGCGGGGCATGGTGAAATGTCTGCAGCCCTTTTATTAGATATTTATCAGTATGAAATATTGGGAAATTGTGCCTCGGTGGTGTAGTGTGAAGCTTCTCGTCTTGTTACCCAGGGGTCATGAGTTCGATCCCAGGCTTCTCAAGCCTTTCATATTGGACTTTAAATCAAGATCCACATCTCCGTATGACCTAGCTGTTAGTAGGACGTAATAAACTCACTCACTCGTTTGAATTGTCATTAGCCTCGTGTGCGTAAAGTGTGTTTTTGTGTGACAGACACTCTTTTCACATGTGCTGTCTTGTTGATTCAATGCCTCTTTAATAGCAGCAGGGCTTCCGTTAAGCGGACGTACGACGTATATTACGCCCTGAGATTGCCACCGGACGTCCAAATTGAACTTCAAAGACGTACCGCGGACTTCCGAAATTTCTTTTGTCCGTCCGAAGTCGATACCCGAGACGTCCAAAAATTGTCAAAAAGCCCGCCCACTTTTAACGAGTTGTATGTTTGCCCCGCCTACTTATTGGAAATTCGCTACCTGTGTTGACTGAGCTTTAAGGACGTCCCACTTTCCGCTTGCGGGAGTTTTATTGACAGCGGTGTCAAGCGTCGCGGCACCCTTTTGATGGCTGCGTGATCGCTGTGTGTATTTGTCATGCGTGCTGAGTTGATTAATTGATGTTTGTATAATTAAACTTTCTACTGCGACACCCGAAAATATTCGGTGAAATAATATGAAGTCATTATTATTTTTTAATATTCACGTCTTAAAATCTTAAATTATTATTTTGCTAAGAACGTGTGTCGTCTGAAAACACCTCAACACTTCCGGGAGTTACCGAGTGAAATTCTATAAATAAATAACAATTATGCACAGAACGCAAATTTAAATCTATTCGAATTTAGAAGCTTATGTTTGTCATGACAACAAACGCAATTTTTCAAATGAAAAGAAAACATATTTTTCGTCAAAATTTTCGGAAAACCCGTTTCTAAATGCGTAGCCTTGTTCCGGTTGCGCTGTTTACCAGCGCGGAAAAGACGCAAAGTAAGTCTAAATATAGGCAGTTAGCGATGGTTTTGCTTGCTTTTCTCCGCGAACGAACGTATTGCTGTTGGTATTTCATCGAGAGCTGCCTTTATTTGTTTGTTGTTGCACGAGTCGGCGCCGTTTTCCCGCAATTTTTGTGAAGTAAGCAACTCGCTCGCTCGTGTTGATCAGCTTCAATCCGAACAAATATTTCATTAAATACATTTCTGCAAAATAGTTTCAGCATAGTTTGTTTTTAAGAAAACATGTTTTGGGTGTTTTCTCTCATGTATTTTCTTTTCTTTTTTCTTTCTCTGGGCTTTGAAACGAATGCGAAGTTGTACCAATGATGATGCTTTCTCTAAGGTCCGACATACAAGTACAGGCTTTCCAAAAAGATGCGATCGAATTTTAATAAGCGATAAGGACATGTTTAAAACACATCTAAGAGAAGTGTATATCATGATGATTCTGTGTGACACTGAATTAAGAACCTCTGTTCTACTAAAGAAAGGGCAGACCGCCGCAGCACGGAAAAAAGTGGGACTTCCTAGATTTTCCTGTGGGACTTCCAAATTTGAGGGGTAGGAAGTCTGGGACTTCCTGAGTCTGGAAGTTAATGGAAGCCCTGTAGCAGAAGCGCCCCTTTAAGTAAATTCATATTGACACGTGCGGTTGCTGCACGCGAGTGAGAATTTCCCGGTCTTTTTCCACAGTACGTCATTTATATTGAGCGCGTGCGGTTGTTGTATGGGAAAAGGTCGTTACAGGAATACCAAATATAAATACGTAATTCGTCGATTGGGGAAGATGTTTGATTCTCTTTGTGATTTTTGTGTGTTTGTTTTGTTTTCTACGGCACATTAAATAAAAATGACCATGCCGGACCCACTTGTGTGGCCGGACTAGACTAAGCCAAAGAATCCGGTACATTTTCATATGGAGCTTTGTTGAGGCCCATGTTACGTGCTCGAACAATGAAGGGGGCTACCGGGGTTATCTTTGGACCTAGGGAGCACCCAAATATATTAGGGAACAAGGCAGCATTGGTTGATATTTTAAGAAAACAAGGGAATGGACCTAATTTTGGGGGATCGGAATGCGGAAATTTGGAAAACACTTTTGGGACAATAAGACCTTTGTGATCAGTGCACACTCAGATCAACCTGCGCATCCGCATGAGCGCGGACAATATAACCTTCACGCAGACTGTACTATATAATGGAAAAATAAAGATAAAAATAAATAAAAAATATTTTTATTAAAGAAATATCTAAATAACTTTATTAAATAAATAAATAAATATATAAAAATCCCACAGGTATTTAGTCAAATTACTCCGAGGAATTTCGCATCGCTTCGCGAGAAATATTGCCTCCGGGGTATAATATTTCCATTCCGAGTAACTTCGCATAACTTCGCATAACGCATACATTCGGCGGACTTGCGAGTGGTGTCCGCCGAATATAACGTTTACTCGGTTTGATTCCGAGTGTTTTTGGCAAGTTCGCGAAACGCCGATATTCGGAATAAAGAGTTTTTTGGTTCTTTTACCTGAGCTGTACTGTATATTCCCCTCCATTTTTAGATACTACATATTCCCCCTCCATTTTCAGATTCATGCGCAAATCTCAATATGAGCAACCACTCAATCTCAGGCCACCAAGCCTCTCAGGCCACACGTTGGGTGCCAGATGTAACAGGTGATAAAATTCTAATCACCAATGCTGCAGCCGAGGATCGAACCTGGGCCGTCTGCGTGACAGGCCAACACTCTACCACATCACTATAAAAGCCTGCTTGTATTGCACGGCAGTACAAGTGTATCATATACCTATCACTACTACAATGTCATATTCCCCCTCCATTTTTAGATACTACATATTCCCCCTCCATTTTTAGATTCATCCGCGCATCTCAATTTGAGCAAGCACTCAATCTCAGGCCACCAAGCCTCTCGGGCCCCATGTTGGCGCCAGATGTAACAGGTGATAAAATTCTAATCACCAGTGCCGCAGCTGGGGATCGAACCCAGGCCATCTGCTTGACAGGCCAACACTCTACCACATCACTATAAAAGCCTGCTTGTACCGCAAGGCAGTACAAGTGTATCATATACCTATCACTACTACAAATATTTACTTTCATTAAGTAAAATTATCAATATACATGTACCAAAGACAATTTATTTTTAACAAGTTTCTTCTCAAAATGCCCCTATTTCAAGGTGCTTTTTGGTATTTCCATGTGCTTTCCGGTATTTTGGTGTTTTTGTTTTTTTTTCTTATTTCTCCACAGAATCTTATGAGTACCACAACATATGTTTTCATGGGAGAAATAAGAAAAATGTTAACTTTCTGTACAAAAAAAAAAAATTGTCTTATCTGGAGCTATGTCCTAGTGAGAACCCCTGTGTTACAGTTTTTATGTAACAATTGTTACCTGAGATATTGTCCTATCTGCTGCATCACAAGCATGCCTGTAATGTTCATACATTCTTGTCCTTTGACTGTGGGTAAAAGCAGGATGGTACATTCCCATAGAAAGCACCAACAGAATATTATGTATGGTCAATGTATCCATATTATCACGAACTGTGAATGCTTGTTGGACATGATTATCTATCAAATTAAAAATTATGGTGGAGCAGTGTCTATTTGAAGAATGCAACAGACCAAGATACACTGCCATTTTAGTTCTGAACAAATTTTCATCAATCGACGTCAAGTTTGATAACTCATTTCTGCTGTTTGCCTTGCCTTCTGATTCTCTCAGATGCAGAAAATCTTTTTTAGCTAAATCCTCAATGAATGACCCCAAGAAACGCAACTCCATCGGATGGCACATATTCAACATTCCACACATAAAATCTATCCTTTTATGAGCACTAAGATTTCTAAACCAAGTACACAATTCTTCCTTGCACACCATTTTAAATGACTGAAAGTTTGAAAATTAAAATCAAATTTGCCAAAGAAATCCCTTGGCTGTTTATTTCATCGTCAACTTAATTCATTTCCATTTAGATAGTGAAGGAGTTATACGGGCCAAAGGACAGTAGCCAATCAGAAAATAGATTGAAATTTTCTGTATTTTTCCAAGACAATATACAAATTATCTCGTCTCAAAAATAAATAAGAATGTTAAATTGGAGAAAAATATATCGGACTATAGATTAGTTCAAAAACATATAAATATGATATATCAATAAAGAGAAAATATCGAATTTATTTTTTCGCGATGCGCTCAAATTAGTTTTTCATTCCATATAATTCATTTGTGGGCGTAGACATTCATAGTAGTTCTTACACTGTCCGCAGTTAAACTGGCTTCAGTCTCCAGAGACTAAATATTTTTTTTTCTTATAATCTGTTTAATAATTCATTAAAATAAAACCAAAATAATATCATGACTATAAAGGCTGGTCACTAGAGTCTCTATAGACTAGCCTTTATAGTCATGACCTTTTTTTTATTTTTTTTTATTTATTTATTTTATTTATTTATTTATTTATTTATTTTTGTTTTATTTTGTGGATTATCAAACAGACTTATGAGAAAAATATTTAGTCACTGGAGACTGGAGCCAGTCTATGTCCGCAAAGTGTGCAATTTCGAAGCTACATGTCGTCAATTGATTTTAGTTTAAACAATATTTATTCATACTAAGAAATAACAAGTACATGTTTATACAAACAAAATGTGAGAGAGGGCCTGAATGGAAGCCTTTGGCTTATCTAGTTCATTTCCTCGTAATATTTAGAAATATACAACTATTATCTTTTACAACATGGCAAAATTCTTATTGTTCAAACCAGTAATTGAAAGTATGAAACAATAAAGGTTGTTTTGTTGAGAGAGAGAGAGAAAGAGAGAGTTCGTCTTTCCCTCATGCCCAGGTCCTAAGAGGTTCGCCCACAGCAACGTGAACCATAAACTCAAGACTGCCATCTTTCTAACTAATTGTTTTTTGTTGTTGTTGTTATTGTTGGTAAATCTGCCACCAATGTAGTTTACAAGCGTTATTCATATTTTTATTTTTATTATCATTGTTAGTTGTTATATATAATTTTGACCCCCTCAAACCCCACTTTTATATAGTAAAACTGGGGTTTACAGGGGTATACATTATTTTTCTTATTTCTGCTCAAACACATAGATTGTGGGTACTCGTTAGAACCGCCTCTATATTTTGAACAGAAATATGAAAAATTTCAGAGTTTTTTTATCTGAAAATTTTCAGTTTTTGGAGGTAAAATTTTCTATACATTTGAATATGTGTGTTTTCGTAATGAGCAGTCAATGGTTGCTGTAAAACAGAAAAATAATACTGTCGGATATGAGAATATCTTGCACATGACAAAAGAAAGTGAGAAGAAGATTCTATCATACCACAGGAGCAATTTGGACTATCAACAAGATTTTTCCAACATAAATACTGATTTAAGGAACTACACTCAAGCCTTAAGCGGGTGTGAAGAATTTGCGCTTTTCTTGACGTTTGCACATTGTCAAAATATACTGGTGGGTGATTTAAAGGTGCATTGAGTTTCCTTTTAAACGTTCCTAGTGTTGCACAGTCTCTTGTATTTTGGTCTAAAGAATTCCACTCTCTTAATGCAGTTCGTAAAAAAGAATTAAAATAAGAGACAGTTCGTGAAAGTGGTATTGTATAGTTGTTGGAATTTCGTAAGGAATATCTTGACTGCTGTTGTACACGTTGTGGTAGTAAGATTTGCAAATATAACGGTGCAAGGCCATTGGTCATTTTAAACATCTGGCAAAGTCTGTGTTTCTGACGTTTTTCTTGCAAGGTTTCAAAACCTGTTTCGTCATAAAGCTTTTGTATGCTACATAATTTAGTTCCACCGCTTATAATACGACAGGCGTCTATTTGTATACTTTCAAGGGCACGTTGAGTTTTAACTGTAAAATTACCCCATGTTATATCTGCATATTCCAAGAGCGGGCGAACAAACGAAGTATATATTTTAGTTAGGGACCGCCTGTCTAAATTAAATTTTTGCCTTCGTAAGATCCCTAATGTCCTGTAGGATTTACTACAAATAGCTTTAATGTGAGAATGCCAAAGCAAGTCGCTGGTAAATACAAGACCAAGATGCTTATGCTCATTAACTTCTTTTATGCTACTATTCCCCATATAAAGAGTCGGATGGACAGGTTTATTTCGTTTTTTACTTATGATTAGAGATTCTGTTTTTTGAGGATGAAAGTCGACTAACCACTGCTTAGCCCAGGCAAATATTTTACTAAGGTCTAGGTTTAGGTGTATGATCAGCAAACAGTCATTTATAAATATTAGAAATAGAAGCGGTCCTAGAATAGATCCTTGAGGTACACCTGCAAATATCCTTTTCCAAGATGAAAAAGAACCTTTGATGCAAACCCTTTGAAGCCTATTTGCGAGATAATCAGTAATCCAGTCTAATAAAGAGCCTGATATTCCATTAGATCGAAGTTTGAAAATTAGCCCATGGTGCCAAACCTTATCAAACGCCTTACTAATACCACAGAATACTACTCTTATTTCTTTGCTCTCATCAAGTGCTTTGGAGAATTCGTCACACATGTGAAGTAGTTGGCTTACTGCTGAATCACCACTCTGGAATCCAGATTGAAAAGGAGAGATAACTGAGTGTGTTATAAGGTAGTTTATTATGTGTTTATGTATACATCGTTCCATTAATTTGCCATTGCAATTCAATAAGGATATTGGTCGAAAATTACTTGGATCCGAAAGACTGTCTTTTTTGTGTACCAGTGTTACATTAGCTCGTTTCCAATCAGAAGGAAATGTTTTCATTGTTAAAGATAAATTAAATCATTTCCTTAAAGGTGTAATCAATTGATGTTTTCCCTCTTTTAAAAGTTTTGGGCTGATTATTGATTTTAAAACATATCATTTCAATTACCTTTATGCTAATCTGCAATCATTTGCATCATAATGCCATTTGTTTATAACAAGCTTAAGCGACCTGCGAAGTAGGTCGCCATCTGCTGGGGGCGAAGCTTAAGCTCGTACTATAGGTATCGTGAGTCTCTCACATACTATGCAGAATTCGCATGCGGCGGTTGGCTGGTTTCCCATATCTATAGCGGGGTGTATCGGCTTAATGTTGAACCCGAAAACCAACGCTTATAAGGCCGGCGCCATTGGCCTGGTTTCCGAAAAATATGATGATCAGATACGCTCCGCTGCAAACATGGAAAGCCAGTCAGCCGCCGCAAGCGATCTCATTGGCTGTAAAGAATCGTATAGCCAGTGAAATAGAAGGATATATTTTTACGTCATTGACACGGATGACTGCAAGACTGATCTGCGTTTTAGCCGCCATTTTTTTATCTGAGATTTCTCCCGCATTAAACAACATTTTCGTGTATTTAAGGGTAAATACTGAAGTTTTGCTGTAAAAAATGGATCACATTCCTACAGCACATAACAGGAATTATGCATAGGGAAGAATTTACTACTAATTTCGGAATCCATTAGATTTTCCTTATTACACTATGTCTGAAAGAAATTTTAGCCCCTTGTACTGACAGGTGATGTTTTGTTTGTGTTAAATGAGACACAGTTCGTCTTTTTCAGCACTATTTTTTACGAAAGAACTGATCTTTGAGTTTGAATGACAAGTTTATCAAATAACTGTGTGATGTTCATGTTCATTTCCTTTTTTTGAGGTCATTTTTTGAATTGTGAAACTGCTTCTGATGAGACTATGTCACACCTGGAATAATTATTTACATTTTATCAATGATATGAAGGGTTGGTTTTGACAACAGGCTGTCAAATTTTAAAATGTTGCAAGATGTTGAAAGTCTAACAAATTCTGAAATGAGTAGTATCGCTGACAACATGATAAAGGTAAGGATATGCGTTGATTTCAGCTGACTTGCGATCAGCTGATCGTTCGTACTTTAGCGACTTTCGTCTGTACACACATGCTGCACAATGATTTGCTTGTCAAATGTGTGTCGTACTCCTGTTATTGATAAATATCATAAGCGTCCATAAAGTTATTACCTAGAAACCGAGATACAGTAAAGAGTACTACGTCCCACCCCAAGCCAAAAAGCCAAGGCAGACCGATCGACACGGGCGCACCGGTTGCATGCCATTTTGTAAACGCCTGTCAAATTAGTGGTGTTTTTAGGACATGCTTCCATTGTATCCTGAAGGCATCAAATTTGGATGTGACGGATGGCAGAATTTAGGTGATTCAGACTGGGTAATATAGCTATATTTAGTATCAAAAAAGGTAAGAGAAAAGTCCAGGGAGTGCCACAATCAACAAATCAACCTCTTTTCACTCCTCACTAAAAATACAGTAGAGCGATGTTTCCTGGGAAACTCTGGTTAAATTGATGTAAGCATAATATTCGATGCTGTGCACTTTGTCTCGGACCTATTTAAACAGGTTTTGTCTGGTCCACGACTTTGCATACCTGGTGAAAAAAAAAAAAAAAAAAATGTTTAAGCTCGTTTCATAGGTAACACCTATTTATAACATATTATCTTTAGTTATGATATGGTGTTCAAACATAATCAAACATAATCGATCCATTTAAAGAAGATACAGGGATAAATTAATAGCAGTGGCTAATCGTACGGGGCCGTACGATTAGCATATATCAGTGTCGAGTACAGCTCGAGTGTTTTCTCAAAATCCCCCCGAACAGGTGGGGTTGATTTTTTTTAGCCGACCCCGTATCCTCCCGATATCTCACTCCAGTTTCCCCCGCGACGGATTTTTCGCCCACCGCATTTCCGCCGAGTTCCCTCCGCAAAACACCCACTTACCTGTAGACCTCCGCGGTAGGCAAAAGTTTATCCTGGCGAGCTCGCAATGAAAGATTAGTGACGTCAGAATGATTGACAGCTCAGAATTTTCCGAGTTTGCATGGGGAGAAAATCGGAACCTTTATTTTGCGTATGCATCATTCGGCTGATTTGCCGCTGAATAAATACAGAAATATTTCTACCTAGAGATTAAAAAAAAAAAAAAAAAAAAAAAAAAAAAAAAATGAATAACACAAGAAAAAAAAATAACGTATTTCTGTTTGTTTATTTCTTACCTTGTACCCGGGTACTTAAAGGGGTGCGTCTGCTATCTTAGAGGCTTTTATTTGGAGATCAACGAGCATCGCCCCGCAAAAAAAAAAAAAAAAAAAAAAACACAAAAAAAACACGAATAATGCCTCGGAGGCGGACACATTAATCTCCGATGGTCCTAAGCATTTCAGTGATTTGGTGGCAGAGGGGCCTTCAGTAAAATCCTAAGATTTACGCTTTTGCGCCCCTTTCTTCGCTAAGTTTGAGCCGAAGAAGCTCAGAATGCTAGCTTGGGACATGTTTGTTGAAGCGTTTTAAACCGACCATGTGTTTTGGCTAGGCAATGAACAATCATGGATGGATGGATTCAGATTTTGAACGCTACCAGGCATAGAGGCAGCGCCAGATAAATCTGGATTAGTTTTACTGGACTACTGGGTTGGCTTGAAACGGTGCCTAGTTATAATTCATAACTAGGTCACCTCGCCCAGACATGGTGCAGGCGCGTCCAGACCTCGTGCGAGAGTAATAGTCCAGTCTGTAAGTTGCAGAATTTTGAACATCGGCCGAAAAGATTGAGCTTTTAATCTCGTACCTAATGCGTGTCAATTCCGACTGCATGATGCATAAGGTACTCAGCTCGAGTCGTGCGAAAGTTTCAGAAAAGGTAAGAGAAAAGTCCAGGGAGTGCCACAGTCACAAACCGCAGCCCTTCCCAGACCCCAAGAGGAAGAGGAAACCGACAAACCCAAACAAGCACAAACCGAACAAACGCACGAAAAGCACCAAGACCAGCCATTAACCTTTACCACTCCCTGGGCTAATTCAGCAGACGACAAACTGGCGATATTTTTTTCTTATTTTTCCCAGAAAACAGGATTTACCTTTTCATGCAAATTATCGCCAAAACGGGATTTGATATTTCAAATGTCAAATCCTGTTTGCTGGGGAAAAATGTGAAAAAATATTTCAAAATGTTGTCTGCAGAAAAAAAAAGAAAAAAAAAAGAAGAAAATAATACCAAGACTGCTACGCATTAAAGTTTTAGCTTTTTCTATCTATATATATATGAAAATCCCTCATTCTTTAAAATGTCATTTAAAATGTCATTTTTAACATTTTACATGTTTGAGAGTCTTGATGGGCTGTGGTTTGGAGGTGGGGAGGGAGTGAGGACAACTCTGAAATTCTCTAATCAAACAAATACCCCATTGTAATAGTCTCTTTCTTTAACCTTTACCACTCTCTGGGCTAATTAAGCAGACGACAAATTGGCGTTATTTATTTTCTTATTTTTCCCAGAAAACAGGATTTGCCTTTTAGACAGATGAACAGACGAAAAAACATACATACCTCTGTTCTCTCATTCCCGTGCTCTTAGATTTGAAGGGCTTCCCGCCTTGGATGCAGTGGAAACGGATCTCGTAGTATTTCGATCTAGGGTTCAGCGACTTTTTCGGTAATCGATATTGTTCTGCTGTCGCGCTTCCAGAACTGAACATATTCTGCATTCTGATAGCGTTCAAAGCTGCATTTTATTTCATTCGTTATTACGTTAAATAAATTAAATGTTCAATTAATGTAGGGATGTAATTTACTGTTATTTACAATAATAATTCATAATGCACAAAACGCACGCTAGCTCCTTAATACATATAGTAAATTTTATAAAATGCTTATTTTCAACATTTCTGCATGTCCGTCCGTGTAGGGTGGAAACAAAGAACTCTCGTCTTTTCATAATAATAAATTTATTTCCATTATTGTTATATTGATAATAATAAGCCAATACTAAAGTGTCCCGCATTAGTAGTCGTTACATTTCTACGTATTACCGCCTTATAAGATGCCGTCTAAGTACGGAAGGAAAGGAAAACAACAAACGGAATGGTTACTTTAAGTCATTTATCTCGATTCTAGGTGGCAGATGATCGAACGGAATGGTTACTTTAAGTCATTTATTTCGATTCTAGGTGGCAGATGATGGAAATAACAAAGAATTAATATATTACCGGCACTCTAGCCAGCCCTATTAGACTTGCCTAGAGTGCCGGTACCGGCACTCTATACTTATTGAATAGAACGCCGGTACCGGCACTCTAGCCTCTGAGTCTAGGGTGCCGGTACCGGCACTCTAGACACTGCCAAAAAAAAAACAAAAAAAAAAACAAAAAACACCCGAGCTGCACTGTATATTGGCTAAACATACGGTCCTGTACGAGTGGCCTATATTGGCTAATCGTGCGGCAATTTTAGTTTGGTAACAAAAATGTGATAATAAATATATTAAAATATATTTTGCGAATATGAAATGTGTATTTGGCGGTAAGAAAAATTGGCTGATCGTACGGCCTTGAAAGACTAGCCATTCCTATGTGGTTGACTAGCCGTACTGACTACTCTGCAATCTTGAGAAATTCGCGAAGGAAAGTGCTTATTAATTGTGTGACATGACCTTAATTAGGTTACATGGACAACAAACCTAAACAAATTTAAATGGTCTTTATCGATGCCTGTTTGGGCTGCAGTCGGGAATTATGCCCCCACCATGGGAGGGGAGGGGGGAGCTTATTGTTTTTAGTGCGGATCCCGTCGGCGTCGGCGTAGCCTCTTGTCTGCACTCTATCTCCTTAATGAATGGATGGATTTTGGCCCATTTTCAAGGTCACAGGAGGACTTAGATTGTTGCAAAAGGCTGGAAAAATTGCTTGTCTGCACCCTATCTCCTGAAGGAACAAATGAATTTTGACCATACCTGCACATCTAGATTGCTGGGACATGTAAAAGAACTGATTAGATTTTGGTGACCTTGACCCCATTTTCAATGTCACATGATGGCTTAGATGGTTTGAAAATGGCTTGTCTGCACCCTATCTCCTGAATGAATGTATGGATTTTTACCAAACTTGTACATCTATATTGTTGAGGCATTGAAAAGATTATATTTTGGTGACCTTGACCCCATTTTCAAGGTCACAGGAGGGCTCAAATTGTTGGAAAATGGCTTGTCTGCACCCTATCTCCAGAATGAATAGATGGATTTTGACTAAACTTGTACATCTATATTGTTGTGGCATGGAAAAGAACTGATTAGATTTTTGTGACCTTGACCCAATTTTCAAGGTCACATAAGGGCTTAGATTGTTGAAAAATGGCTTGTCTGCATCCTATCTCATGAAGGAATGGATGGATTTTGACCAAACTTGCACAACTATATTGCTGTGATATGAAAAAGAACTGATTAGATTTTGGTGACCTTGATTCCATTTTCAAGGTCTCAGGAGGGCTCAGATTGTTGGAAAATGGCTTTTCTGCACCCTATCTCCAGAATGAATGGATGGATTTTGACCAATCTTGTACAGCTATATTGTTGAGACAGGGACAAGAACTGATTAGATTTTGGTAAACTTGACACCATTTTCAAGGTTACAGGGGATTCAGATTGTTGGAAAATGGCTTGTCTACACCCTATCTCCAGAATAAATGGATGGATTTTGACTAAACATGTACATCTATATTGTTGTGACATAGAGAAGAACTTTTTAGATTTTGGTGACCTTTACCCCATTTTCAAGATCACACAAGGGCTTAGGTTGTTGAAAAATGGCTTTTCTGCACCCTATCTCCAGAATGAATGGATGGATTTTGACCAAACTTGCACAACTATATTGTTGTGACATGAAAAAGAACTGATTAGATTTTTGGGACCTTGACCTCATTTTCAAAGTCACAGGAGGGCTCAGATTGTTGGAAAATGGTTTTTCTGCACCCTATCTCCAGAATGAATGGACGGATTTTGACCAAACTTGTACAGCTATATTGTTGAGACAGGGACAAGAATTGATTAAATTTTGGTGACTTTGACCCCAATTTCAAGGTCACACTAGGACTTAGATTTTGGAAAATGGCCCCCATCGACCACACGCAAAAAAAAAAAAAAAAAAAAAAAAAAAAAAGATAAACTATAGATACAACCTTTTTCAACGATAGGCCTGTTCAAACTGGTGGGGGACATACGTTTCCTTTGAAAACACTGTTCTAGTTATAGTTTAGGTTTGTTGGTCTCCATATGACCTTAGCTGTTGGTGGTGCTTTGAGCAATTGGCTATCGTAGTCTCGAGACACTTGGAACACTTTTAGGATGAAAAAGACGTCTGCGACCAAAGAAGACTCAGATCAGCCCGCGAAGGCGCAAAGTCTGATCAGAATCTTCGCTGCTCGTATGAGCCTTCTACTCATAGAGCAACAAGCGAGGACTTTGACCACATTGGCTAGTTTTGCATTAATACAGACTAAATCAAGAATTTTTATATGTTCATACCATGTGGAATTATTAACGGCACAGATCAGCCTGCGCATCCGCCCAGTCTTATTAATGTATTTGTTGTTCACTATGGAGACAGTTTTGTATTGATACAGGCTAAATGCAGAGTTTTTATAGTAATATTATAATTTGAACCACTCCATCCGAATGGGAGTCATGGTGGCGCAGATCAGCGTGCGCATCCGCACAACATCGCGAAAACAAGCCTATATAATTTTGCACCCCGCCCCCTTAAATCCCACTTTTATATAGTAAAACTGGGGTTTACAGGGGTACACATGGTTTTTCTTATTTCTGTTCAAAAATAGATTGTGGATACTCATTAGAACCGCCTCGCGGATGGCGGTTCTAACGGGTACCCACGATCCATGTTTTGGGCAGACATAACAAAAACACACTTATTCAAATTTATAGAAAATTTCACCTCCAAAAACTGAAAATTTTCAGATAAAAAACTCTATCTAAGTTTTTGAACAGAAATAAGGAAACTGTATACCCCTGTAAACCCCAATTTTACTATATAAAAGTAGGGTTTAAGTGGATCAAAATTATATAGATATGTTTTCGTGATAAATATGAAAAAATATCAGAATTTTTAATCGGAAAAGTTTCATTTTTTGGTGGTATTTATTTATTTATTTACTTACTTATTTTTTTAATATATTATAAAAGTTATGTTTTCGTAATGCTTGTCCAATTCGTAGTTGGTCGTATAAATGGAATCTTTAATGGTGTTGAGACTGAGACAAGAAAATTTCATTATTAAGTCTAATGCGAGGCTATTCGGGGAATGAGATGTAAAAATATGAAAATTAGCCTGACATTTCCTTGATTCGGTTTCCAAACCATAAATGATTGTTTTTCTCACTCAACAAGTTTAAAAATGCGCGTATGCGCAGGCTAGATTGAGCCTTCACCGGTCGCATATGTGGTAAGTTCTATAACCTCATTTACTGGTTCATATTTTAAATGCTTTATAAATTACATTTTATAGGATAAAAATGTTGAAAGAAATGCAAGTTCAGGAAATTGAAGAATTAACAATTTGATTTAAAAATATCCTTTACCTCGGATTACGTTTCCCCGTGCATTCAGTTTTGAAGGTCTTCCCGCAATGAATACAGCTAAACGTTATTTCTGACACTTTAAGAGCATCATTGAAAGTCTTTTTAGGGCATCTGCTTTTAGCAGCCACAATTGTGCGTGAACGGCGCTTATAAAATTGAACGTAGCTAGAACGCTCATATTGTTAAAGCACTATAACTTGGAATTTTTTCTCCCACACTTAATGATACATCCATTTTGGGAGAAATGACATCTTGCTTGTAGCTTATCTTGTTATTGTTTTGATTATTATTATTATTATTATTATTATTATTATTATTAAGGGAACAGAAATAATTATTCTAATTATGCGTACTTAAGTATTTTGACACAACCTTTTAAGTATACCGTCAATTCTGTATATAGATATATACCGCGACTCATCTGAAGGCCGTTTTCAAAGTGTTTTTCACAACTTAATTAGCATTATCGGCCACTTAAACGCCTGAACTTCGAGTCGAAGCCGAAAACGACAATTCAAGCAATTAATTTCATTAACTTACCAATAATCCTAAACAAACAGACAATTAATAATAACAAATTAAATCATTTTTTGTTACCATGTATTTTTTTTATATATAAAGATGAGATAATATAATTCTGTTCCGTACTGCCCAATACTGATTTAATATTTGCAAAATATATTTTAATATATTCATTGGTACCAAATTAAAATAGCCGTACGATTAGCCAATATAGGCAATATAGGCTAAACGTACGGGGCCGTACGTTTAGCCAATATAGGCTAATCGTATGGGGCCGTACGATTAGCCAATATAGGCTATTAGTACGGTCCAGTACTATTAGCCTATATAGCCTATATCGGCTAATCGTACGGCTATTTTAGTTTGGTGATAATAAATATATTAAAATATATTTTGCGAATATGAAATGTGTATTTGGCGGTAAGAAAAATTGGCTGATCGTACGGTCTTGAAAGACTAGCCATTCCTATGTGGTTGACTAGCCGTACGGCTACTTTGTAATCTTGTGAAATTCGCGAAGGAAAGTGCTTATTAACTTTGTGGCATGACCTTAATTATGTTATATGGACAACAAATCTTAAAAAATTAAATGACCCTTAATCGATGCCTGTTTGGGCTGCAGTCGGGAATTATAGTTTAGGTTTGTTGGTCTCCATATGACCTTAGTTGTTGGTGGTGCTTTGAGCAATTGACTAATCGTAGTCTCGAGACACTGCGAACACTTTTAGGATGGTAAAAACATGTGCGACCAAAGAAGACTCAGATCAGCCCGCGAAGGCGCAAAATCTGATCAGAATCTTCGCTGCTCGTATGAGCCTTCTATTCAAAGAGCAACAAGCGAGGACTTCGACCACATTGGCTAGTTTTGCATTAATACAGACTAAATCAAGAATTTTGATATGTTCATACCATGTGGAATTATTGGTGGCACAGATCAGCCTGCGCATCCGCCCAGTCTTATCAATGTATTTATTGCTCACTATGGATTGTTTTGTATTGATATAGGTTAAATGCAGTTTTTATAATAATATTATAATTTAAACCGCTCCATCCGTATGGGAGCCATGGTGGCACAGATCAGCCTACGCATCCGCACAACATCGCTAAAACAAGCCTATGTAATTTTGACCCCCTTAAACCCCACCTTTATATGGTAAAACTGGGGTTAATATATGAAAAATTTGAGAAAAATAATAATATAATAATAAACAAACCTTATAAATACCCAGCCTGTCATGTCCGATATCCAATTGTCTGAGAATGGAATACTGAAATTGTTGAAGGACTTAAATCCCCATAAGGCAGCGGGTCCAGATGAACTGAAGCCATTTGTGCTAAAGGAACGCGAGGTAATTGCCCCATGTTGAGAGTCATTTTTCAAAGGTCCATTGAGGCTGGTAAGGTCCCTAGGGATTGGAATGACGCAAATGTGTGCCCTTTATTTAAGAAAGGTGACAAAAGTACTGCCTCCAATTATAGGCCCATATCTTTAACATGTATACTTTGTAAAGTCTTGGAGCGGGCCGTACGTTTAGCCAATATAGGCTAATCGTATGGGGCCGTACGATTAGCCAATATAGGCTATTAGTACGGTCCAGTACGATTAGTCTATATAGCCTATATTGGCTAATCGTACGGCTATTTTAGTTTGGTGATAATAAATATATTAAAATATATTTTGCGAATATGAAATGTGTATTTTGCGGTAAGAAAAATTGGCTGATAGTACGGTTTTGAAAGACTAGCCATTCCTAAGTGGTTGACTAGCCGTACGGCTACTTTGTAATCTTGTGAAATTCGCGAAGGAAAGTGCTTATTAATTGTGTGGCATGACCTTAATTATGTTATATGGACAACAAACCTTAAAAATTTAAATGACCTTTAATCGATGCCTGTTTGGGCTGCAGTCGGAAATTATAGTTTAGGTTTGTTGGTCTCCATATGACCTTAGTTGTTGGTGGTGCTTTGAGCAATTGACTATCGTAGTCTCGAGACACTGCGAACACTTTTAGGATGGTAAAAACATGTGCGACCAAAGAAGACTCAGATCAGCCCGCGAAGGCGCAAAATCTGATCAGAATCTTCGCTGCTCGTATGAGCCTTCTATTCAAAGAGCAACAAGCGAGGACCGACCACATTAGCTAGTTTTGCAATAATACAGACTAAATCAAGAATTTTGATATGTTCATACCATGTGGAATTATTTGTGGCACAGATCAGTCTGCGCATCCGCCCAGTCAATATATTTATTTGTATTTGTTCACTATGGAGACAGTTTTGTATTGATATAGGTTAAATGCAGAGTTTTTATAATAATATTATAATTTGAACCGCTCCATCCGTATGGGAGCCATGGTGGCACAGATCAGCCTGCGCATCCGCACAACATCGCTAAAACAAGCCTATATAATTTTGACCCCCTTAAACCCCACCTTTATATGGTAAAACTGGGGTTAATATATGAAAAAAAATTGAGAAAAATAATAATATAATCATGATAATAATAAACAAACCTTATAAATACTCAGCCTGTCATGCCCGATATCCAATTGTCTGAGAATGGAATACTGAAATTGTTGAAGGACTTAAATCCCCATAAGGCAGCGGGTCCAGATGAACTGAAGCCATTTGTGCTAAAGGAACGCGAGGTAATTGCCCCCATGTTGAGAGTCATTTTTCAAAGGTCCATTGAGGCTGGTAGGGTCCCTAGGGATTGGAATGACGCAAATGTGTGCCCTTTATTTAAGAAAGGTGACAAAAGTACTGCCTCCAATTATAGGCCCATATCTTTAACATGTATACATTGTAAAGTCTTTGAGCACATAGTTGCTTCAAACCTTGTAACCCATTTGGACCCTCATCAGTTGATTTACGACCTTCAGCATGGGTTCAGGTCCAAGAGGTCTTGTGAGACACAGTTGGTGATGCTGATGGAGGACATGTCCCGGAATGCCATAGCGGAGCAACAGACTGACCTCATTTTACTAGATTTTAGCAAAGCATTTGACAAGGTCAGCCATGAAAAGTTGCTACTTAAGCTTCACCGATATGGCGTTTGTGGGCATGTTCTTCGCTGGATCAAAGCCTTCCTTGCAAATAGATCACAGACTGTTGTCTTGGAGGGTGAAAAGTCTTCTCAGGTATCGGTTACCTCAGGCGTGCCACAGGGATCAGTGTTGGGGCCAATCTTATTCTTGGTCTTCATAAATGACCTTCCAGATCATATCAGGTCAAAGGTAAGGTTGCTTGCCGACGACACTGCAGTTTATCTGGTCGTATCAAACATTGAGCAAGCCAAATTACTTCAAGAAGATCTTGACAGGTTAGGAGAATGGTCTTTAAAACGGGACATGGAATTTAATCCCAGCAAGTGCACAGTTATCCATGTGACACGCTCCCCAAGACTGCAATCCCCTCTCAGTACACCCTATATGGAGAAACGCTGGAATCAGCAGCTCCAAGCACTGGGGAGTGACAATAAATGACCGCTTGACCTGGAATGATCACATCCAGAACACGGTAACCTCAGCAAACAAAATTATGGGCTTCCTTAGAAGAAACATCTGTACAAAAGACCCAGGCATCAGAGAAGTTGCTTATAAAACCCTAGTACGCCCAATACTTGAGTACTCATCCCCTGTTTGGAGCCCCTATACTAAGTCAAACATTCATAGGATAGAAATGGTTCAGAGAAGAGCGGCACGCTGGACTCTGTGTCGTTTCTCTCCATATGATAGTGTTTCAAGCATGCTAGGTGAGCTTGGGTGGAGGTCTCTCGAGGATAGGCGTACAGATGCTAGATTATGTCTGTTCTATAAAATAGTGCACGGTCTTGTAGCAGTGCCACTGCCATCATATGTTGTGCATTACCAGGTATCCACACGACATTCAAAGTCACACCCGCTAGCTTTCAGACAGATCCATACAGTTGCCGACTACTACAAGTACTCTTTTTCCCCCCTCGCCATTGTCCAATGGAATTGACCGCCACCGTTTTCGTTTCGAAAATGCATAGCATTACTGCCAGATATTGATTCTTTCAGACTGGCAATCAGCAGTCTGACCTACTCCATGCCTAAGACCGGAAGCATTGTTTTTAACCTTTTATCTTTGCACTTTGTCTTCATCAGATTTTTAACATTTTACCCTATCATCTTTATTTCACCTTCACCTGTGTTTATCTGACTGTACTGTTTTTAATCTTTCACTGCACTGACGCCCGATCTGAAGCACACCGGACACATGCACATAATCCCCGCCGGGGGTGCGTGGGTGGGGCGGGCTGCAGTATCAGTAGATAGATAGATAGATAGATAGATAGACAGACAAACCATGCGCTATATAATTTTGCTATTTTTGCGAATTCAAATGGGTCAGGTATGAAAGCCACGGCCGAGCTGCCGAGCCGAGCCGAAAAAGCCGAGCCTGATATAGTTTTTTCTTGTATTTGTTCAAACGAGTTCAAGATACTTTATTTCTTTTAATCCTATATTACCATACATGTAAAATACTGTATTCACAATTAAAATTTGCGCAATCGTTTGCTTATTTATGATTTTAAATCCAATTTTCCATTCAACAGAGATATGAAAGCCACGGCCGCGGAAGGAATATATTTTGGCCATTTTTTTGTGAATAAATGGCGATATTTTAAGATCAGAGCATTTGACAGAGGTTGCAAAAAGTGCTTAAAATGATTTCGTATCATTATAATTATGCAGAAACTGTTTATACTGCCCATTATTCTTCTTTTTCATCCAAATAACGAGGATCGGCAGGATCTAAATATAGAACAGAGAAAACTAAATGAAAATAACCGAAACGGAAAGCAAAAGCATTGAAAGGGCCCAAACTTAATAATTACATCTAATACTAGTATGATGACCAGCATTTATAGGAAAAGCTATCAGATTAATTATAGATATGGAGTCTTAAATGACTGTTTTATTAGCGCACCTGAGCCTTTAGGCCCATTCAGCCGTTTCGGTTATTTTCGTTTAGTTTAGCTCTATTCTCTTTTTAGAATCTGACGATCCTCGTTATTTGGGTGAAAAAGAAGAATAGTGAGTAAACAGTTTCTGCATGTTATAATGATTCAAAGTAATTTAAAAATATCTTTTAGCAATCTCAATCAAATGCTAAGATTATAAAACATCACAATTTGTTCACAAACTGGCCAAAACATATCCCTTTCGCGGCCGTGGCTTTCATACCCCTATTGAATGGAAAATTGGATATAAAGTCATAAATAAGCAAACGATTGCACAAATTTTAATTGTGAATACAGTATTTTACATGTATGGTAATATAAGATTAAAAGAAATAAAGTATCTTGAACTCGTTTGAACAAATACAAGACAGACAAATTTTAATTGTGACAGACAAATTTTAATTGTGAATACAGCATTTTACATATAGGGTAATATAAGATTAAAAGAAATAAGTATCTTAAACTCGTTTGAACAAATACAAGAAAACATTATAGCAGGCTCGGCTTTTTCGGCTCGGCAGCTCGGCCGTGCCTTTCATACCCGACCATTCAAATGTTATCTCTGTAGGTTATCCCGGTATAATATAAAATAAATCCAATACTTTATTACTTGTAGCTCATTTATTTGAAGAAACGCCTGCTTTTGACTTTAATATTGCAAATGTTATTATGGTATTTTATAAGCTAATACTTGTATATTTTTTATTTTCAATTTGTGGCACATTACGTTTAAAAGTCTTATTTGGATTTGCTTTGCCCTGTTCGCTGTAAGTTTTTAAACCATGTGAGAAACGTCAACATTGCAAACACATAGGAAATGTTGAAATTTTAGAAAAAAAAAAAAAAAAATTACGAAAGTACCTGTACGACGATAATAAGTTCTTTTGGTGGTTGTCACAAAATAGTTGCACCTGAATCTGAGCTCAGTCAGTTGCTATTGCACTGTGATTTCAACATCTTTCAGAAAGTAGTTTTCTGCTCGGTGCTTTACCAAGGAATCGAGACGGTTCCCCGACACGGTTTTGGAGACAGTTCCCCGACAGATTTGAAGACAGTTCTCCGACACTTTTTGAAGACAGTTCCCCGACACTTTTGTTCAGTCAGATGACCTATGACTGAAAATTATAATTTTATAACTATTACTAGTTATAAAATTATCATTTTCAGTCACAGGGTTCGGTTCACGTTTTTGAAGACTGTTCACCGACAGATGTTTTACATTGCATTTATACACCTGATACAAAAGCGTAAGAAATACATGCGAGTCTATCATACATGCGAGAAATACATGCGAGAATATCAGAAAAGTTTATTATTTTTGCACCGGAGTGTATACTTGTAGTTAGGAAATGTTTTCAGATGTTCATAAATTGTATCGTTTTGTCCCTGTGATGATATATAATAGATCTAATAATGATCCACGCTGTGAGAAAATCTGTTAATTGCATGTGCGAACAACAAAGGCGCAAATTAGTCTGTGCATCCGCACAGTCTGACCAGCGCCTTTTTTGTTCGCTGCTTGGATAGTATAATTATTTAAGGTTGAACTATATTTATGGATAACGTACGTGACTTCATTTTCAATCACCTTTTTATTGCGAAATAAAGATTTCAGCTGTTTTATAGTCCTGACATCACATCTACTGTTGAATCCTGGGAGAGAAAAGGTCCCCGTCAATCACAGGCACAAATAATCCAATCACAATCCATCACGTATCTATAATTATCCTTACTTACCCATAATTATCAATTATAATTATCAGTTACAGGTCATTTGACTTTGAACAAAAGTGTCGGGGAACTGTCTTCAAAAGTGTCGGGGAACTCTTCAAATCTGTCTGGGAACTGTCTCCAAAAGCCGTGTCGGGGAACTGTCTTGCTCCCCTTTACCATGTTTACACAGAAGTAAATTTGCAAACTTTTGTCACAATTTAATGCAAAACCATTTGTCGTAACTAACTATGCATAAAAAGTTATAGTCTAGTCATTGCTTTTAAAAAAATCAAATATTTTCACTTTTTTCCCATAATAAAATTGAATGCGAATTATGCAGAAATCTGTAGGGTAGAGGCAGATTTTCAACAATTACCCTTGTTCAGTTTTTAGCTTGCCAGTACGAAGTACAAGGAGAGCTATTGTAGTCACCCCGGTCGTTTGCGTTTTCGTTTGCGTTCCCGTTCCCGGCACACTGCGTTAAAGTTTTTCAAATGCTTATATCTCAACAGTCACTCCTCACAGAGGCATCAAATTTGGAACTTAGGTACCTTGGAGGGTCTTCTGAGATTCCAAGAGAATAAACTCCTGGGTTCATGCCCCTGGGTGGGGCTAGGGGTCGGAATCTAGGACACCTTTGTAATACTGTGTTAAAGTTTTTCAAATTCTTATATCTTGACTTTCACTCCTCATAGAGCATTCATATTTAGAATTTGGGTACCTGGAGGAGTCTTCTGAGATTCCAAAAGAACATACCCCTGGGTTCATACCTCAGGGTGGGCCTTGGAGTGGGGCTAGGGGTCAAAATCTAGGACACATTTGTAAAATCTTATATGCCTACAGGTTATAGACACAACTGGTTATACATCAGCTAACTATGTGACATCGGTTTAAGTGTAAGAGAGTGAAGGTCATGGTGACCTACATTTTACGGTCCAGGTCACCTAGATTTCACGGTCCAGTGATTTTGCCTTATATCTTGAATACTATTTGTTGGATAAATGTCACACCTGGGATATTACTTCCATGTGACCCAATGAATGACCACTTACTATATCTAGGTCATTGTGACCTATATTTCATGGTTTAGTGATTTTGCCTTATATCTTGAATACTATTTGTTGGATAAATGTCACACCTGGGATATTAGTTCCTTGTGACCCGATTATTGACGTCAAAATATATCTCTGTTGGTGTGACCTATATTTCATGGTTCAGTGATTTTGCCTTATATCTTGAATACTATTTGTTGGATAAATGTCACACCTGGGATATTAGTTCCATGTGACCCAATGAATGACCACTTACTATATCTAGGTCATTGTGACCTATATTTCATGCTTCAGTGATTTTGCCTTTTATTTTTATTACTATTTCATGGAGAATTGTCATACCTGGATTATTATATCTATGTGACAAAATGATTTACATACAAATACATCTAGGTCAGTGTGACCTATTTTGTATGGCTTAATGATAAAAATGTTACAATATAAAATGTACCCAGCAGGCGAGCTACGCTGTCCTACGACAGCTCTTGTTCAGAAATGTTCACGCTATTGTTGTGAAACGTCAATAATTTAAATTCAACAGTAAAAAATATTTTCTCAGACAAAAATTCCATAAAATCACTTTACTATAGAAATTGCAAAGGTCAGACCAATATTTGGCCATAAGTTTAGTTTTAGGGCAAATATTTGAGGACAAAACAGAGAAACAGAAAAGACAAATGGTTTCTGATAATATATGGTCAATCAGAACAAAATATTTTCATTTAGAATAAAAGGGACCGAGACGGTTCACCGACAAGACAGTTCACCGACACGTACATATATTTTGGAGACAGTTCACCTACAGAATTGGAGACAGTTCACCGACACATTTGAAGACAGTTCACCGATAAAGAAGTACTGTTTTATGGGTTTTAATGAAGAAAATAAACGGGTGGTTTTGAACGATTTTCACTAAAGGAGATGGAAAGAAATGTCAGAAGCTATTGTCTTTGCTATTTATTTGCCGAAGATTCGGCGACACACTAGACAAGAAATGACATCATTTACTGGGAAAACTAAAAGTTAACATCTTGTTTGTGAATTTTCTTACTAAGTTTTGTTGTGTGCCTCAAATGTCGCGTGAAGATGAAATAAATAAAAAAAATATTTAGTATATGAAACATTATATAGTCGTATAATTTTTTACGCTTTTCATAATTTATTTGTGATACAAAGACGTGTATTTATATTTTATTTATAAAACTAATAGGTATTTTCAAACAAAAAGCAGATTACTTTAAAAACAAAACTGCTAGGTTTTAATGGACGTGTGAAAGGTTAAATACTACAGCGGGGAGCAAAGACACAGATCAGCCTGTGCATGTGTGCATATTTTTGTTTCGTTTACCTAAGCAGTGGAACAATATATGCCTAAGGAATAGCATACTTGGACCCCGAATCAAATTAATATTTAAAAAAAAAAATAAATAAATAAAAAGAACACCTTTTCCCGGAAAAGGTCAGAGTCTGCATGTTTGTCAACTTGTCTTATGGTCGAATGAACTTTCCAGTTTTAGGATAAGTAAGGGAAGGAGTTATGGTGTCCGAATATATTGGTAAACACAAAAGTACCATACATGTCCAGAAAGTATGATGTGAAATATCAAAACAAATATCTTCCTTTTTTTACAAGTATATGCGAGCACATATGCCATTTTTCTTTATGTTAAGTTTCACAAACATTTTTTTTGTCGGTGAACTGTCTTCAAATGTGTCGGTGAACTGTCTCCAGTTTTGTCGGTGAACTGTCTCCAAATTACGTGTCGGTGAACTGTCGTCGATGAACTGTCTCGGAACCGAATAAAAGGCCAAGCAAAAACGTCTTGCCGGGTGATATTGAAAGGATTTAGGGATTTTATTGACAGCTGGTATGTAAGGAGAGCGGTGGTGAGTAAAGGGACTTGTGGCGATTGAGAAGACCATGATTTTTCAGTACTGTATTTCATTTTACCAGTCGCATTTTACGTATGTTTTCTGATCCAGTTATGGCAAATGTATCCTAGTGTCATTATTACCATATTTCTTTCTTTCTTATTGAAATACATGGTGCGGGCCCCCGTAGCCTAGTGGATAGGAGAGTTGACTCTTAATCCATTAGGTTACTCACCGCTGTAGGTTCGAGCCTGGCTCAGATCACATGGGAAAGCCAAGTTCTGCTTACGGATGGTCAGGTGGTTTTCCTCCGGTTTTCGCCCACCTTTGATGAACGATCGGCTCGATATAAGTGAAATATTCTTGAAAGGGCCGTAAAACCCAAGTCAAAAAAAAAAAAAATACATGGTCTTCTCAATCACCACATATCTCTTTACTCGCCACCACTCTCCTTACATACCAGCCATCAATAATATGCTTAGTTTCTGTGCAGTGGCAAAAGAATGTGATATATTTTCTTTTGAACTACAGTAACATGATAAACCTTCACTGAAACAGTGATGTATTTAACCAGAGATTTGTATATCTCTCCAAGAACTGGAGTTCTACATGCCTGTCTGTCACCAAAAATGGCAAAATTTGACCACCCTTGCATTTGGAGAAAAATGATTTTTGTTCTGTGTTTGCTTAAAGGACTACATTTCCGGTCTGATTATATGGGAGACTAAAATACATAAGAGGTTGAATTACATCGCCCGATTTTGGATATCGGCGATCATGCTGAAATGTCAGTCATTTCAACTGAAACCCACCTTCAGCACCTAAACTGATTCTCCGCAACCACCAGTGGAAGATCTCCTTATAATTTTCTTTTCACAACACAGTGTTGGGGGTGTGGAGATTAGCAGCCGTACTTACACATGCTTTTCGTGATTTACTTCAAAGAAAGCACCTTGTATTGACAGGTGATAATTTGTTTGTATAAGAATAATCTGCCGGCTGCCCATACATGGTGGTGAAATTTGCCACCTCTACACGTCATCATAAAATCACAAATGAAATGGGTGTCTCAGAAATTTAACCGATAACTTAAGGGTCAAGGCATATCAATTGGTTATTAATAGATAAAAATGCATTTTATAAGTTTGAAAAAACTAACCTTCTAACATGTGCAAATTCGAGACAAAAAAGTTCCCTTTTCTTTTCCTTGAATACATAAAATACTAACATCAGTTTGTTTTACAATGTTCCGTATAGAGCAGCCGGAAGTTAAAATATCCAAAAACTGTCAAATAAAAATGTGTATGTCTGTAGGTACCTAAACTGATACACAAAACTAAAATCTTGTCTTAGGATATTAGTTTGTATTCTATCTGCATCTGCAAAGGGGACAACTAAGTACATCATATACACATGTACATGTATATGTATACATTATATATGTACATTGTGCTTCTTGGCCAAAATATGCCTTTATTAGAATGAATTTGGATATTTCATTTTCCGGCTGCCCTAGACGGAACATTTTAAAACATGTCATTAGTATTTTATGTATTCATGAAAACAAAAAGGGAAATGTTTTGTATCAGATTTGCACAAGTTAGAAGGTAAGTTTTTTCATACTTATAAAATGCATTTTTATCTATCAATAAACACTTGATATGTCTTGACATTCAAGTTATCAGTTAAATTTGTGAGACATCCATTTCATTTGTGATTTTTGTTGATATTTTATGATGATGTGTACAGGTGGCAAATTTTGCTGCCATATTTGGGCAGCCGGCAGATTATCCTTAAATGACATGTGCCTTAGATATAAAGCTGCCTTTTGGGAGTATTTACCCATTAAAAAAAAATCTGAAAAAGCTATTCAAATTAAATTTATGGTATATATATATCCAAATGTCAGTAATTCTTAATTCTTGTCACAGACACTTGTGGTTAGCAGTAGTAGAGCGTATGTATGCTAAAACTCAGCTCGCATTTTATTTTTGCAATAAAATTTAAAGACACCGATTGGAAGTAAACGAACGCAGGCCCATTCCAGTGATACTCGCAGTGTCTGTAATATTCTAGCATCAAAGATACCGACAAGACCGCTCATCGAGTCATACTGTGCCCCATGGTGTTTATCTAACCACCGCTAATCCGTTCACAGTTTGACGAATTACTTCGGCGCGTGTTGCATGATTAATCAATAATTACATCTACCGATGATGTCTTCTTAACGGTCTTAAATTACACATAAGAGGATGCTAATTGGCAATAATTATGAATGGACATGAAACAGGTACATCGTTAAATAAAGGCAGCGGGGCGAATTTTAAATCTGGAACATTACGAGAAAAGGGCATTATCGCTGGCAAAACAGCATTTTTGTTCACAAAAAAAGGCATTTTTGCAGGCTAAAAAAGGGCATGGCGGCTCAGAAAAAGGGCATGGCGCCGCAAAAAAAGGGCATGGCGCCGCAAAAAAAGGGCATGGCGCAGCGCCATGCTAAATATCCCTGGGGGAAACACTAAGAAGGGTGTGGAGACATATTGTTTTTGGGACGAATCTCGTCGGTGTCACCGCTGGTGTAAAACTTCTTCCCAGCACTGTACTTGAATACCCATCAGAATATTTTGATGGTACACTCGCCAGAAATGTAGAACAGGTCGAGATGAAGTGTCGCATACAAGAATAACAACTCTGCCTATTTCACTTTTGGCGTTATCTTCCCTTTGTTACATTTGACAGTGATTATACATTGATTTCATGTCTGCTCTGTAAGTCGAATACCCTTTGGAATATTTTTATGATACATGTATTTGGTAGAAATGTAAAAAGGTTGAGACGATGTGTCGCGTACAAGAATGACAACTCTGGCTTTCTTACTTTTGGAGTTATCTTCCTTTGTTTTGTTTGAAATAGATTTTGTGTCCGCTCTAGTGGTGGGCCGATGATCGACTATAGTAGAAAGTCAGTTGGTTAAGGCTTCCGATTGCGACAATCGATTGCAAAATACCACAGTTGATTTTAGTTGGTTCCGGAGTGTATTATTATTGAAAATGTAATGTAATGTGTACAATAATGAAGAAAATACATTTAAACAGACAATGATTTTAGCCTGTATTTCATGCATTTTTGTTGTCATTTCTAGTGAGGTTGCAGCCATGTTTTTTCCAATTAGAGCACTTCCTGTTGACTATTGGACTAATGCTCATGCTTTATGAATTCTGCCAGTAGAGGCTCACCTCATTGCAGAGAAGACGTTGGTGACTTGCTCGCCTTTTTTTCTGCAAACGTTGCTCTGTTCATACAGGAAAGCGATGTTGGTGTCGCCTTAATTTTTTGGTGTGTATTGACTATCCTGACCGATCAATTTACCGAAAGTACAGACACAGGTGTCATGGTCTTTTATCCCTTCAGGCTAGGATTATCGGCAGACAGATTCTCTCGTTAGTTATTTGATACTTACCAGTAAAATCACATTGTTTGTTTGCAGACAAACTGACCTATATTTTGACAGATACACGATCCACCCCTCAAGTATTGTTACCACTGAAATAATAATAACTAGAAATGTCAATATGACACAGATATATTGATACAGATGCCCCCGCCCAGGGCCATCCTCACCCTCATGCAGGCATTTTGTAAAAAATGAAGTTGAAAAAAGGGCCAAAACTGTCATAATAATTGGCAGGTTTAACCGTAAATCGAACTTGACCTATATTTTATGATTATATACCTGTGTATAAAATATGAATCCAATACACCAATCCCTTTTTAAAAAAATATCGAAAGGAAAACATTTTTTGAAGGTGAAAAAGGGCCCATGGTAATGGGTGGATTTTACTCTAAATTGAACTTGACCTCTATTTTATGAATATATACCAGTGTATTAAATATGAATCCAACACACTTATGTTTTCAAAAGATATCAAACGGAAACTATTTTTCAACGTTGAAAAAGGGCCGTAACTCCAAAAGTAATAGGTGGATTTTACCCTGAATCGAACTTGACCTATATTTTATAATTGTATGCTCCTGTATAAAATATGAATCCAATACACTAATCTTTTCAAAAGTTATGGAATGGAAACCATTTTTCAGAGTTGAAAAAGGGCCATAACTCCCAAAATAATTGGTGGATTTTACTCTAAAGCGAACTTGACATATTTTATGATTATATACTTGTGTATAAAATTTGAATTCAGTACACTAATCTTTTCAAAAGATATCGAACGGAAACCATTTTAACTTCATAATACATTAACCTATAGATAATGTGCTATTCTATTCTGTTTTCACACCTTCCACAGAAAAAACGACCTTTCAGTCGTTAATTAAAGTCTTAAACCAGAAGGTCCCTTAGGCAGTTACCTGTGTGACGTAACTCTTCCCGCTCAATTGACCACGTGTCAGTTTCTTTTCTGTGGACAAAGAAATTCAACAAGGATTATTTACCTGTGATAGAAATTTGGATTATTTCTTTCCTCACGGATAAATTTATGTATCCTTGTGTTTCTTTTGTTTATTTATCACTCCTTTCACTTTCTGTGTTATTATTTAAAATTTTCAATTTTCGATTTCATGTATTTTTGACTGGTCTTTTTCCACATGCGTTTTGGCGACTCTCGCTTTTCGGCACAACGCTCGTGCGCGATCGGTTCGATAGTCGTGTTTATATATGCAGAATATTTTTGTTCTTTTCGTTCCAGGTTATTCAGCAATTACGATATGTTTTTTCCTGGACTTTTGTTTGCAGAGATCTTCAGTTGGCTAAAGATTCTCATGGTGGAGAAGCTGATTGTAAAGAACTTGTCAACCCTTGATGGGTTATAAGACAATTCTTTACTGATGGGAGCCCCACCCCATATGGCTATACTGCCGGGGTAAGACCCATCAAGGTGGCATCTTTGGGTACTTAGTATCCTATAAAGTCTAAGTCCACCAGTCACCAGTCACCAGTCATCCAGTCACCAGTCACCAGTCACCAGTCAACCAGGCTCCAGTCAATTAGCTTCACCAGTCACCAGTCAATCAGGTGCCAGTCAACCAGGCACCAGTCACCAGTCATCCAGGTGCCAGTCAACCAGGCACCAGTCACCAGTCACCAGTCACCCAGTCACCAGTCACCAGTCACCCAGTCACCAGTCACCCAGTCACCAGTCACCAGTCAACTAGTCTCCAGTCAATAATTTAATTATTTTCTGGAAAGACTTAGTTTCTGACATATTTCACCGGACAAAATAGTCACGTATACTAACTTCCGGTCATTATGTCTAATTATTAAAAAAAATTTTTCACTGGGCAAAGTATCAGTAATATTTCTGATACTTATACCCGGTCATATTATTATATTATTTCTGATTTTTCACCAGGCAAACTTTTACAGAAAGTGTCTGGTCAATTTTTGCCTAATAATTAATTATCTTCGGGAAAAAGTTTCGAATACTTGTGCCCGCTCAGTTTTCATATATAATCTCCCTTTTTCATCGGACTAGAGTTACGAATACTACTATCCGATCAATTTGTCAAATTATTTGTAACTTTACCGGGCAACAGTTACGAATATTAGTGTCCGGTCATTGTGTCGGGTAACTAGTGTCAAAATAATGATTACTAATTCCCGAACAATCTATTATCGTTCATAGAGCTCCATTCACGTTTAAGTCAATGGATATAGGTTATTAAGTGAAATACATAATAACTTTTTATACAAAAAAATTCTGTACAGTCTTTCCCAAATCAGACTAGAATTTTTAATATTCCATTGATTTATTATAGGTGTGTAATTCCATTAATATTTTAAATTAACTTATGTTTTATCTCTTTTATCCGCTAGAAAGAGTTAAACTTCCGACTATAACAAAATTCTTACCGGGCAGCAGTTCGTAGACTAGTGCCAGGTCATTCAAATGATGTTTTATCTCTTTAATTCGCTAGACAGCGTTTAAATTCCGGCTCTAACGAAAATTTCATCGGGAGGCACTTAGTAGAGTAGTGCCAGGTCATTCTAACGAAATTCCACCGGGCAGTAGTTTCGTAGACTTTGTGTCGGATTACTAGTGTGTTCCAGGCTCAACATATATTCATATATAACCACTATAGACATGTATAGTCTTGGATTATAGGTTATTGAATGACAGCGATGGGTTCTAATACCTAGTAGCCATTTATATTGTTGAATTCTGTCCAGTTACTTTTGAACTTGACTTAAATTCTATATATATATTTATTATTGAAAATGAATTAAGAATTATCGGTTACGATCAAATTCGCAATTCATTCACTAAGTGTAGAAGATACTTCCAGCTATAATTATATCTCGTTTGTTCGCTACAAAGAGATTAACTTCTTACATATTCACCTTATTCGGCTCTAGGGCAAAGGTGAACTATAAAACTATCGTTATTTATAAGAAGAAAAATATACACGAAATATAAAAATTTTTCTTCTTTCCTCCCCTGTTTTTTCTTCTACATGCTCCGATATGTAATCAGCATGTAATCTAAGGAGTAAATTGACAAGAAAGTAGCAATCGATCTTTTCTACTTTCTATTAATTTTTCATTCTTAAGGTATCGGAAATTTACACCAACCAGATAAATAAATTAACAGTTTATTTATTTATTCGCTACCTCTCTAGATTACTACGATTTAAAATTCTAGTTGAGGTACATATTTTCCTTTTGCCTTTTCTACATGGAAAATAGTTGATCCGATAAGCTATTATTCTATTTTATACTATCTTTTGATTGATTATATTAGAGTCTAGGTCAGTCGTGCTCTGTCTAAACTCTGCTATAAAATAATAAATAAGAAAAAAATCTTATATTTAGGCATAGATATAATTCGATACGTTCTTTACTTTGCCTGTTTTATTTTTTCTTCTGGATCATTTAAGACTACGATAGCAATATACCAGATATTTTTGCCCTCAGTAAGAATCTATTACGCTGAAGATTCTTCATATTGGAATAATAATTTTATTATGATTATAATTCTAGACCCAATTAATCCTCGTATATTATAGGTCTACTTTATCTTATTGAGGAATAGTTTTTGCTTCGACTAGCTCTATACCTCTAATATTTTATTTATAACTAGAGTCCATGTCAATCAAAATTTTCTTGCACTTTGGTATTGACAATGGATACATATTTAGTAAAGGCATTAATTATTCAGTACGTGACAGATTATTATTGCCTAAATTAGATTTTATATACAATACTTTCCTTTTGATATTTTGTTTTATTGACTTTGTAACTATTCAGAAACTGCCAAAGTCAATCATTTCCTTCCTCTAAACTTACCGAAGCTCTAGATTATGTTGATATATATTTTTGATATATGCTTAGAGGTTAATTAACGAGAGTTTACCTCATAATAGCAGATATTATTATAATTATATTAATCAATCTATAGTCTAGGCTTAAACAAAAGGGAAAACATCCTTAATTATTAGTATACGAGTCGGTAAAGAATTAAGACACTCTTAATTATCTCTTTACCCCTCCTTTATGTTTACATTCGTTAAAGGGATCATAGTAATTCTCGCTAAGAGTTCAAGTTCAGTTTGCGAATAATGCAAAGATTAATATCTTGATTTCCAGTCCGCATCAAAAATGGTCTATATATATAGATAAATATCTTTCCGAAACTGGATATTTATTTATTTTTCCACACAATAAGTCATTTCAAGATGTCGATGATTTTGAAATGCACTGCTTCAATTTATAATATAAAATATGTTTATATTAACTTCACAACTTAGTAAGTGCTGCACCTACGTTCCTGGTCAGATCTTACTTTTGTGATACGTTTTTGAACATACTGAAAGTTTTCTCCGATTATACATTCGGTAAATAAACTTTCGAGTAGTATTTATGCCTTTAAACATTCAGATTATTTGATAATTGTTGGAGATAATATATTATTCCGATATTTATATATCTATCCATTATTTATCTTTCTCATCTTACTTTTAAATTAGATTGACCTTCTCGCTACGTTCCAGGTTTAAATCTAGCTAACATTGTGGAACAGTCACTTTTTTATTTCCTAAACAATATTTTAACATTTTTCTCAGTATTCAGAGCATAACGACTTCATGAATACTTGAAAATAATTCAGTTCTACGCTTGTTTAACTAAGCCTAAAACAAGCCCTAGTTTTTTAGAATGGATATTATCCTTCGATTCAGTTCATGGAGATACATCCTTTTAGATCCCATTATCTCTATTTCAATCATTCAAAATTCTAATGACTAAGTACTCCTTTTCTACGTACGAATACAGAATATCGAGTCACTGTTGCTGCATATTGGTTAAAGATTAAACAAATTTTATCTTAAACCTATATGACGTTAAATTAATTATTATCTCTTTCATATACATGTTTTTACCCTTCCGTCAGGGATCGCGGTAATAATATTATTACTCTCTATGGTTTACACATAGATCTCGAGAGTATATATATGTATTTTCTTCCTGAACTCATTTGCGAGTACGTAATTTGATATTTCAGGAATTACCAATTATGCAGACATAGATTTTATTCTATTAATATTCAATTCTAAAAAAAATTTGATTGAATGTTTATCTATAAAATTTCCGGGCAGTAATTTTATAGAGAGTTATATGTTTAATAATTCCTTGCTTAAATAATAGTTACGCTTAACCTATGATTTATAGCGGGAATTTTGTTCAGTAGTATAATTTTTATTTAGTATTAATATATTTCTTACTATTCTTAAATATGCGTATAGAATAGTAATACTATCTCTTAACTTTTAAATTAAGTGTTTTTTGAGATTAATAATCAGTATTATTGTATAATCTTTCTTCAGAGATTATCACACTATTACTTTTTCTCTGAGTCCTTCTCTTTATGAACATTTTGATTCGTATCAAAGTGGATTTTTAACATTTCTTGATTTCCATGATTATTTACTCAGGAGTACTTTTCATGGCAATCTTCTGGTATAGAAAGATTCTATCCAGCTTATTTATTATTGTTTAATCTTATCAATACGGTAAGATTTAGCCAAACTATGACCGTCATACAGTTTGCTGCGATCAACCTTATTCTTATCTCTCTTATTCTCTGTCAAACTCTTTAGTTATGATGTTGACAGTTTATTCTTTATTTTTTGTCAGGACATCAAACGCTTTTATATGTCTATGACAAAACTAATTATCAATGGTTTAGGTTGTTTTTTCTTCCCAGCAGTTATATGCAAACTCTGTATTATTTTATTGCTTGACTAAAAATTCGTTATACAATTAGTCTAGCAATAGTTTTAACCATTATGTTTGTCTATACTTTTTTTTCTTCTGATGGATAACTTAGTTATAGTTAAGTTAACTCCATCTACTTTTATTATCTCCCCTTCTTTAATTTGATCAAGGGAAATAATTACACATTATGGTTATTTTAAGTCTGTGTCTGTTCATCGGAAACTGTCCTGTCGCTCCAATTAACAGAATTTAATTAGTTTATAATTCTAATAGCTTAGACTATTACAATTACATAGCTTCACATATCTAGAATTTTATCCAAAATATCTACATATGTCAGTTATCTATAGGAAACTCCACCGAGTAGATTTTTTCTCATTTATTCAAGATCCTACATAGACTACTTACAGTGTATGGTCTTGGCTTTTTGTTTTACAAATTTTGTTTTCAAAATTTTCTATATTCCTAGCTTACTTTGCGATGGAATATTTATGTTATGTCTCAATGACTCCCTTTTCTTTTTGAAGCCAATTGTTGTTTCCCAAAAAGAAAAAAAGAGGGGGGGGGGCCAATGTTAGGTCTCTGAGACTTAAGAACTGGCTTCCTCTAGAGTCTACTAATATATATAAGGTTGTTAGATCATAACACCTTAAAGCTATTTTGTGAATCTAGACCATTCTTTCTATTAAATATAGAATTAGAATGTATCTGATTCCTTTGAGTTTCCTGAGTCTTAACCAGAAGTGGTGAGATATTATTGGTGTTAGAATTAGGAGAGCACCTCCCTCCTATTCTGCAAATTCTAGCACATTATCTATAGGTTAATGTATTATGAAGTTAAAATGAAGTTTTTTAAAAGTAAAACATATTTTAACGAGTAATACTTAACCTATAGATAATCAATTATCTCCCTCCGCCCACCCTCGCTTATCTCTCCTAATTGTGTCTATTGTTTTACACATAAAAGAAACTGACACGTGGTCAATTGAGCGGGAAGAGTTACGTCACACAGGTAACTGCCTAAGGGACCTTCTGGTTTAAGACTTTAATTAACGACTGAAAGGTCGTTTTTTCTGTGGAAGGTGTGAAAACAGAATAGAATAGCACATTATCTATAGGTTAAGTATTACTCGTTAAAATATGTTTTACTTTTAAAAAACTTCATTTTTATACACTCGTTTGAAAAATGGGACGTATTATGTTACGGGGTATGGTGTCCGTCCGTCCATAAACTTTTTCGTTTCCGGCTAACTCCTCCTACAGTTTAAACTGATCAAACTGAAACGTGGTATATAGTTAGACCATGATGTGGCGCAGCGCATATTATTTCAGTATTACAGTCCACCAAATGTTTGCAGAGTTATGCCCCTTAGAAAATTTCTGTAAAATTTTCATTTCCGGTTAACTCCTCCTACATTTTACATCCAATCAAGCTGAAACTTCATATATAGTTAGACCATGATGTGGAGCAGCATATTTTGTTTCGAGGTTACAGTCCACCAAATATTAGCAGAGTTATGCCCCTTTGAAAATTTCAGTTGACTTTTCGTTTCCGGCTAACTCCTCCTGCAGTTTACATCCGATCAAGCTGAAACTTGATTTGTAGTTAGACCATGATGTGGAGCAGCGCATATTGTTTCAAGGTTACAATCCACCAAATATTAACAGAGTTTTACCCCTTTGAAGATTTCTATTAATTTTTTGTTTCTGGCTAAATCCTCCTATAGTTTACATCCAATCAAGCTGAAACTTCATGTACAGTTAGACCATGATGTGGTGCAGCCCGTATTGTTTCGCGGTTACAGTCCACCAAATATTAGCAGTTATGCCCCTTTGAAAATTTCAGTAAACTTTTCGTTTCCGGCTAAATCCTCCTACAGTTTAAATCCTATCAAGCTGAAATTTTATTTGTAGTTAGACCATGATGTGGAGTAGCTCATATTGTTTCAAGGATACAGTCCACCAAATATTAGCAGAGTTAAACCCCATTGAAAATTTCTATTTATTTCTATTAATTTTTTGTTTCCGGCTAAATCCTTCTGTTGTTTACATCCGATCAAGCTGAAACTTCATAAATAGTTACATGATGATGTGGAGCAGCACATATTATTTCGAGGTTATAGTGCACCAAATATTTGCAGATTTATGCCCCTTTGAAAGTTTTTGTAAACTTTTCGCAGCATATTGTTTAGAGGTAATAGTGTGCAAATTTTATTTTATAATAGGTATATTTTTTTGCAAATAGCTTAAGTTTTGGTCTTATGGGCAAGATACTGATTTTTTTTTCTTCTTTTATTAGATTTGCAAGGAAAGGTTGCCATTATTAAATCTTTATGAATACATAATTCTTTTTGGTTTTTTTTTTTTTTTTTAATACTCCTGGGCCAGCTTGGTCGCTTAGGTTACACTTCACCAAATATCAGCAGAGATACGCCCCAATGAAATTTTTTAATTTTTTTTTTTTTTTTTTGTAATTCCACTTACAGTTTATATCCGGAGCACTGAATTATACAGGAGCCAGTTTTTGTGCTACATCTTTTTACTTGCCACGGGCGTATAATGCCCCGCTTGGCGGAGCTCTTGTTCAACTATTTTTCAATGTTGAAAAAGGGCCATAACTCCAAAAATAATTGATGGATTTTACCCTAAATGGAACTTGACCTACATTTTATGATTATATACTTGTGTATAAAATTTCAATCCAATACACCAATGTTTTCAAAAGATATCGCACGGAAACCATTTGTGTTACATACGGGACGGACATAGCCGGCCTCGGTGGCTCAGTTGGATGCGCCGTCCGACTGGAGACCAGGAGGTCGCGGGTTCAACCCCAGTTGAGGTCGGCAACATTCTTTCGTGGAGATTGATCATGAAATATTTTCTATGGTCATTCTCTCCCTTCCGCTGATTCAAGAAGGGCAGTTGTCAAGTTTCTGGCGAAAGAATGTGCACAATACGTAACCGCTTAGAGGACTAAGCCTACCCAGTAAACGTGTGGTTAGGTAAACTGACCACGCTCGACATGGCCCCATTGGGTTGACTGGGCTGTAAAACCTCAACACAAACAAACAAAAAAATGTGTTTTTAGATGGGGAAAAAGCATGGGTTGACTGTATGTTGTTCAATAATATACAATGCAAAAAATTTAGAGGATAAAAAATGCAAGAGATCAGTTTTGGCATATAGATGCTGTACTGACCCCAAGTGTCTGTGATTCTTGTACCCATCAACAAAACGGGATACCCTTTTCTTGTGAGCAACACGGGATACCCTTTTCTTGTGAGCAAGGTGTCTTTATTACTATTAGAGCTAGGGCCTTGAAGCTTAGTGAGCTTAACCCTTGTCCTGCTGAATAAATTAATAATCCACACCTACTTCTAATTTTCAGCCAATCAGATCACTTGATCTGGATTACCGCTATAAATTCACATACTTAATGGCAAACAGTGCAGATCCAGATCAGTTGGCTTCAGAAGCCAACTGATCTGGAGCTACACTGTATGCAAAGGCAGGATATATCTGGGTTCAGCAGGACAATGATTAATAGGGTGGAGGAGATTAGCTGATTAACTTTTGAAAAAAAAAAAAAAAACAGATTAATTTTGCCAGAGTTATGCCCCTTTCTAACTTTGGCATTTTGTATGGACAAGCATTGAGGGCATAGTGTTTTACAACCGCATTTCTAGTAGGTCATTGAATCCAACATAACATTACATTGATAGTTGCATTGGATTTAATTATTTACTTTTGTTTAACAATCATGTGAAATGTATTTAATAGAACCAGTTCAAAACTAGAACTTTAAGATGGGGAAGAAAAATAAGAAGGAGAAAAAGGGACAAGGGAAGGAGAAGACATTACAGAAGACAGAGAAAAAAGCCAACAAAAGAATGAAAAAGGAATTGGCAGAAAAGGGAGAGGTAAGCTGAATGCTAGATAAGATTATTTTAAATGTAGAATTATTATTTCTGTATCATAGTCTACATGAAACATGTAGGACCACGGCAGGCCCCCTGGTGGATAGGAGAGTTGACTCTTAATCCATTAGGTTTCTCACCGCTGTGGTTCGAGCCTTGCTCAGGTCACATGTGGGAAAGCCAAGTTCTGCTTACGGATGGTCAGGTGGTTTTTCCTCGGGTTCTCTGGTTTTTGCCCACCTTTGATGAACGATCGGCTCGATATAAGTGAAATATTCTTGAAAGGGCTGTAAAACCCAAATCAAGAGAAAAAAAAATGTAGGACCACGACACATGTCAGATAAAAGTTTATTTGGTCGAGTAAGAATTCTAAAATTTTCTAGTACATTTTAACCATTTTTCTGTCCAGTGTAAGACAGACTTTGAAAATATTTTTGAGTGCCCTGCTGTTAAAACATATCTTAAGGATAATAAGGGACAGCAGAGTTATAGGGCAAAAGGGCATATTTATCCAAATAGTCCAATATCATTAACATATTACTTTACAATTGCCATCCTTGTGAATGAATAAAAGTGGCTGTTTTATGGAGGTAGCTGCCATAGACATAGCTCTATATAAGAGGGGATAGCCACTTAATATTTTTTTTTCTTCACAAAAAACATGCTGTGGGTACATGCTAGAAGTGCATTGGCGAGGCACTGCTAATGAGTAGCCCCTTATAGTGAGTACCCACAAAAAATGTTGGTCATTCGTGTGTTCATCAGTCCATCCCTTTTACATATTTTCATTACTGTACGATAACTTGAGTAAATATCAATGGATTTTCACCAAACTTGGTATGTGCATTTTGATACTGTGGACATCTGGTTTTGGATGGCTAATAGACCAATTTTGCCATTTTTTGACAGAGTTATCGGCCTGCCACACAGTAATGGCAGGGTATTATTATTTCACATTTTTTATTCTTTTTATTTTTATTTCTTGCTTTTCTGTGAAAACATTAGAGTGGTACACTCCAACCTCTTTATAACACGGTTCATTATAACACGGTTTTGGATATAACACGGTTCAAAAATGGATCCCAAAAATGTATAGATTATATTGAAAAATGACCATATAAATGATTGTTTAACTAATACGGTTTATGCTGTGGACCCCAACAATAGTGTTATAAAGAGGTTGTGGTGTAGTGTGGTGGTAAGGGCCTGCTATACTTGCAGCAGGTGGGGGTGGGGGAAGGGGACATGTTAGCATAGGTCTAGTGAAGGCATTTTTTTTTCCAATCCAAAAGTATTGATATTTTTCTTATTTCTCCACAAAAACATATGTTGTGGTACTCTAATGAGTTCCCACAACATACTTTTTCATGGAGAAATAAGAAAAATATTAACCTGATATGCACTCTTATGTTAGTATTTCTTCCGTTTCTACACTGACATTCTTTCCCCTCATCATCCTCTATTTTATCTTTCCTCTCATCTGCTATCGTCTGTCCATTTTCTCCTTTTCTCTGGGAGATGACACAAAATGACCCACAAGGGTTGGCATGTCAACAAAACCTACTGAAAAATCAGCTTTTAAATTACAAGCTACCCAACTTATTCCTCTTTAGCTCACCTGAGCTGAAAGCTCAAGGTGAGCTTTTGTGATCACTCACCGTCCGTCGTCGTCGTCCGTATGTCCGTCCGTCCGTCCACAATCTTTAAACAACATCTCCTCCTAAACCACTGATTGGATTTTGACCAAACTTCACAGGAATGATCCTTGGTTGGTCCTATTACAAAGTTGTTCAAATGGTTCCGGTCTGTTGCATATCTAGGTCACAGGAGCTAAAAATAGATTTTTTAACTAAAAACTTAAAAAATCTTCTTGTCAGAAACCACTGGACCGATTTCAATATAATTTTGCAGAAATGTTCCTTTGGTGATCCTCTACCAAGATTGTTCAAGCCATTCGGATTCGTCAAAAACATGGCCGCCAGGGGGCGGGGCTTATTTTCCCTATATATCTATATAGAAAACTTTAAAAATCTTCTTGTCCGAAACCACTGGACCGATTTCAATATAATTTTGCAGAAATGTTCCTTTTGTGATCCTCTACCAAGATTGTTCAAGCCATTTGGATTCGTCAAAAAACATGGCCGCCAGGGGGCGGGGCTTATTTTCCCCATATATCTATATAGAAAACTTTAAAAATCTTCTTGTCCGAAACCACTGGACTGATTTCAATATAATTTTGCAGAAATGTTTCTTTGGTGATCCTCTACCAAGATTGTTCAAGCCATTTGGATTCATAAAAAAACATGGCCGCCAGGGGGCGGGGCTTATTTTCCCTATATATCTATATAGAAAACTTTAAAAATCTTCTTGTCCGAAACCACTGGACCGATTTCAATATAATTTTGCAGAAATGTTCCTTTGGTGATCCTCTACCAAGATTGTTCAAGACATTTGGATTCGTCAAAAAACGTGGCCGCCATTGGGCGGGGCTTATTTTCCCTATATAATCTATATAGAAAACTTTTAAAAATCTTCTTGTCTGAAACCACTGGACCGATTTCAATATAATTTTGCAAAAATGTTCCTTTGGTGATCCTCTACCAAGATTGTTCAAGCCATTTGGATTCGTTAAAAAACATGGCCACCAGGGGGCGGGGCTTATTTTCCCTATATATCTATATAGAAAACTTTAAAAATCTTCTTGTCCGAAACCACTGGACCGATTTCCATATAATTTTGCAGAAATGTTCCTTTGGTGATCCTGTACCAAGATTGTTCAAGCCATTTGGATTTGTCAAAAAACATGGCCACCAGGGGGCGGGGCTTATTTTGACTGTATATCTGTATAGAAAACTTTAAAAATCTTCTTGTCAGAAACCACTGGACCGATTTCCATATGATTTTGCAGAAATGTTCCTTTGGTGATCCTGTTGCAAGATTGTTCAAGCCATTTGGATTTGTCAAAAAACATGGCCGCCAGGGGGGCGGGGCTTATTTTCCTTATATATCTTTATGGAAAACTTTAAAAATCTTCTTGTCAGAAACCACTGGACCGATTTCCATATGATTTTGCAGAAATGTTCCTTTGGTGATCCTTTTGCAAGATTGTTCAAGCTGCCATGATTCGTTAAAAAACATAGTCGCTAGGGGGCGGGGTTAATTTTCCCTATGTAGAAAACTTTAAAAATCTTCTTGTCATAAACGACTGGACTGATTTCAATATAGCTTGGCAGAAATGTTTCCTTAGTGACCCTCTATCAAGATTGTTCAAGCCGACATGATTTGTCAAAAAACATGGCCGCTAGGGGGTGTGGGGCTTATTTTCGATATAATTCTATATAGAAAACTTGAAAAAATCTTGTCGTCAGAAACCACAGGACTGATTTCAATATAACTTCGCAGAAATGTTTCCTTGGTGACCCTTTACCAAGATTGTTCAAGCCGTTATGATTTGTCAAAAACCATGGCCGCTAGGGGGCGGGGCTTATTTTCCTATATAATTTATCTATATAGAAAATTTTAATAGTCTTTTCAGAAAGCACTTGACCGATTTCAATGTAACTTTGCAGGAATGTTTCTTATGTAACCCTCTATCAAGATTGTTCAAGCCGTCATGATTCGTCAAAAAACATGGCCGCCAGGAGTCAGGGCTTATTTTCCTTATATATCTATATAGAAAACTTTAAAACTCTTCTTGTTAGAAACCACTGAACCGATTTCATTATAACTGCAGAAATTTTTCCTTGGTGACCCTCTACTAAGATTGTTCAAGTAATCATGATTCGTCAAAAAGCATGGCTGCCTGGGGCAGGGCTTATTTTCCCTATATATTTATATATAAAACTTTAAAAATCTTCTTTTCAGAAACCAATGGACCGATTTCAATACAACTTGGCAGGAATGTTTCTTTGGTGACCCTCTACAAAGATTGTTCAGGCCGTCATGATTCATAAAAAAATCATGGCCACTAGGGGGCGGGGCTTATTTTCCCTATATAGAAAACTTTAAAAATCTTCTCGTTAGAAACAGTTGGACCGAGTTCAATGTAACTTGGCAGGAATGTTGCTTTGGTGACCTTCTACCAAGATTGTTCAAGCCTTCATGATACGTCAAAAACCATGGCCCACAGGGGGGTGGGGCTTATTTTTCATATATATCTGCATAGAAAATTTTAAAATTCTTCTTGTCACATACCCCATGACTAATTTCAATATTACTTGGCTGGAATGTTGCTTTGGTGAACCTCTATCAAGATTGTACAAGCAATCATGATTCGTCAAAAAACATGGCTGCCATGGGGTGGGGCTTGTTTTCCCTATATATCTAAATAGAAAACTTTAAAAATCTTCTTGTCAGAAACCACTGAACAGATTTCAATATAACTTGGTAGGAATGTTCCTTTGGTGACCCTCTACCAAGTTTGTTCAAGCTGTCATGATTCGTCAAAAAACATGGCCGTTAGGGTGTAGGGCTTTATAGCTATATAAAACTTTTTAAACCACTGGACCAATTTCAATATAACTTGGCAGAAATGTTCCTTTGGTGACCCTCTTTTAAGAATCAGTTCAGGTCGTCAAGATTTGTAAAAAAACATGGCCTGGGGTGTGGTGGAGGGGGGTGGGGGTGGTTAGTGCTATAAAGTTTATACAAAAATCCTAGAGCAGTGAACTTGGCTGAAACTTCAACAGTAAATATGCAAATCTGTTTGGTCAGGTGAGCGATATAGGACCATCATGGTCCTCTTGTTTATCAAAAGTAGTTTGGAAAACATTATATTTTAAATGCAAGGCAAGCTATGCCTCATATTTCTGTAACACATGGACATATAATGATGAGTCAGGTGTGTACTGTATTTACCCTAAAGTTTCTAATAGTTGCAGTTCCATATGATGCGCAAGCGCAACATGGAAAAAAACAGTGAAGGTCTAAATGAGCGTGCATCCATGTGGCCTGTTACTGATCTGGATCCAGTTGTTCAAAGCATCGTTAGCTTAATGAGCTTGTTAGTGGTCAAAATGTTAACTGTTCTAGTACCGTATTCGACCTAATTACCGCACATACCCCTATAAGCGCACAGTCAAGAAATTCCGTAGTCTTCATATTACAACCAGTGTACTTCTTTCTTTACTTCTTTACAAAGGCATATGTTGTGGGTACTCATTTGAATTGCATCGACTTGTCGATGCAATTCAAATGAGTACCCACAACATATGCCTTTGTAAAGAAAGTCAGAAAAAATCGCATAGTCATCATTAAATAAGTCCTTTTCTGATCTTTTTTATAGTGTATCCTTAGTAGATAGATACATATTTGACCACAAATGAGTCAGAAAAAATCGCATAGTCATCATTAAATAAGTCCTTTTCTGATCTTTTTTATAGTGTATCCTTAGTAGATAGATACATATTTGACCACAAATGAGTGTGTCCTGTAAGTTTGAAAAACCTAAGCGCACAGTGCGGTAATTAGGTCGAATACGGTAAGTACAATATCTAATTCACAGATATTTTGCTGAAAAAATATGAGTAGCTTTTGCGAATGCAAATGCTACTAACATTTTTTCAGCAAAAATAATAGCGTGTATGCGATATTTATTGATCAAAGTGTTAATGATACGTTAACTAACTAACATCGTTAGTTTTGAACAAGTGGGCCCTGGACATTCTGTTTGTCGATATATACTACAGTATCCATTGATTCTGTAAGCGGGCAATGAAGGCCTGGATTAGCCTGCACTTATGCGCAGGCTGATCTGGGCCTGCATTGTCCGCAAATTGCACAAGGGCACTTTTCATGCATTGCGCATCATATCATACGGTGCCAGGGAACTGCATGCCCCTTGGACGGCAGACCACAAAGGGAAGTCCAAGTCGGACCTGACAAGCTGGAGGTGGTAGCTTCCTTTTGCTACCTAGGAGACATGGTCTCAGCGGCAGGTGGCTGTGGGCTTTCAACCACAACACTTGTGAAAACCGCTTGGAAGAAGTTCAAGGAGCTGCTACCAGTTATCTTTTACGCCACTTCACTTTCAAGACATGTGGCCATGTGTACAGCTCTTGTGTGCGGAGCGCAATGCTCCATGCAGTGAGACTTGGCCATTGACAAAACCAAACCTCCAACGTCTGCAGCGGAATGACAGGGCGGAATGACAGGGCAATGATCAGACAGATCTGCAATGTCAGGCCGCAAGATGTTGTCACCAACAGGTCAATGAGCTACTTGCGCGGCTTGGCATTGAGGATCTGGACCTCATTCTAAAGAAGAGAAGGCTCCCCAGGTATGGACATGTGGAACACTCCAATGGTGCAGTCAAGACAGCCTTTCGCATACAAGCTGAGGGACAGCATGGGCCTGGGAGGCCCAAGATGACATGGAAGCAGCTGACAGAGAGGGATTGCAGAGGGTGGAAGCTCTTGGCCATGATAGAAATACATGGAGATCTGATGTGAGATCCAGCAAGCCAGCTATCTGGAAGGGGGCCCCTGTACCTGCAAATTAATCAAAAAGCCGATTATGATTATGATGATGATGATCAGATTTTGGCTCCATTCTCAAAGATGGTTGCTCTTAACCCTTAAACTGCCAATCACAACAATTGTCATCTGCTTTGTCATCTGCTTGTGATTTTAAAAGTCATTTTTGCAAACAGTGTGGACCCAGATCAGACTGCTCCTCTAGGAGCAGTCTGATTAGAGTCCACACAGTTTGCTTGTATGCAAAAATAGGTTTGAAAAGTTTGCAAGAATATTCAGCAGACCGCATAAACAGACAACATTTTTCAGATGCAGGGTTCTTGGCATTTTAAGGGTTAAAGTGAATAGTCATCCTTGAGTATGGACATGTATATATCGATGGCTTAGTGCAAAACTAGGCTAACTCAGTTTTGTGAAATTTTACAGGAGAGTGAAAAAACTGTCTACTTATTTTTTCTTTTTATGGTTTGTAACTTTTTCTTTGGCAGTGTATGCTGGAAAATATTTTATATTTAATGATAATAGTCATTTTCATGTTGAATACTTTATAAATAGTTAAAAATCAAGAATTTGAGATAGTAACAGTTTTGCACTGAAAATTGATTGGTTAGTGAAAAAAAAGTTGGCGCAAAACTGTAACTAAGTCAAGTTAGATATAGTATTGCACTCAAAATTATTGAAATGTTGAAGGAATGGTGTTAAAAAAAGTGCTAACTCAAGGTTAAAAATTTCAGTAATTTAATTTCAAACCTGTTTTGAAAATTAAATTAACAGCTTTTCAATACATAAAGGCCATTTAGATGATATGATAGCTCAAACTTCCAAAACAACAGTGAAATTTAATAATTATCACTTATATTTTCTGATTCAAACATTACTAAGATGCACAACACTGAGAAACATTTTTAACTTTGATTTATCATAAAATTATTAATTTTCTGGCAACAAATAAAGGTATACTTTCCCACTTTATTCAATAGTAAATATTTGAACTTTCTATTCAAGAAATAATTTTTCCCGGCCATGCCGTATCCTTATTTATGTATTTGTTAGAGGGTGAGTTGCAAAGAATGAATTCATGCCAGTGAAGCCATGAAGAATTTGCATTTGCCCAATAATAATATGGTATAATCACATTTAAACTCAGGTAAGGAAAATTATTTTGATAAAGTAACATTGTTCAAAAACGAAATGTATCATTATAGCAACGTTTTCTGAAGGACTCTTTGGAAGCCGACTCATCTGGCTTCAGATGTGGGCTTGTGCACACACATGGGCATGCTCTATACTAACAACGTGCCTAATTGGAAAATTTTCCTGTAGGGTCTGTGGTTAAAAGGTTAACATCATGTCAGATTTAAAATTAAACTCAGCAGTCAGTAGTTCTCAATTTATTCCTAATACAGTTTTGTTATCGTAAATTCCATGGGACTGGAAGTTTTGGTTTGAGATAAAAGCTAGTAGTCTGAAAGAAAAGAAGTTGAAATCTAAGGAACATGTACATGTAGCAAAACTAAATAACATTGCCTATAATTTAATCAACTTAAGCAGTAGTTTGACATATTGAAGTTTGAGATAACAAGAATGTTTGTGAGCATACCATTGTACTCATCGCCAAATGTACATCATATAATTATCATAATGTACCAAAGATACACCACAACCTCTTTATAACACAGTGATTGGGGTCCAAAGAAGAAACTGTTTTAATTAAACAACCATGTTGCATCAAATTAAATATGTGAAGATTACATAGGAAAAATAACCATTGATGGTCATATTTTCTCCGAATAATCTATACAGATACATTTTGGAGAGCCATCTTCAAACAGTATCATATCCAAACCTGTATTGTAAGGAAGAGTGTTATAAAGAAATTTGCATGTATGTGTTCTTATGTACATCCTACTACATATATTGTTTTAATATTATATATAGCAAATAATTATTCTGCAGACCATTCTTAAAGGTTGGGTCTGAAACTAAATAGCACTGGGTTGGTCAAAAGCTGAAGGTCAGACAGGAGACTGAAAAAAGGAATGTTTCACTTTTTGATCCAACTGCACAGAGTACTGAGAATCATAAGAAAGGGCTGTATAAACTGTGGGAGCATGTGGGATCACACTTGAGTAAGATCTTTTACTTGAATTCTCAGACGTTGTCATTGGATACTCTTTATGCAGTTTGTCTTGCACAATTCAATATCTTTCACATTCAAAGTAGTGAGTGCCCTTCATAACTGTCAAGCCAGATCTAGTGCACTGGGCCATTGTAGTTATACTTAATGGCTACTGTAGTTGGATTACTTGACCCTATTTTAAATAAATGACCTTACATCTGACCAGTAAATTTTGTTCTGCTCAAATCCAGATCAAATTTTTTAGCAGTTTTGAGACTGACCTAAAATAAATAAATAAATAAAAAAAAAAAATCTAGCTTGCATGATATGGATTTTTTCAACATACAGTTCTAATAACAGCAGCCTATTGGAAAGTTGTCTAAACACAAACAGGGTGACAAGCTCTAGTCAATAAAAGCATGGACAGAATTGTTCTCATTCTGAGTTCGTCCCTTTTCTAAATACTTTTTTTTCTAAAGATTCTAAACAGAGCTGTATGGCATACCAAAACATAGAAAAAATATACCTATTTTAATTTGGGCAGCACAGTTGTCTAAGCTGGCCTCAGTGGCACAGTCAGTGATTAGGAGGTCAAGGGTTTGATCCCCGCCAGGTCTGGCAACATTCTTAAGTGGAGATTGATCATGAAATATTTTCTTCGGTCATTCTCTCCCTTGTCAGTTTCTGGCAAAAGAATGTGCTCAAGTAATTGTTAAATGCCTAGTGGTCTAAGCCTGCCCAGGAAAACATGTGGTTGGATAAATTTCGACATGGCTCTAATGGGTTGACTGGGCCGCAAAACCTCAACGCAAAGGAACAACCAAACACAACTGTCTGAATGAAGTACAAGATTTTTCTTTCCATCTTGACTTAGCAACCAAAAACTCAAAAATACAGCTTGACACTTCATATGCTTCCCTTCCTGAAACAGATACATTCCAAAGGTAGCAGTATGCATTATATGACTGTAAATCAAAAATACTGAAGTTAAAAATATTCAAATGATGTTTGTAATAAGGCTAGATTCAAATTTTGGCCTTGGAAGTCATCGGCACTTCCTCCGGATCAAAGCACGCATCTACAAAAGTTCAATCCTTATTTTTTGTGCTTTTTGTTTGTCTTTTTGCTTGTTTTCTCTAGCAAATACTTTGTTCTTGATTGACTCATATTTCTCTTTCACTTTGACAATGTCAGAATCTGAAACATTTTTGAAAGAGCTGCATAAATTGGAATGGTTATTAACAGAATCTGTTAATTTGGCATAAACAGCAGCTGATGACTCAATTGGCAAAAGTCCCAAGTCCATGGCAGTCTGTTCAACTAGATAAATAACATGTCAGCTACTACATACAGATCTGCTTTATTTTATTTTTGATTAATAAATAATGATTAAATAAATAAAAAGATAAATGAATAAAAATTTATTTTATTGTTTCATAGCAGAATAATATAAAATTGCTTTGTTTGTATTTTGACAAAAAAAAATCATTGTTAATAGAACATAAATAGAAAAAAAATGTATTGAAATAGTAAATACTGGTCACACTATCTGCTCTGTCTTTCTCTTCAATTCATTAAATTAATAAATATAAATATGTGAAAAAAAGATGCACCTGTATGGATGAAATTGGTTTTTATGTTACATTTGTAACCTAAGCCATAATCCAAACTCATGTAAAAAAGTATTTCTTCCTTTAATTGAAGCAAATTTTATACTACATTTACAAAGTATTTTAAATATAAAGGCATACTCTACATAAAACTCAAGGTTCTAAGTACTACTTACTTTAATACCACTGATGGTGTGATTACTATAAGTAGCAGTTGTATGAAATAGTGTTACCTTGTTGTATTGCAGATTTGGACTTAACCAAAATATGTAGAATGTATAATTGCCACATTTATGTTGCAGATATAAAATATTGACTTCACTGGAAATATATAGTTCTTTATGCAAATGTATACTGTTAATGTGCAGTAGACATTTCTATATGGTATGATACTGATTCTCCAAATAAAGGTTATTTTAATCCTTTCACACAATTTAGACCCAGTCTATAAAAGGGACATACTTCTGGCTTTGCCCCACTACACCTGAGTAGGTGTATGTTGTGTATATTTACACATATATTGACATCAATGCTTTAATCATGCATTTTTGGCACCAGGTGCAAATTTCTGCTGAATTAAAAAAAAAAAAATTAATAATCAGTGTAATTGTTAGAAGTTATGAATCTATTTTCTCCTACATGTACAAATGTATACTCTAATATACTTGTTCCTTGTAGACAGGCAATTCTGTATTCAGATGGGAAATCAATTCAGGCATACTAACATATGTCTCAGAGTATCCTTGCAAGTAGATCTTTCAAAGGTCTAACAGCGTTTCAGTAATGATCACAATTTCATGCAAAGCACAGCTACCTGACTGGCTTACACCTGATGCTCTTGCAGAGGACAAAATTTCTCTATGTCTTCTAAACATATTATTAGAAATTCATTTTAATGTTTTATAAAAATTGCAAACATTCTGTTACAATGTATGCTAAAAAAAATCTATTAAATGTGTAGAGTATATAGATTTTGTGTTAAAATCATACTCTGTTTGTTGGGTTTATATTGTTTTCAAATAAGCACTGCTTATTGACAATTCTTGTTAGTTTAATCATCATATCACTTAAAAAGACTATAATGGTATTATATTGTTATTATTAAAATTAATAGTATTTTAAATCATTTATTTAACAATCTAGACAGAGCCTATATTAAGGTGACACATCTAAGGCTTCGCTCCTGTTATGTCTTAGGTATGTTATGTGTGTTTACACAGATATTGACATACATAATTTCTTAATTTTTAAAATGATACATTTTTTATATATGTAAGTAATGTAAGTATTATGCAAAACCTTGCCCTATTTTGAAAAAGAAACAATCAATATAGTGAGAAAATAACTGTATTTTTTAAGTTAAGATGATACTATTTTATGCTTTAATCAAAGTATATCTTCTGCGAAATGGACATATACAATTCTGCACTGGGGTGGAAAACCAGCCAAGACATGTTTATGTATGTCTGGTGTCCTTGCAAGGCTTAATAGCATTTAATTTTGATCTAAATCTAATGCTTTAAGTCAAGTTAGTAATAGTTTTGCACTAACAATTGTTTTGAATTTTGCAAAACTATTAGTGCAAAACTATTGCTAACTCTACTTAGATATAGTTTTGCACTGAAAATAATGACATTTTGACTTAGCATATTTTCTTAAAAATTAAATATCTATGCAAATACTTGGAATATATTCACAATGTTTTCACAGATTATAGAGAATGTGACATTTGTTCAGAATTTGTAATAAAACTAATTTTGGAAAAATATGGACTTAGCCTAGTTTTGCGCTGAGCCATCGATATTATATGTCAAAATACTGGGCCCAGTTGTTCAAAGCGTCGTTAGCTTAACGAGCTCGTTAAGGGTCATTTCGTTAACTGTTTTAGCGGATTCAATATACAATATTCTGATATTTTTTGCTGAAAAAATGTGAGTAGCTTTTGCAATGCAAAAGCTACTCACATTTTTTCAGCAAAAAATTTCAGCGTATTTGCGTATCACTCAATTAAAATTTTAACGAATCGTTAACTAACGACATCGTTAGCTTTGAACAACTGGGCCCAGGTTTCCAGTGATGGGATTCAACTTTACTTATTTTAGGATGATATAGAAAGACTTATTGCTGAATTTGAAGAACAGGACAGAAAGAAAACACAAGTTACTGAGGAGAAATCTTTGCCACCGTCTCCTAGGTGAGTCAATATAATACATGCACTGTAGATTGGATTTTATCAAGAGCTTTTGGTTTTATTCTCTGAATTTTTGTGTATGCTGATATTCATGAACTTGTAATATGCTGATACATGTATATATAAATTTACAAAAAAAAAACAAAACTTTTTCAAGTCTCCAGATAAAAGCTGTATTATGAAGATACTGTAGTTTTGGGTTTTATCAAGAACTATGGTTTTATTCTCTTTAGAACTGTGTGTGTGTGTGTGTGTGTGTGTGTGTGTGTGTGTGTGTGTGTGTGTGTGTGTGTGTGTGTGTGTGTGTGTGTGTGCATCTGTGTGAGTTTGTGTGTGTTTGTGTGATGTAATGTGCTGATACACATGTATATGTATATGTAAATTTTCAAAAGCCTTTTTCCAAGTCTCCAGATAAAATCTATATTCTGAGGGGTTAGAAAAGTTACTGTTCAAAATTTTAGGACAGTTACCATAACCCACAAACTGCTGGATCTAAATCTTGTACATTGAAATACTGAATTACTAGGTAGAAGATAATTGAATTTAGTGAATTTGATAAGTTGTTTTACCTAATCAAGTGAAGTCATGTTGTGTACATGTATGTTTACAGATGTAATATGACATTGACACCACATCCTGATAAAGATGAGTTGATCATGTTTGGTGGAGAATATTTTACTGGCAACAAGGTATGAACTTAACCCTTGTCATGCTGAATAAATTAAAATGCCACGCCCACTTCTAATTTTCAGCCAGTCAGATTACTTTATCATGTTGTTGATACAAATTAACATACTTAATGACAGTCAGTGCAGATCCAGATCAGTTGGCTTCTCTGATCTGGATCTACACTGTTTGCAAAGACAGCATAGCCGGGTTCAGCAGAACCAGGGTTAAGGGGCTTGGTACACCTGTTTGATATTCTGCCATTGTTTACAGGGGGGGGGGGGGGGGGGGGGTGAGGGGGGGTGAGGGGGGGGGGTGAGGGGGGGGGGACTACTATTATGACTTCATTTTGCTTTCTTGCACATCAGGGCCTTTCTGGAAAGGGGTTGCACATGTTTGTTTCATTGCATTAACCCTTGTTATGCTGAATAAATTAAGATGCAACACCTACCTCTAATTGTCAGCCAATCAGGTCGTTTGGTCAAGGTTGATACAAATTAAAATACTTAATGACAATCAGTGCAGATCCAGATCAGTTGGCTTCTTCAGAAGCCAACTGATCTGGATCTACACTGATTGCAAAGGTAAGGCACATCCAGGCTTAGCAGGACAAGGGTGAATATTTGCCTGCTCTTGAGGAATTTGTTTGAACATACAGTCAAACTTCAATGGCTTGAACATCTTTGGGACCATGGAAATTAGTTCGAGACATGGGTAGTTCTAGCCACTGAGGGTTAATCATCGCGCCAGATCAGAAAGCAAATGGCGATAATTCAGGATTTTTTTTCACCCTTCTACACAATAGTGGTATGTTGAGTGGACTCCTTAGAATTGCCTCAATGAGGCAATTCTAATGAGTACACACAACATACAATTTCATGATAAAATAAGAAAATTTCTCTAAATATTTTTTTCTTGAGCTATTGGAAGAATTTCGTAGGGACTCAAAAACGAGTTTGAATTAGCCATGGTAAACAAGCCATCAGTGTTCGAGCTATTGCGGTACAGGCCTATCTTCATACAAAAAAAAAAGAGAAGTGTCTGGTGGCTGAGTGGTTGTGCTCCCGACTTCGGCTGGAGGTGGAAATTCTGCTGGAGGCAGAATTCAACTCGTGACTGTATGGCACTTCAATGCATAGTCTTCCATAATCACCTTTCCATCATCTTGATATGACTTAAATCATATTGAAAGGGATGTAAAACACCAAATCATCATTATTATCATACAAAAAGAAACATTTTCATATATTGAACAACAAAGGCCCAGATCAGCCTGCATATCTGTATAGTCTGATAAGGGTCTTGAGTTTTCATGAATAGATAGTTAGCAGTATCTGGCCTTGCTCCTAGCAGATAGCGGAAGTCTTGATCTTAATGTAGAGATGCGCAGGTTGATCAGAATTTCTAGGTTTACAGGGAATGGGTACACTTTTAGGGGAGGCAACTCTTTCAAAATTGTTTTGCCACCCATCTGAAAAGTGGTCTACCCTAAAAGAGCTCTCCCAAGGTGACATCACGAAAACATACCTATATACAGACATCCCTCTCTATACCCACACTCGATACAATGACATAATTCGTTATAATGACAATTTCACTGTCACAAAACTGTCGCTTAAGAGGTAACAATTAGTCACAAATCATGCTAGAATATTGTATTTAATACTTTAAAGAAACATATGTTTTGGATGTTTGTTAGAATTGCCTCAGTGAGGCAATTCTAACAAGTATCCAAAACATATGTTCTGTGAGGAAATAAGAACAAAACAATACCTTTCTTACATATCATTCTGTCCATTAAGGATTCTTAACAACAGCATTCATTATAATGGCAACATCTTTGGGAACAAAATCTGTCGTTGTAACGAGGGTTCCCTGTAATTTTGACCCCTTAAACCTCATTTTTATATAGTAAAACTAGGGTTTACTGAGGTATACATTATTTTTCTTATTTCTGCTCAAAAACCTAGATCATAGGTATTTGTTAGAACTGCCTCGCTGAGCATTTCTAACGAGTACCCACAGTCTATGTTTTGAGCAGAAATATGAAAAATATAAGAACTTTTTATCTGAAAAGTTTCATTTTTGGTGGTGAAATTTTCAATATATTTGAATAGGCATGTTTTTGTAATGGTAAATGCTTTCTTTTTAGGGTAGACTTTTTTTCAACAGGGATTTGGTGTGTAGGAAAACAAACAGGAAGCCACAAATGTTATCTCCCTTGTAAAAAAATCGTGAAAATCAACCATCTAGTCCCTGGAACCTGATTGTTTGCAAATGTACTAAGGCTCATTTGTTTAGCCTGAAGTGGTCTAACTACTGGTCAGTTTATTCCAATATGCATGATTATCCTTCTGGGTGGGGAAGGACACATTGACCCCAGTCTTGCTAAACCTGGATATGTCCTGCCTTTGCAAACAGTGTAGATCCAGATCATTTGGCTTCTGAAGAAGCCAACTGATCTGGATCTGCACTGTTTGCTATTAAGTATGTGAATTTATCTCAACAGTCTGGATCAAGTAATCTGATTGGCTGAAAATTAGAATTGGGTGTGGCATTTTCATTTATTCAGCAGGACAAGGGTTAACTCTTAGTATGCTGGGTAATAATTTCAGCAGATGACATTTTGAAATATATTTTCCTATTTTTCCCAGAAAACAGGCTTTGACATTAGAAGACAATTTGCATGAAATGTCGAAACATATTTTCAGAGAAAAATAAGAAAAATATCTTCAATTTGATATCTACTGAATTTGCCCAGAGAGTGGTAAAGGAAAAGTGAGACCATACCATGTCCTCCCTGTTTATCTAATAGTATTTACTTTTTGTTTTCTGTGTCCCATGTAACTTTTTTATCTACCAGTAGTGCTTGACCGTTATTCAAAACTGACAGCACTAAATATGAAAAATTGTCCTAAATGAAACTTACAAGTAAAATCAAAGATAATTTAGTTATAATAGGCAAAACAAATAACATCTTAGTGACTTTTCCTAAAGTTAGTGACCCTGGCAATCTGCCGCTTAGATGGGTCGAATATTACTTGGGTATTTTACAGTTTTAGCGCAATACAAACTTTGCAGGCTTTCTCATTTTATCAACTAAGAAAACATATGGTTATTTGTGTGTTTGCATAGATTTGGTAAAGAAAAAAAACAACAACAAAAAAACTTGGTTATTAACCCTTCTCTTGCTGAATAAATTAAGAGACCATGCCCACTTCTTATTTTCAGCCAATCAGATTACTTGACCGAGGTTGTTAATATAAATTCACATACTTAATGACAACAGTGCAGATCCAGATCAGTTGGCTTCTTCATCACTGATCTGAATCTACAGTTTGCAAAGGCAGGGTATATCCATGACCAGAAGGACAAGGGTTAATTACATTGGTAGAAAGGCCATTTTCTGTTGAAATGTATGCATACATTTCAACAGAAAATGGCCTTTCTACCAATGTCTCTCACACTCCTGCTTTTGTTTCATTTCTCCTGATGGTGGTTTTATAGCTTGAGGCTTACTGGAAAGCAAGGAGCTGAAAAGCTATGAGTTATTGAAATAGGAGAAGCTATGGATATTGAAGGAGAAATGTGTGAAGGTCATTTTGTCTCCAGTCATACATATGGCTATAGCTTATTGGCTATGCTGATTTAAACACATAATTGGAGTGGCAAAAGACTGATGTAAAATCAACCAAAAAAAAAAGGCTTTGCTCAAATGTATTTTTAAAAATACAAAAAAAAAATACAAAAAAAAACAACACTAAAATGTGTACTTATTTCAAGCTTTTTCAAAAGCCAATCTTGTAGTTTTTCACTAAGGGAAACAATCCAAGTTTCTTTTTTTTTTCAAGGGAGGTAATACATAGAATGGTCAGAAATATGAAAAAAAAATATTTTGTTTAAATGCCTTCTTTTATGTCAATTAATTGCAAATACACAAGAGAAAATTAAGTTCTTATAATGTTTTTTTCTTTATTTGAATAGTATAAATATTTATTTAACAGTACATGTATGTATGTCTTAAGATAAAACAAAAGTTATCATCAGTTCTCAAGGACCGAAATCTTTTAATAAATTAGAGGTTTATAATGTAGTCACCACAGTGTCTGGTTGTCAACAGGTAGAGTTAATTCTTACCTGTGGCCCTCGGGCCATAGACCATGTGATGATAGTGGATAATGATTCTCATGAATTATATCTCACGGGTGATATGGTAATGCAACGACCTGTTTCACTCTTATCTGATCGTCTATGGCCAAATCAACAAATATGAACAAGAAAAAAAAAAACAAAAAAAACTCTAAATATCCTTGAACTTCCTATTGTTTACTTTTGAGCTGCCTGTATAATGTATTAAAAAACTATAAATACCTATGAATTTCTAACAGTCTACATTGAGCTGCTTATATAATGTATTTACCCTAATATTTGGACACCTTAATGTGTTGCCATACCATCCTGAAATTTGAAAACCTCCACTTTACCTGTTGATGTGTTGCTGGATGAGTGGCAACCAGTGTAGATAGTGATTAGGAACTGCAACTCGGGCGCATCTGTTTGAATATTTAGAGTAAATAAGGTATTTACCCACTTGCTAAACACAGACCAGCTACCTACTACTAAGCTTGAGCTACCCATGGCAAGTCTAACGCTTTGCATGCTGGGTAAGAATTTCAGCAGAGGACATTTTGAAATATTTTTCTTATTTTTTCCAGAAAACTCTCACAATTCATTATCCTGAGGAGACAAGTTGCATGAAATGTCAAATCCTGTTTTCTGGAAAAAAAAGAAAAATATCATCAATTTGTCGTCCATAGAGTGGTAAAGGCTAAAACAAACTTTGTATACTAATGATCAGGGCCCAGTAGTTCAAAACTGACGATGTCGTTAGTTAACATATCAAGTAAACTTAGATCATTAAATATGACATATACGCTAATATTTTTGCTGAAAAAAAAATTTGAGTAGCTTTTGTAAAAGCTACTCACATTTTTTTCAGCTAAAGTACCTGTGAATTGGATATTGTATGACTAGAATAGTTAACATTTTACCCCAAACAAGCTTGTCAAGCTAAATATGCTTTGAACAACTGGGCCATGAACATTTATCATGATCCTGGTAGCATCATTCTGTAGTACCTCAGTGGCTAAATGGTTTAGAGCATTAACTTCTGTTGCTACCCTAAGCACTGTAGCTGAATAGTTAATAGAGAGTTTGCCTGTGGTGCTGAAAGTCACAGAAAAACTACATTTGACTGAACAACTCCCTCTGTTCACCTAGCAGTGAATACGTACCCTTCAAGCAAAGGCTATCATATACCATGCTCAGGACAGAGTGGGCTCTTAACTTCCACCACCCCTATGGCCATTAGGCTGTGGGACACCTTTTATCTTTGTCCTCCCACCATTGTAGTACAAGACAGCTCAGGCACAATATCCATCATATTAACCCCAGTCCTTCTGAACCGGATATATCCTGCCTTTGCAAACAGTATAGATCCAGATCAGTTGGCTTCTGAAGAAGCCAACTGATCTGGATCGGCACTGTTTGCCTTTAAGCATGTAAATTTATTTTAACAATCTGGATCAAGCAGTCTGATTGGTTGAAAATTAGAAATGGGCGTGGCATCTTAATTTATTCAGCATGACAAGGGTTAACAACATCAGGTGAAAAGGTGCACGTTACAAAATGCAAAGGTTCAAATCTTCCTGCCCACCTTTGTGGGCTGATATTGGCTTTCGTCCTCAGTAGGAGGTTGATTTACTGAGCTACTTTAGCTGTAACAAATATCACAGGAGCTTCACTTTTTATTAGCCAGCCTTGGTGGCTCCGTCGGATGGGTGTCTGATTGGTGATCAGGTAGTGGGTTTGATCCCTGCCAGGTCTGGCAACAATCTTTCGTAGAGATTGATCATGAAATATTTTCTACGGTCATTCCCTCCCTTCCGCTGATTCAAGAAGGTCATTTGTCAGTTTCTGGCAAAAGAATGTGCACAAGTATTGGTTAACGGCTTAGAGGATTAAGCCTGCTCGGGAACAGTGTGGTTAAGTAAACTGACAGGCTCAACATGACCCTAATAGATTGACTGGGCGCTGCAAAACCCCAACTCAATCAATCATTTATTTTTAGCTCTCCTGTCAGAGCTGAAGGCTCATAGGTGAGCTTAGTCAGTCAGTATTTTCAAACGACATTTCTGGAGCCATAAAGCCAGTTCTCAGCTTATTTTGCATATAAAGTTCAGAATTTAGATATTGACAGTTGAAGGCGGTTCAGAAAAAATTCTATGAACAGTTAAAGGCATAGTCTGAGTTTTGTTTTATTTGTCTTATATGATAATGAGTCCCTTCAGAACAAAATAATGATCTTATGACGGGATCCTGCATAGACAGACCTGCTTGCACTTTTGAGCTTTCATGATAATGAGGTTTTGTGTTGAATGCAAGCACCGTCATATTGTGTGTTCCTAAATGCTATGGGTGAACAACATAGACCCTGATCAGACTGTTCAGAAATGCATTCTGATCTTGGTCTGTGTTAATCATGTATGTAACTAGGCTGGTCATACAGTTATTTGGTAGCTTTCTTTTCTTCATCTTACATATTTGGTAAGGTGTGAAGACACCCTTCACTTGTCCTGGGTCAGAATGTAATAAGACAGATCTAAATGTTTAGAGGTGCTGAAATGTATGGTGAACAGTAAATGTCCTAAATTTTTGACACTTTATTCAGTTATTTTTTTGCCTAAAGTTTGCTTTCACAAAATACTTGGTGGAATGCCATGATCAGGGTCTAGACTGTTTGCATATACCATTTCATCGGAAGAGCTTGTGTACAAACTTTTAAGATAGTAACTGTTCCTGTTTTTACATGTTTTTTTCAGATGTTTATGTACAATGAACTTCTATTCTACAACATGAAAAAGAATGAGTGGTTGAAGGTTACAGCTCCTAATGGACCCCCACCAAGAAGTGCACATCAGGTAATCTCCATAAGCTATGGAGTAGTTGTAAATTTCCTTTGTTATGACTGAGATGGGTAAAATTCTGAAACTTTGGGTCAGCCGGGCACTATAGCGCAGTCAGTAGCACTGTGACTACAGATCCAAGGGTTGCAAGTTCGAATCCCAGCTCAGCCACTTAACTTACATGGAGATTGATCGTGAAATCATTTCTACCGTAACTGTTGTTCTCCCCTTTCCGCTGATTCAAGAAGAGCAGTTGTCAGTTACTGGGGAAAGTATGTGCACAAGTACGGGTTTACCTCTTACATGGCTTGTAGTCGCGTAAGGCTTAATCAAAAGTTATGCCAAGAAAATCCTTATAGAAACTACCTGCCATGACTTACAGGAAGAAAACATGTCATCAAACAGGTAACTACTATTTTTTGATTGTTTATCACTTTTGCAGATAGAATTTGGAAAATCTGGCAATGCTATTCCCAACAACTTTCATTTTCACACCAAATAAAACAGGTATTTTGTTTGTGCTGAGGTTTTACGGCCCAGTCAAACCCAGTGGGGTGATGTCGAGCGCGGTCAGTTTACCTAACCACACGTTTACTGGGCAGGCTTAATCCTCTAAGCGGTTAACCAGTATTGTGCACATTCTTTCGCCAGAAACTGACAACTGCCCTTCTTGAATCAGCAGAAGGGAGAGAATGACCGTAGAAAATATTTCACGACCAATCTCCACGAAAGAATGTTGCGGACCTCAGCGGGGGTTGAACCCGCGACCTCCTGGTCTCCAGTCAGTCGTGCATCCAGCTGAGCCACCGAGGCCAATAAAACAGATATGAGCATAGAACACGGGCATCTGAATTTTTGTGCAGCCGGTCCCGGATGAAGGTTGTTTTGATGATGATTGATAGGCTTTTTAGGTTTTAGTAAATCGAGGACAATCAAGTTAGTCAGAGTGATAAACTTAAATAGTATATTGTTTTAAATTAGCACATTGTTACCAGACTCTATGGAAACCTAGACATAGCAACCTTTTTAATATAATTATGTCTTACAGGAAAGGTTACATATTTACCTCCTGTAAGTCATGGTCGGATTTTCCCATAAAGATTTTCTTTGCATACTTTTTGGTTATGCCTTATGCGACTACCAGCCATGTCTTAATGGACTAAGCCTGCCCAGGAAAAAGTGTGTGTAGGTTAACTGGACAGCTTGACATGACCTTAACCCTTGTCCTGCTGAACCCGGATATACCCTTTCTTTGCAAACAGTGTAAATACAGATCAGTTGGCTTCTTCAGAAGCCAACTGATCTGTATTTACACTGTTTGCCACTAAACATGTGAAAATGTATCAACAACCTGAATCAAGCTATCTGATTGGTTAAAAATTAGAAGTAGGTGTGGCATCTTAATTAATTCAGCATGACAAGGGTTAATAGGGTTGACTGGGCCATAAAACCAACTGAAACAAAGAAACTCTGGATCCAGTTGTTTGAATGAAATAAAATAGCACAGGGATATTTTATTCCAAATAATTCAGTGATTACTCAACAAAATGTCATGTTGTGTAACCAGCAAACAGACTATATATGTTAGAAACTCCTCTAACTCAGTATGTCTAGTGGACTCTTCTTCCACAACTCTTTGGACTGGTCTATTTTCAACAGCAGGGTGTCTGGTTAGTTTTATTTCTACATTTTAATATGTTTTATAGAAGTTCCTGAATTTAATGCAAACAGTGTTGACCCTGATCAGATAGCACAATCGTCTGATCTGGGTCTGCACTGTTTGCCAATTACCCTTTTGGGGGTTTCTCGACTAAAATGGGTTAAGGCACTTCTAACGAGCTACAACAAATGTTTTCATGTAGCAGAGTAAGCAGAGGAATTGTTAACCCATTGTAGTCTGAAGGAACTCCCTCAAACTATATATTGGAAGATTCTAATTTTGATATTAGGTATGTCAGGCTTTGTGTTTTAGATAATCCTAGAGAAAAATTGTTGAACTATTTGCAAGCTATCTGCTGCGGCATCTGATCTGGGTTTTCACTGTTTGCCAAGTACCCTTTTATGGCAAAATCTGAAAATAAAATCTGAAATCCACATACCATATTCACCTTAAGTATTTATATTCCTCAACTCCTTACCATACTTGTTCTAAAATTTGGACAAGTACAATTTACTACTTGATGTGGCAAACAGTGTAGACCCTGATGAGATGCCGCATTCTGAGGGTAAATATTCTGCTGAGTATTTTATGAAACAAACTTATAAAATTTAAACAAGTAGGCAAAGCAACTAAAGCATAAAGTGTTTGAAATTTTAGGAGTTACCATATTTCAATCCTAACAGTGTTGACTGGGTCATTAAACTCCAATCCAACCAACCATATTTCAATCCCTGATTCTGTCTGTCTTCATTTATCCCCAGGCCGTTGCTTTGAAGCAGAGTGGGGGACAGCTATGGATCTTTGGAGGAGAATTTGCCAGTCCAACTCAGTCTCAGTTCTACCATTACAAAGACCTGTGGGTTTACCATATCAAAGATAAAACATGGGAGAAAGTAAAGTAAGTTGCCATTGGTCATATTTGCAGAGAGTCAGAATTTAGTTAAGATTTGCCATTTAAAAACAACTTTGGGAGATATTGAAAAGGGTGTGCTGATCACTTATTTCTTTACAAAAACATATTGTGGGTACTTTAATCCTTGTCCTGCTGAATAAATTAAGTTGGTACACCCACTTCTAATTTTCAGCCATCAGATTACTTGATCCAGGTTGTTGATACAAATTAACATACTTAAATGACAAACAGTGCAGATCCAGATCAGTTGGCTTCTTCAACTAGTCTGGATCTACACTGTTTGCAAAGGCTGGGCATATCTGGGTTCAGCAGGACAAGGGTTAAGAGTGCCTCTGGAAGGTGCTTCTAATGAATTCTCGCAGGAATAATAAGAAAAACATAGTACTTTTTGGTTGGAAAAAGAGTCTTATCTGGAGCTTTTGCATAATGTATAAATAATATATCCATTTTATGCCTGTGATGCTGTCAGAATAGATATTGTTTAAACCGAACAAAAACATATTCCACAGGATGATAGACAGGCAGACAGACAGGCCTGAACATGGTGATCAGAGTACTTTAATTAACCCTACTTATTCAGACACTTATTCCTGAGCAAACAGTATGGTTACAGATCAAAAGCAACAACTTGAAATGGTGTGTCTGATGGTTTGTCATTCATCCAGCACTGTTTTGATACATCACCCTTAGCATTAGATAAGACACTTCTTTTTTTATGCCCCCACCTGCCTTGGCAGGAGTGGGGCATATAGCATTACGCCGTGATGTTACGTCCGTACGTACGTATGTGCGTATGTCACATTTGTAACCAGGTTCAAGTTTACCTGCAAGTTTAGGTGCAAATTTACGTCCGCGTTTCTCTTGCAGCTAATAACGTCTCTACCTTCTGGGCTAGAAAGTTGAAACTTTGTATGACTCTCACCTACATCAAGACCTTTTACTGTATGGTACCGTTGCCCCATGGTCATGTCCCTGGGCGGGGCTAGGGGTTGGGGCGGGGGCATCTGTGTACTATGAACACATTTCTAGTTTATCTAAAAAATATAGATATTTTTTCTTGTTTCTCCACAAGGACACATGTTGTGGGTGCTTACTAGAATTGCCTTGCTGAGATGCTTCTAATGACTACCCACGTTTTTGTTAGGGAGAACTGAGCAAAATTATCTCAGTATTATCACCAAATACTCCTTAACAATTCCTCTGTATCTAGATATATTTTCATTTTATTTCTCTATGTGTGTTGTGCTGTGGGACTCATTAGAAAATGTCTGTCTTATTTCAGTGCTGCAGGTGGTCCTTCTGCAAGAAGTGGACACAGAATGGTACAGTGTAAGAAACAGCTCATTGTCTTTGGTGGTTTCCATGACAACACCAGGTAAGACTCTCCTTTGTGGTCCATTCTGTAGAACTGGCTCCCTGCAGTAAATGAATGAATACATCCAACTGCATTATAATAAATCAAAATATGTTTAAAAATCTCATTCAGATGGTGATTTATGGTACATGTATGTTGTACATGTATGCGATAAACTATTTACATGGGATTATATAATCAGATTTTTGATTAATGTGCAGGTACAGGGGCAACATCCACATCAGTGGGTCCCCTTCCAGATAGCTAGCTTGCTGCATGCATGGCAGATCTCATACCAGATCTCCAGGTACATCTATCATGAGGGTTGATAGCCGAGAGCTTCCACTCTTTGCAATCCCTCTCTGTCAGCTGCTTCCATGTCATTTTGGGCCTCCCAGGCCCACGCTTTCCATCAACCTGTATGTCAAAGGCTGCACCATTGGAGCGTTCCACATGTCTATACCATCGGAGTCTTCTCTCCTTCAGAATGAGGTCCAGATCCTCAATGCCAGGCCGCACAAGTAGCTCATTGGACCTGGTGGTGACAATGTCTTGCGGCCTGACTTTGCAGATCTGTCTGATCATTGCCCTGTCATTTCACTGCAGATGCTGGAGGTTTGGCTTTGTCAATGGCCAAGTCTCGCTGGCATGGAGCATTGCGCTCCGCACACAAGAGCTGTACACACGTGTTTTGAAAGAGAGGGGGCGGGAAGAGAGAACTGATAGCAGATCCTTGAACTTCTTCCAGGATACTGGTTAACCGCTTAGAGGACTAAGCCTGCCCAGTAAACGTGTGGTTAGGTAAACTGACCGCGCTCGACATGACCCCATTGGGTTGACTGGGCCGTAAAACCTCAACACAAACAAAATCTTCCATGCTGTTTTCACATGTGTTGTGGTTGAGAGTTCACAGCCACCTTCTGCTGAGAGCATGTCTCCTAGGTAGCAAAAAGAAGCTACCACCTCAAGCTTATCAGGTCCGACCTGGACTTCCTTCTGTGGTCTGCCATCCAAGGGGCGTGCAGTTCCCTGGCACCGTGTACATCTGTAGTCAGGGTCATTTTTCAAGCGCTTGAGCCCACTGTATTTCTTGTGCACCCAGTGGGATCAAGCAGATAAAGTAGTGGGTATTCAGAAATTATGTAATTGTAGAGATGCATTAGGCATACTTGGTGTTTTTATAACCCCGCTTTGAAAAAGTGGGGCTATACTGGATTTGCCATGTCCTTCCGTCTTTCCGTGATTCCTTGACTGCAAAATTAAAATGCATTTTGCTTTATAACATTTATGTTTGTGATTCTACTTCAATGAAACTTATACTACACCTGGTCTCTAAAGTAAGTAAGGTGCAGTAGTAGAATAGTGGCCAAGGGCCCATAACTCTTGGAGTTATGTCCCTTGGTAGGTTTTTAAAACTTAAAATGCATTCTGCTCAATAACTTTTATGTTTGTGGTCCTACTTCGATGAAATTTATGTCACACTTGGTCTTTAAGGTAAGAAAGGTGTAATGGCAGAATAGTGGCCAAGGACCTATAACTCTTGGACTTATATTCTTTGATAGGTTTTCAAATTTTGCCATTCTTGAAAATTTTCGTAACAGATTTCTCAGGAACTTTGAAAGCTAGAAAGCTGAAAATTTGTATAAACATGGACAATGACTGGATGTATAGCGTATACCGGAATAGGGGCCAAGGGTCCATAACTCATTATGTCCCTTGGTAGGTTTTCAAAAACTTTAAATGCATTTTGCTCAAAAGCTTTTTTGTTTGTGGTCCTACTTCAATGAAACTTATACCGCACTTAGGGGCTTTGAAAAAGTGGTACATTCATGGACAGTGGGTTGATGTATCATGTATTCAGGAATCAGGGCCAAGGGCCCACAACTCATGGATTAAAATCTCTTGATAGGTTTTAGGATGCCTTGTTACCATGTCCTACAGTGGTGTTATCTGCTAAGGATGAATTCAAACTATTTCAACACTATATGTATTTCTCCTGATAAAGCTGCAGTGGGGCTATAGTCAGTTCCTCTGACAGCTCTAGTTTCTCAAGAAAATATTTGAATTACCATAGTTTTCTTCTTCTCCAAAATGACAAGTTTGGAGCTATGCAGAGGACATTCTGCTATAGAAAGTTTCAATAAAGATATTGACTGACTAAATTTTACTTGTTTTTCAGAGATTATAAGTATTTTAATGATGTCTATGCCTTTAACCTGGATACATACACCTGGGTACAGGTAGCAGCAAGTGGAACTGTTCCAAGCCCTAGATCTGGGTGCATCATGGCTCCAGTACAGGATCAGGGAAGAGTTGTGATATATGGAGGCTACAGCAAAGAGAGAGTGAAGAAGGATGTTGATGTTGGAAAAACACATACAGATATGTACATGTTAGTCCCAGAAGGTATACCATTTCAGGAATACTGAACCTTTAGCTTGTGAAATTAAGAGGAATAGGTACACTTTTAAGAGAAATTACTAAGACATGGAAACATTTGCATCCCTTCTCATGCAGGGCTACTCTAAAAGGGAAGAATTTGCTCACTTTTGGAGCAAATTCTTTCCTTTCAGAGGGCCCTCATTTTTGAAAGGTTTCAAATATCAGGAAGGCAACTTCAGATTTTAAATAAATTCTGCTATTTCCTTCTGAAAAGATGGCTTGCCTTCCATTCAGATGAAATGCTAAGTGAAAGATGATTTGAATGAAATGCAAAGGCATTTTCAGGAACAACAACAACAACAAAAAAAAAAAAAAAAAAAAAGAAAGAAGAAGCTTCAGATATTAAGACTTTTTTCTCTTTGGAAATATGGTTTAGGTACTCATCAGAAGCTCCTCAGATACGTAGTCACATGTTTTTATGGAAACCCCCCCCCCCCCCCCCCCGCCCCCCCCAAAAAAAACCTAACAAACAAACAAAAAAAACTATTTATTTGGATGATTATCTTTTTTTCTTAATCCTTTTTTTTTTTTTTTTTTTTATTTCAACCAATATAAACTGGTAAAAAAACTGGGAAAGGGTGAAGAAAAAAAAAAAGGTGACAAAATTGCGACATCAGCATGACATTGATGACATCATTATTGGCATTGTTCTTGAGAATTTCTTGAACACTGTACATATGGTGCTTCTCAGAAAGTAAATAGCTGCTTTAATTGCTGATTTTGATAAAAAGCTTGGGCAATTTTGTTTTATTTAGAAAATGAATGCGGAATCTCATGGCATATACTTGAAACTTAAATACATTGTATGCAAAATATGCAAAATTTGCAGAGGCATGAGTGGCTTATTTCAAAATTGATGATCATTTAGATATTGGTAAAAGACTAATTTCTGACCATAGACAATATTAATGAAACAGGCAATGCATAAATCAGTAATTAATTATTGTTTGTTTTTGGCAGATAGATTATGTTACAGGAAAGAATTTGACTAGTCTGCACACAGGATGGTCTAAGAGTTCTTTTATTGCACATGGGAGTTTCTTACAGAGAGAGAGAAAACATTAAATTTTCTTTCAGGCAAAGTTAAGGAAGACAGTACACCAACAAAATGGAAATGGACAGTAGTTAAACAGTCTGGTTCCCGTCCCTCACCTAGATCAGGTTTCTCATTGGCTGTTGTCCCTGGAAACAGAGCTCTTTGCTTTGGAGGTGTATTTGATGAGGTAACTTGCTGTGACATTTAGGAAACACATGCCATAAATCAGAGCTGGGTGTTGAGATATTCTTTATGATTAATAAGTACTGAAAGCATTTGACAAGCTCTGCTAGCATTTGACAAGTTCTGATATTTTTCTCATTTCTCCATGAAAACATATATACTGTCGAACCTCTATGGCTTAAACATCTTTGGTACCATGGAAATTTGTTTGAGATATAGGTAGTTCAAGACACTGAGGGTTAATCATGGTGTCAGGTCAGGAAACAAATGGGGAAAAGTTGGGGAAATCTTTTCGATCTTCTACACAATAATGGTATGTTGAATATACTCATTAGTAACACCTCGATGAAGCAATTCTAATGAATACACACAACATACAATTTTTTGACAAAATAAGAAAATTTCCATTAATATTTGTTTTCTTGAGCTATTGGAAGAATTTCATGAGGACTCAAAAACAAGTTCGAATTAGCCATGATAAACGAGCCATCGGTGTTTTGAGCTATTGAGGTTTGTCTGTACATGTATTGTGTGAAACAAGAAAAATGTATAGAGTCTAAAAGGAATGACTCTTGAGAGCAATGAACACACTCACAATACTGAAAACAGCTGAAGTGTTTTCTTGGCCATACTAGCTAGTTTTGGCAATTTAGGCCTTCAGTGACCCTCATATAAATTTTCAGTGAATCGTGGTGCAGGTCCGTTGGTCATAAAGGACCAGAAAATATAAACCACACTGTAGTGAAATTTAGATAAACGTTTAACAGCTGCCACATAGCACTAACTATTGCTGTAGAGATACAGACATGACAGATGAAAATATCAGGGCCCAGCTATTCAAAACTAATCATGTTGTTAGTTAATGTATCAAAATGTTGATCATAAAGCTAATATTTTTGCTGAAAAAATGTGAGTAGCTTTTGCATTTGCAAAAGCTACTCACATTTTTTCAGCAAAAATACCTGTGAATTAGATATTGTACTTACTAGAACAATTAATATTTTGACCACTAATGAACTTGTTTAAATTAACGAAGCTTTGAACAACCGGGCCCTGCTTGGCATATGCATAATATAAGATCAGCATTTGCAGTTATGCATTCTTGGTCAGGTCTATACTATGGGCCTGCAGACTACTGTGTAAACAGCACAGACCCAGATAAGGCTGCATGACTTCTGGATTCTGATCAGACTGTTCATAAAGGTTTACACTGTTTGCTTAGGACTGTCTGTCCAAATATTTAGGGTATATACTTGTAGGTAAATATCGTATTCCACAATATATACCTACATGAGATTGTATTGAGATGTGAAAGTAGATGTGAAAGTAGCCCTTGGAAACAAAGAGCACATAAAAGAACAAAAATTGGAGTCCTGCTTTTATTGAGACTTTTCATATATCAGTAGTTGCCAGCCTTTGTGGCTCAGTTGGATGCGCCGCCCGACTGGAGACCAGGAGGTCGCGGGTTCAACCCCCACCGAGGTCTGAAACATTCTTTCGTGGAGATTGATCGTGAAATATTTTCTACGGTCATTCTCTCCCTTCCGCTGAATCAAGAAGGGCAGTTGTTAGTTTTAACATAAACAAACAATATATCGAGGGTTGAGCGCAAGACTATGGTAACTCAAACATATGTTTCAAACCCTTGTTTAGGGGCAACTTGGACCCCTTTGTAAACAATGCAAATTTAGGTGCCATTGCTCATACGAGCAATGGCACCTAAATTTTCATTGTTTACAGAAAGAAATGTTGTAATCTTCATAACACCTTCATGGTGAGGAGATTAGGTTTGGGGAAAAACAACCATCTGACTTACGCTAGTCTTGTGCTCAACCCTCGATATCAGTAATGTAGTTTACAGGACTGCACATCCCCTTAGCAATGGCTTAAGCAGAATTTAATTTTCTAGGATACAAGAATGGGCTCAGTTGAGATGAAGTGTGGGGAGACTTTTTCTGGGGACTTGTTAAGGAGGAGTATTCAGTGATAATTCTGGGATATTTTTTCTTATTTCTCCATAAAAATATATGTTGTGGGTACTCATTAGAAGTGCCTCGGCAAGGTGCTTCTAATGAGTACCCACAACGTATGTTTTTATGGTGAACTGGAGAAAAATATCCCAGAATTATCATCAAATACTCCTCCTTAACAATTCCTCTGCTTTTTACAACCACCACATGGCACTTAACATCAGATGCAATGGTGTCAAACAAAATCTTTAAAGAGTTGTCTTGCTATGCTATGGATCTTATACAGCTTAAGTTCTATGTAGAAATATGTAAAATATTCATGATTAGATTTTGGTTAAGCATGTTACTATAAGAATTACTATAAGAATGCTAATATTATTATTTCTTTCAGGAAGAGAATGATGAACAAATAACAGGGAAATTCTATAATTCCCTGTATTCCTTGGAATTAGAAAAGGGTAAATGGTTTGAGGTTGAGCTCAGGTATGTAGTTGTATAAACTCTAAAAGTATGTATGTAGCTGCATAAACTCTAAAAGTTGGGGCCGGATAAAATACTGTTTTCTATCTAATTACTGCAATGTGCGCTTAGGTTTTTCAACATTTACTGGAAAAACGCCTAGTAAAAACATCCACCTAATCAGGGCACGCTTTAAAGAAAGATCAGGAGGATTTCATAAGGAGCTTATTTAATGCTGCCTATGCAATGTTATTTTCTGATTTTCTTTACGACAAGTCAAGGCAATTCAAACGAGTACCCACAACATATGCTTTTATGAAGAAGTTGATAAAAGTACACTAAGACTACTAAATTGCTTGACTGTGCACTAATAGGAGCATGTTCAGTTATTAGGTCGATTATGGTAATTACTATATTTATCCTGTATATTTTGACATCTTAACTCCTTACCTTACTGGTCCTAAAGTTTGATCAAATCTGTTTTACTGCCTGTTGATAGGTCTGAAAACTGCTGGATGACAAGTCAGCAGTGGAGACCCAGAGCAGATACTGTGGGATCTGGGTCTACAATGTTTTTTCAGACCTGTCTGTCAGAATATTTAGGGTAAACTGATAGACCCATAGTCAGACTTTAGACTGAGTCATTTTTCCATCAAAAATAGCTCAGATAAGAGAGGTATCAGGAAAATATTTTCCTTGTTCCTCCACGAAGACACGTGGGTACTCATAAGAAGTGCCTCTGTGGTACTCAAAAAAAGTATTTTACCAAGGCTATACTTACTATTACCCACAACATAGGTTTTGTGGAGAAATAAGAAAAATATCACTTATTTTTGGTTGAAAAATGTGCCTTATTTAGAGCTATGATCAAATCAAAACATATTCTGTGTTGTCACTAGTCATTTGACTCGATTTAACTGACATTCTGTTGAAAAAATCATAATCATAATCCAGAAAGTAGGGTTTAACATTAGTCTTCCTGAAATATCAAACCCTAGTTTTGGGAGAGAAAATATTAAAAATATTTTTATGTTGTCTTGAAATTTTTACCTAGCATGTCGAGTTCTCACTGGATAGCATTAACCTTTACCACTCTTTGGGCTTATTCAGCAGACCTCAAATATTGATATTTCTCTTATATTCCTGGAAAATAGGCTTTGACATTTCATGCAAATAATCTCCTTTTCTGGGAAAAATAGAAAAAAAAAATTCAAAATGCTGTCTGCTGAAATTTTTATCCAGCAGTCTAAGCATTAAAAAATTGAAATAGTCGACTCTCGTTCTCGTTATCTGGAAGTCCAAGGGACTCTCTGAAATACTTATAGATATCCGTACCTCCACATATCAGATTTGCAGAGTTCAGGAAAAAAATAAACCAAACAACCACATTTCACAAATGAATATGTAATTTGACTCCTGAAGTTAGAGATATATTGAAAATATTGTGGAAAAGAGGAGATTTTGCTCCTTAGGAGCAATTTCTCCCCTTTTCCACAATATTTTGTAACCTATTGTTAGATTTCCATGTTAAAACAGGGACCAGATTTTCACTTCGAGATAAGGGGTTATTCAAGATAAGCAAAGTCGAGATAATGAGAGTCGACTGTAGTCAATTCTTTGGTTTACTTTGTAATTATCATTGATTATATAAGCCTCATAATGGGAAAGGAGCTGTTATAGCATATGTGAACGGCTAAGGTTCAGGCAAACCAGCACATCTGCCCAGCCTTGCCAGAACCTATGCTTTTTGCTCATGCAGAGCAAGGGGAAATCAGCCAAAGAACTAGACATGTAGCCGTGCTTTAGGGCCAGGTGGGTGCACTGAAAGGTTGATTCAACGGAAAACCTGAGGAGCCATTTTCTTGAGCGGTAACTCATCTAATGCTTTACAGCCCAAAATAAGAGCACTCGTAACACTGAACATTAGATGCATTGGGGGAGCATTTGCTTTGGGATAACTTTACTCGCAGCTGTTGATAAGATGCATTTTTCAATCCAAAAGTATTGATATTTTCTTTCTTTTTTTTTATCCATGAAAACAAATATGATGTTGGTACTCGTTAGAAATGCCTCAGTTAGGCACTTCTGATAAGTACCCATAACACATGTTTTCATGGAGAAGTAAGAAAAATATTTACCTGATACCCACTCTTACCTAGACCTATGTTAACTGAACATGTATTTAATCATACCAGATCAGTTACTCATTCTTGCATTACACACATTTTATTGTTCCCCGCCTTTTTGAAGAAAAGTGGAGGGACACTGTTTTTGGTTTTCCATGGTGCGTGGCGCGTGGTGCGTGGTTCAAAGTTTTTAGTAGGTACTTTGTCCCCTTAACTCCTCCCACAGTTTTTGTCCGATCCTTTTGAAACTTTACAGGTGTTTTAAGGATGGTCAGAAGATGTGCATGTGGTTTTTTCAGAATCCTGAAATAATTTTTTATCACTTTTTCTGCATTTTTAACTTAGACATTTTTTGAGTTCTAATATTACAGAAGTCTATAGAGAGTAGGTACCTTGTCCCCTTAACTCCTCCCACAGTTTTTGGCCGATCCTTTTGAAACTTTACATGGGCTTTTAGGATGGCCTGAAGATATGCATGTGGTTTTTTCAGAATCCTGAAATAATTTTTTATCACTTTTTACACATTTTTAACTTAAGACATTTTTTGAGTTATAATACTACAGAAGTGTATAGGGAGCAGGTACCTTGTCCCCTTAACTCCTCCCACAGTTTTTGGCCGATTCTTTTGAAACTTTACAGGTGTTTTAAGGATGGTCTGAAGATATGCATGTGGTTTTTTCAGAATCCTGAAATTAATTTTTATTACTTTTTAGACATTTTGAACATAGACATTTTTTGAGTTTAATATTACAGAAGCATATAGGGAGAAGGTACCTTGTCCCCTTAACTCCTCCCACAGTTTTTGGCCGATCCTTTTGAAACTTTACATGGGCTTTCAGGATGGCCTGATAATATGCATGTGGTTTTTTTCAGAATCCTGAAATAATTTTTTATCACTTTTTCCGCATTTTTAACTTAGACATTTTTTGAGTTCTAATACTACAGAAGTGTATAGGGAGCAGGTACCTTGTCCCCTTAACTCCTCCCACAGTTTTTGGCCAATCCTTTTGAAACTTAACAGGTGCTCTAAGGATGGTCTGAAGATATGCATGTGGGTTTTTCAGAATCCTGAAATTATTTTTTATCACTTTTTACACGTTTAGAACTTAGACATTTTTTGAGTTCTAATATTACAGAAGTCTATAGGGAGTAGGTAGCTTGTCCCCTTAACTCCTCCCACAGTTTTTGTCCGATCCTTTTGAAACTTTACAAGGGCTTTTAGGAAGGCCTGAAGATATGCATGTGATTTTTTCAGAATCCTGAAATAATTTTTTACCACTTTTTCTGCATTTTTAACTTAGACATTTTTTGAGTTCTAATACTACAGAAGCGTATAGGGAGTAGGTACCTTGACCCCGTTACTCCTACCACAGTTTTAAGCTGATCCTTTGAAACTTTACAGATGCATTAAGGATGGTCTGAAGATATGCATGTGTTTTTTTCAGAATCTTGAAATTATTTTTTATCACTGGTTTCCTGCTTCAATACTTAGGTAATTGATACAGGACCAATGGTCCTCTGGTTAACTTTACCATTTTTAACACCTCAAATAAAAATAAGGCGGGGGACATAAATTCCCCATGGAATTTGCTTGTTGGTAATGCAGAGGACTTGTTAAGGAGGCATATTTGGTGGTAATTCTGGGATATTTTTTTCTGATTTCTCCATGAAAAAACATACGTTGTGGGTACTCATTAGAAGCGCTTTGCCAAGGCACTTCTACTGAGTACCCACATGTTTTCATGGAGACATAAGAAAAATGGCTATCCGTCTCATCTGGAGCTATGCTAAATACTGTATGAAATAAAGATTTCCTCATGACTTGACCCAGGTAAATGGGTGTTTTTAATTTTAATTTTATTTTTAATTTAGAGGAAAGAAAACTACAGAAAAGAAGAAAAGACGGCGAAAAAAGGAAGCAGCAGGTGATGACACAACTATGGATGATGATGATGATGATGAATCGGGTGATGAAAATGATGATGAAGAGGCTGATAGTATGGAAGTGTCTGAAGAAAATTTACAAAAACTTAGTTTGAAAAATGAGTCAGATGCTGTTGAAATGTCACAAAATGGAGTGACCTCAGGGGATGTAAATCCAAATAACAGCAATATGGGGGAGATAACTGATACAATGGAGGTAGTTAAAGAGGAAGCAATGGAGGCTGAGGAAGAAAGTGTGTTTAAATTGACAATAGGCCCACAGTCTACTTATTCTTCTGAAGGTGGTGCTACTGCTGGAGTGAGCAGTGAACGGACAGATGTATTTATGCCATCAGCCAGGATGAATGCTGTAATGGCAGTGAAAAATGGACAATTGTTTTTGTACGGCGGAATGTATGAGGCTGGTGACAGACAGTACACATTTGCAGATTTCTATTCTTTAGACGTACACAAACTTGATGAATGGAATATCATCATTGAAAACAATCTTAAGGATCAGGTGGGTCTTCTTTTTTTATTAAAATGGCGGAGCTACAGATGTCATAGCTCCAGATAAAGCACTTTCTTCACCTCCTCCCCCCCACCCCCCCCCCCCCCCCCAAAAAAAAAAGTGCAAAAAAAAAAAAATAATCATAATAAAAAATAAAACACATTTTTTCAACCAAAAAGTATTGATATTTTTTCAAATTTCTTCATGAAAATATATGTTGTGGGTACTCATTAGAAGGGCCTCACTCTAATGAGTAACCACAATTTATGTTTTGTGTGACAAAAAAAAAATATTGATAATTTTCTGTTGAAAAAAGCTCATCTGATGCTATAGGCAATGGATGATGCAGTGCTTGTTAATATAGGCACAATGGTCAGAGCTTACAGGTTTAGGTTTGAGGCCTGAGAGAAGCAGTTTGTGTGTGTGTGTGTGTGTGTGTGTGTGTGTGTGTGTGTGTGTGTTTAAAATGGTATTTAGCTGAGCCCAACAGAAAATGTGTTTGGGGTGTATGTGACCAGCAAAACCCAAGTTATCATTTAGGATATTACAGTTATAACTCCAAGTATAGGGACAGATAGCCTGAACAAAAAGTTTGATCCCAGATCAAACGCCACAGCATCTGATCAGGGTCTACACTGTTTGCCACTCGCTCGAGCAGTTATGAGACAGATCAGGAGGTAGTAAAATGGTCTTATTAAAATTTTATTAGGAGTATTGTCAGGGGTTACTGTGCATCAATATTTAGGATTAATACAGTGTAAAGATGACTTGCTGTTTCCTAGCTCTAAATAAAAGGGAGTATCATTTAAATATTTTTCTCGTTTCCCCATGAAAACATATGTTTTGAGTACCCATTAGAAGCGCCTCGCCAAGGCGAGGCACTTCTTATGGGTACCCAAAACATTTTTTTGTGAAGAAAAAAAGGAAAATACCAATACTTTTTGGTTGAAAAAAACAACAAAAAACTGCGCATTATCTAGAACTATGCTGTTTGTCCGTATATTTTGTTGTTGCCAAGGATTCTGTTAGCAGATAGCATAGCAAGTATTGATTTGGCTTCGTTACGTTCCAGATACCTTTTCACATTCTATAATTGGTTCGTTTACCATCTAGCCATTTCTTGAGTTTTTCATGACTGCTTTGGCAAGTAGGAGTGACATAGAGATCACACGTGTACACATGATCTCTAGGTCACTCCTACTTGCTAAAGCAGTCAAGTCTGTGCATTTAGCACCGTTTCTCAAATACTAAGGCTTCTTGGCTTAAACCATACACATATCCGCCATGATGCACCCTGCCCACTTCCATCGACAGTTACCAGCCTTGACCTACTTTTCACACTTGGCTGAACAACGTTTAGTCTGCCCATTTAGCTCCTTAGCAGTTGCAACATAGCCATCCAGCAAATTTCTTCTTGTCCTTTAAGCATTATTACAAATTTGACTTGGGTTTATAAGCTTATCAAAACAAATAAATCTGACATTGCAAACAGTTTTTTCTAATTGTAACAAAGCGATCAATTCTGTCATTTCAATCATAATTTATCATGTCGGAATAGGTCAACTATGGCCAATTATGTTCATATAAGTCAGTGTTCTTATAAATTAGTGCCCTTTGGCAAGTTTGTTTAGATTATTTCCCTTCGACTAGTATGTTGCGGCTCACATCATAGAACTTGACCTCTCCTGTGCAGACAGAAAAATGACTGGACAAAACACGAGGCAATCAAGAAAAAAATGAAACGTAAATAGGATTGTTATACAAAAGTTGTTTTTATCTAGCCCCATTGTGGTGTTAGGGGATTTATATGGTTTTTTTTTTTTCTTTTTTTTTTCTTTTTTTTCTTCATTTGTTTACTTTTTTTGCATTTGCTTGACTTAAAGTTTCATAAATTTGGAACATGTGCAGTACATTCATGCTCCTGTTTTCACCCACTTTTCAAAGGCACTAATCTGATGAGATAGCACAATGCAGTGAGAAATTAGCATATACTCAGATTTGGTAGATTTCCAGAAACTTCACAAATCTCTTTTAAAAGATTGAGTTTTGTTTCAGTGACCTTCCCAGGTGAAACGTTTTATTTCTTTCTTCCTGTAGGTGTGGGAAGAATCTGATTCCTCTTCCGACGAAGATGAAGGAGGTGAAGGTGGGGCAGCAGGGGGAGATGATGATTCTGGTGAGCCGATCACTATTTTGTTACCTCATTTTCCTTTCTCTAACCTGCTACCTTAGTAATTGCTGAAGATTTGGTCATAATTTTACCTGTCTGAGCATGACCCTTCCATATGTTATACTTTATTGTATGTATTTGGTCAGACAGGCCTGAGCAAACAGTGTAGTCCCAGATGAGATGCCGCAATGCGGCATCTCATCAGGGTCTACACTGTTTGCCACTCATCCAGCTATTTTAGACACAACAGTGGGTAGTACTCTGTACTTGTTCAAATTTTAGATAAAGTATGGTGAGGTGTCTGAATACTAAATGTATATACGGTAAAGTAACAAACACAGAAATCAATGATTGATTATTAGCAAATCTGTAATGATAATCATTTTTGTGGAATTTATCGATTAATCAGTTAATTATGCCAGCCTTACTTGGCCCTTCCATAACATTTTGGCAGTTATATGTGACATATAGCGGGAAGGCAACTCTGTCAAAATCATTTTTGTTTCCTTCTGAAAAGGGGTCTATTCTAAACGGAAAGAATTTGCTCCCAGGAGGGACCAAATTCTTTCCTTTTAGAGTAGATCCCTTTTCAGAAGAGACTTGATGAAAAGAAAGCAAACAGGAAGTCAAGAATATAGTCTTCTTTGTGAAAAATGGTGTAAACTGTATTCAGTCTTCTTGATAAACTCTACTGGAAAGCACAGGCAACAGCATTCAGTGCAGTGCAGATAGGATTTAGGTAAAGAAACTTCCTGTTTTGTAATCTCAGTCAAGTTTCTCCACTGCAGTATTTTCAGTGTTCTAAACTTTCTTTTACAGACAACCCTCTTTATACCGACACTCGATACTGCAACAGAATTCGTTATAATGACAATATGACTGATATGAAACCTTCGCTTAAGAGATATCAATTAGTCACAAAATATGCAAGAATGGTGTATTTAATACTTTAAAGAAACGTGTTTTGGATATTTGTTAGAATTGCCTCGGTGAGGCAATTCTAACAAATATCCAAAACATGTTCTATGAGAATATAAGAACAAAAAAGACCTTCCTTACATATCAATCTGTTCATTAAGTATTCTATACAACAGCAAATTCATTTTAATGACAACGTCTTTGGAAACAAATGCTGTCGTTGTAATGAGGGTTCACTGTATTTCTTTTCATCACCATCTTACTATTAAAGAATTAACCTTTGCTTCTGAACACCGATTGCAAAGAAAATTAATAGTAGTCACATTTCTGAACCAAATCTCAAGCTGTGAACTTTACTGTTTGAAAGCTGTATCATTATTAGGTGTACCCAGTAAGCATTCTTTATAAATCTATAGCGGTCCATTATCGGCCCGTCAGGGTAGCTGACGGGCTGATAACGGCCCGCTATAGATTTATAAAGAATGCTAGCTTGGTATATGGTCCAATGTAATGTAAAAGGGTGTTGGTTGTTGTTGAATGATGATTGTTAGCCAAGGTTTCATCATAACTCAATTTCTATTCCAGATTCTGATGAGGAAATGGATATAGATTTTTCTGATGCTCCAGAGAAGCCAGCCAGTGAACCTGTGTCGGAATATTTCTCCAGAACCAAAGAATACTGGGTGTCGAAAGCCAAGGATTACTGTGAATCAGAACAAATGACGCTCTCCACGAGGAAGTTAGAAAAACTTGCAAGTGAAATGTGTCAAGAGGCCTTTGATTCTTGATTCTTAACATCTTTCTGTAGGAGCTGACTTGTTAGAAATGAATATTTAAGCCTTAGTTTGCCCTCTCTTTTTTCTTTTATCTCCATTAACATGTACCATATTTACCCTAGTGTTTGTACAGATAGGCCTGAGCAAACAGTGTAGATCCCATATCTCTTGATAACATCCTTTTTCCAACCAAAAGTATTGATATTTTTCTTATTTCTCCATGAAAACATATGTTGTGGGTATCTATTAGAAGCGCCTGGCACTTCTAATGAATACCCACAACATATGTTTTCATGGAGAAATAAGAAAAATATTTACTGATACATATTTTTATCTAGACCTATGGATCTAGATCAAACTGCTCCTTATGACTATAATGGTATGAGCAGCAGTGTGACAAAATGTACCTTATGAGGTGTGCCTGAAGATGCCTCTTTGATCCTTGGCTATATTCACAGAGCCCCAGAAAAGAATAATCACTCAGGAGCCTGATCTCAGGCTCTTGACTGATTAATCTTATCTGTGGCTGTATGAATAGCCAAGGATCTAAGAGGCATCTTCAGGTAGACAGTGAAGGCTAATCTGGGTCTTCTCTGGGTGCACATCATAAGATACATCTTTGAGAGTTTTTTTTATCAAATCACTCCTTCTGTGCTTGATCTTGCTTTAGGCAAACATCAGTGTTTTTTTGTTGTTGTTTTTTTTTCTGAAAATACGGCTTGGCTTATCATCTGAATTATCACATATGAGTAAAGTCAAATGGTGTATCTAGATGTTTTTTGGTTTTTGTTCTAACTTCTCTTTATTGGGAAATTTGAATGCTGTCCATTCATTTAGCTTGGAAAAGTGTCTTCTTTAGAGCTATGGGCAGTCCAATGAGGCATAATCAGAATGAAATGTCAAGCTTTATTTTCTCATTCTGACACTGCTGACTGTCATCAAGTACATCAATTGTCTAAACTTGCAATAAACAATCTAATGGCAGATGGAATCATCATCCAGACTTTATACCATGAGCCGGCAGAAATTCAAGAATTTTCCCTGAGCTGTTTGAAAACCTAGGAGTTTTTCTCAGGATGGAACTGTCACTCTAGTCTTGGTCGTTTCTCAGCGATTTCTCTCTCCTATAAAGATATATCAAATAAAATCTATAAAAGTGCCCATGGAATTAAAGAATACACAAAAAAATGAAAATCAGAGTCTTGGCTTCTTTTAGACTCTTCATAAGACAGCAAAGCAGATTTCATGCCCCATTTTCAGAGGAATATCAAGTGGCTCGCTTGGGTCTTACAGTCAATCCTTGTGGCCAAATGGCATACCAATCTTCAAATAGTTCCACCGTACATTTCAAAGTAATTAAATACTGATGATATGATGTAAGATTGTCATCAATTCATTCTTGTGCCCCATATTATATGTAGGGACTAAACACTGAATAAACTCAATCCCACTTTGACAGAAGGTTCCATATGAAATTTGATGAAAATTGGCCCAGCAGTTACAGAGAAGTCATTTAAAGATTTCATAATTTTATGCATATTGCTCAGTGGCAGGGACAGATTACCCCTGGGGAGACCATTTTGATCATAACTGATGGTTTTATACTACTTCAGTTATATATTGTAATTTTCAACTGTTAGTCCTTCATACATTTTGAGAAAGTGACTTTTCAACATTTTTCCCACACAAATATAGTAAAACCTCAGTGGCTCGAACATCTTTGAGACCACGGAAATTTATTTGAGACATGGGTAGTTTGAGCCACTGAGGGTTATATCATGGCACAAAGTCAGGAAGCAAATAGCGATAATTTAGGAAAATCTTTTCTATTTTCTACACAATATTTGTATGTTGACGAATAGGCGGGGGCATAATAAATATTTAGGGAAATTTTCTTATTTTATCATGTAATTGTATGGTGTGTGTACTCGTTAGAATTGCTTCATTGAGGCAATTTTAATGAGTACACACAACATACGAATATTGTATAGAAAATAGAAAAGATTTTCCTAAATTATCACTATTTGCTTCCTGACCTTGTGCGTCCTATTTTCCTGTCCGGGCCATAACTCCAAAACCGTATGGAATATATTTATGAAACTTTACAGGTGCATGCACGACATTGAGACGATGTGTCATGAACAAGGAAGACAACTCTTGCTTGTTTGGTTTTTGAATTATCTGCCCTTGATTTAGTTCCATATAGTAAACCGTGTCCGGGCCATAACTCCTAAACCGTATGGAATATATTTATGAAACTTTACAGGTGCATGCATGACACATTGAGATGATGTGTCATGAACAAGGAAGACAACTCTTGCTTGTTTGGTTTTTGAATTATCTGCCCTTGACTTAGTTCCATATAGTAAACCGTGTGTGGGCCATAACTCCTTAACCGTATGGAATATATTTATGAAACTTTACAGGTGCATGCATGACACATTGAGACGATGTGTCATGAACAAGGAAGACAACTCTTGCTTGTTTGATTTTTGAATTATCTGCCCTTGAGATGATGTGTCATGAACAAGGAAGACAACTCTTGCTTGTTTGGTTTTTGAATTATCTGCCCTTGACTTAGTTCCATATAGTAAACCGTGTCTGGGCCATAACCCCTAAACCATATGGAATATATTTATGAAAATTTACAGGTGCATGCATGACATTAAGGCGATGTGTAATGAACATGGAAGACAACTATTGCTTATTTGGTTTATAAATTACCTTAATAATAACTTCATGTTGTACCTGTCACAATTATATATGTTACCTTTTTCTGAATGGCATTTTGGCGGGGACATCCATGTCCTATGGACACTTTTTAGCTCACCTGAGCTCTACTCAGGATGAGCTATTGTGATCACTTTTCGTCCGTCTGTTAACATTTTCAAACGACTTCTCCTCTGAAACCGCTGAGCCAATTATGCTCAAATTTCATATGGAGCCTCCTTAGGGTGGGGGAACGAAAAATTGCTAAAATGGTCGAGGTCCGTTGACCAAGATGGCCGCCATACCCATATATGGTAAAAACCTTTAAAAATCTTCTTCTCCAAAACCGAGCATGCCTTACGGCTGAATCTTTGCATATATCTTCGGGAACAGGAGGGCTACCAAAATTGCTAAAATAATGGTCGTACATTGACATTTGACCTTTTTACGTACATTGACATTTGACCTTTTTACGGTAAGGTCAATTTTGCTTCCTTATGCATTTGTATGGGAAAAATGTTCAGAATTTCAAACAACTTCTCCTCTGGAGCCTCTGGGCCAATTTTGCTCAAATTTCATATGGAGCCGCCTTAGATAGGGGGAACAAAAGATTGCTTAAATGGTCACGGTTCGTTGACCAAGATGGCCGCCATGCCCATGTATGGTAAAAACCTTTAAAAATCTTCTTCTCTAGAATCGAGGATGCTTTGGGGCTGAATGTTTGCATAAATTATTGGGGAAAGGGTGTCTACCAAAGTTGCTAAAATAATGGTCATACATTGACATTTGACCTTTTTACGGCAAGGTCAAGTTTGCTTCCCTATGCATTTGTATGGGAAATACATTTAAAAATCTTATTCTCCAAAACCGAGGATGGCTTGTGGCTGAATCTTTGCATATATCATCTGGAAAGGGCGGTCTACCAAAGTTGCTAAAATAATTGTCATACATTGACATTTAACCTTTTTACAGCGAGATCAAGTTTGCTTCTGTATGCATTTGTATGGGCCCCATACATTTGTATGGAAAAAATGTTGATAATTTCAAATGGCATTTCCTCTGAAGCCTCCGGGCCAGTGCTGCTCAAATTTCATGCGGAGCCTCCATGGGCAGGAGAATGAAAGATTGCTAAAATGGGTATGGTCCATTGATCAAAATGGCTGCCATGCCCATATATGGTAAAAACCTTTAAAAATCTTCTTCTCCATAACCAAATAAGCCCTGGGTCCTAATCTTTGCACAAATTATGGGGGACAGGAGATCTACCAAAATTGCTAAAATGATGGTTCTATGTTGACTTTTACCTCCAAGGTCAAATTTGCTTCCCCATTTGTATGGGCCATATACATTTATATTGAAAGTATCGAAGTGACTTGTAGATCAACAGTAGTTAAAATTGTTCTGATTGGAAATCAAAGATGGCCATCATCTGGTTTATATTTATATTATTTCCCTGCCACTGTGCTGTTTACATGTATAAAATCATGATTCTTCAGAATCCACTTAGCCAATTTCCACCAAATTTCACATTGATCCTTCTGTTGAAATGTGATTGATAGTTTATTCAAATGATCATGCTCCATTGACTGTCAGGCCCATATATTCTTCTTCAAAACTAAGAACTGCTGAAATGATGATATTTTCATTAGTTGCGATGATAGGACTGGAAAAATGTTGCATAACATCTGCATGTCTGCAGTGGCTATATCACTCAGGTGAGCGAACCGTGGCCCGTGGGCCTCTTGTTCTAGTTTTCTTGAGCTGTTGAAAGAATTTCATAAGGACTCAAAAACGAGTTCAAATCATCCACGGTAAACGAGCCATCAGTGTTTGAGTCACTGGGGTTTGGAAGCAAATCTTAAGCCCTCAAGTAGTTCTTTCTGCTGACCATTCCAAGGTGGTTCTTATGTCGCAATTGTTCTTCATCTCTTCTTATTTCGATGCCTTGGGAAGGATAAGCTTCTTGACTAGCCTTTCCTGGGTAACTTCATTTATATTATTGCCTTAAAAAGGACAAAGGCCAACCTAGGATTACCGTTTGAACAAATTTGGTATCTGAGATGCTATATAGTGAGAATCAGCCTTAATCTTTCTTCATTCTGGAGAAGAGTTTTTTAAGTGTTTTTCGCCACATATGGGCATGGCAGCCATATTGGTCAGTTGGATGTGACCAATAGAACAAACTCTCAATAAATTTTTGACAGAAGGCACCACATGAAATTTGGGGAAAATTGGAAAACGGTGTCAGAGAAGTTGTTCAACAATATCATGATTTTATACAAGCATACTACCCAAGAGCAGATAATCTTCAGGGATAATATTTTGACTATAATAGAAGGTTTTGCTACTTCAAGCATAGGAAAACATTAATTTGTCATCTGCTGAATTTGTCCAGAGAGTGGTAAAAGTTGAACTTACTGTTCCAAACTGATAGAAATCCGGAGCCAACTCACAAAGCCAGTCTGGGTTTATCACAGTAACATCTCGCATGAAGTCCTTCGTTGTTTGGACAACTTCATTAAATACAACCCTGAAAGACATTTGAGGGGCATCATGAGACAACATACTTTCTGACATATGGGCCCAACAAAAGCTCAAATCAACCTGTGCATCCGTGCAGTCTGATCTGAGACTTTTTTGTCTGCACAAGGCACTTTGCATCCTTGGCTATCAAAAATGCACACAGTGAAGATTCTGAAAGACTGCGAATGCGCAGGCTGATCTGAATCTTTGCTGGGCGCTGATGTCTGAAGGTACATTTTCTGATGTTGCGGCTCATTTGCTATATCAGTTACAATGCATTTTCAACCCAAAAGTATTCCTTATTTTCATATTGTGGATCCTTATTAGAACTACCTCATTGAAGCAATTCTAATAAAATATCAACATTTCATGGACTTACAATCAAAGCTTTTACCAAGCTAACCATCTCACCTGAAGAGTTGTTCTATATATGCGCTTTCGAAAAGAGGGCTAATCATGTACAAAAAAAGAAAAAAAAAAAGATCAACACATCCTGGCAGTTTGATTTGAGCATTAACATTTGCCAGTGAGATAGAAGAATTAATAGTGGAGATGAAAGAGAGAGACAGGGAAGAAAGAGGAACAGGAATGAAAGTGAAGAAATGGAAGAAATAAAAACATTTCCCCTCTACCCTTACCTGCTACAAGGATAGCAGGCCTTGCCCAACTGTAAGCCAATATTAGTTGGACGCCCCGGTGATGTAAGATACAGGGCACCTTTGCCATACCCGACCCCTACAAACAGCAAAGACCAGATTTGCTTGTGTATCCATATACATGTATGATCAGGGCCTTTACTTTTCAGCATTCAATTATACTACATTGTATAAACAAACGTAAACAGTGCAGACTGTGATGAGACTATGTTCTATGGCATCTGGTCTAGATCTGCACTGTTTATGTTTTTGGATGTTAACCCTTAAAGCTCCAATCACGACTGCATACAACATTTTGATCTATTATACATTTTGATCCCTAGCCCCACCCCAGGGCATAACTCAGGGACAACTCTAGCACAGAGTTGAGGGTTTAACTCTGGGTAAGTAGCATACAAAATTTCAACTTCCTAGCATAAAAGGTACCCAAGTTATGACCTCGAAGAGAAATGCATTTGTAAATGTCAGTGTAAATTTGAATGTACACTTAAGCGTTTGTTTGACTCTGGTTACCAATGTGACATACACATGTATATATGTAACATCTCAGTGAAATGCTACAAGCCCCACTGCTGCCTTCAGCAGGCGTAGGCATAAAAAAATTTACTCATCTACAATTTTGCTTGGCATGGACTACAGTAAAATTCTGCTATTAACTCACCTTTGGAACTGCCTAAAAGTGATCTTATTAGTGGGGTGGTCTTAACCCTTGTCCTGCTGAATAATTTAAGATGCCACTCCCACTTCCAATTTTCAGCCAAACAGATCACTTGATCCTATTTTTTGCTATAAATTTACATACTTAATAGCAAACAGTGCAGATCCAGATGTTGGCTTCTTCAGAAGCCAACTGATCTGGATCCACACTGCAAAGGCAGGGTATATCCAGGTTCAGCAGGACAAGGGTTAATACTGAATATAGAATAAGAAAGGAGTCATTTTGGACTGTCAAACACTGTTCTTAATAGCAGAGTGGTTTGTTTGTGTTGAGGTTTTACGGCCCAGTCAACCCAGTGGGGTCATGTCCAGCATGGTCAATTTACCTAACCACATGTTTACTGGGCAGGATTAGTCCTCTAAGCGGTTAACCAGTATTGTGCACATTCTTTCGCCAGAAACTGACAACTGCCCTTCTTGAATCAGCGGAAGGGAGAGAATGACCGTAGAAAATATTTCATGATCAATCTCCACAAAAGAATGTAGCAGAGTGGTAATAGTGGTCCTGATAGCAGAATTTCACAAATGTACTCACCATTGTGGTGGCATTTCTGTAAACAAGACTGATGTTGGGTGGATATGTAGAGTATGATCATCTCGAACTGTCCGATATTCTCCAGTGTAGTGGAGCTTGGCAGCATTCGCAAAAAATCCTGCTGTGATACACCGACGAATTGGATCTACTGAATCTGTAATGAAAATAAGTGAACAGATAAGTAAGTAGTGTAAACAAAAGGACCATGGTGGTCTATAATGCTCAGAAGTGCTGAAAAGTAAGTCAAGGTCACTCAATATCTATAACAATTATTAATCTGGAGAACATAACTCAACATATCCATGCCCCTCTTATCTGCAAGTTTAAGGGAGATTCAATGAAAACTGTAGGAAGAGTTATCCAGAAACCAAGTCATGTCTGAAAACTCTTTAAAAAATAGTAATAACTTTATCAAAATTTGGTGTACTGTAATTGTGAAATAATAATTGCTGTATCACCATCCTATAAGCTCCCATGGAGCCTTCGGCCCAGGTGAATTAATAAAATTAAAACCATTTGAAAGAGTTAAGGATGGTTTCAAAGATAAGGGCTGGAAATAATTTTCTTAAATGTTACAAGTAAAAAGAAGTTTACCCCTTGCAGTAAAAATCAAAACTGTCGCAGACATTTTCAATTTCTTTTTTTTTTTTTTTTTTTTTGTATTTTTTCAGAGAAAAGGCTGGATATTTAATTTGAAAGGGAATGTAGCAGGGCAGTGTTAGTGCACCAGTCTCTGTTTCTAAAAGTCCCACATCAGATCCTAGTTTGGGACAAGAAATTTTCAGGGGCCAAATATCCTCCTTTCGTATCAGTGGAGGGTAGATATAAATCCTCTACCCTTACTTCAGATTGAAACAATAACCGGAAGTCCTGTGTGTATGGATAAGACAATCCTGTGCAGATTAAAGATCTGAGAAAACATTTCTTAACCCTGGTCCTGCTGAACCCTGATATACCCTGCCTTTGCAAACAGTGTAGATCCAGATCAGTTGGCTTCTGAGGATCTGCACTATTTGCCATTAAGTATGCAAATTTACCAAAAATTTTGAACTTTATTCTTCTCTATGCAAAATACTACATATATCTAGCTAGATGTAAAAAACAAGTACTGTATCTAACTGTCTTTCAAAAGAAATTGAAATTCATGTATAAAGTTCATAAACAAATAGCCTTTTCAAACCAAGAAGAAGAAGGCTTCCAGAAAGATTGGAGCTCTTTCCAATTACTAATTAATGATATTGAATAACAAAGTGATAAATTAAACTCAGCATAACAACAACAAACAAATATAAAAAATTCTGTGTTAGAAAAACAATAATAAAGAACTACTGTGCATCTCTTCCCATATATGCATGCCCATAATTTCCACCCCTCCCTTCATCCCCAACCCCTTATAAGGCTACCAGGCATCAACCAACAAAAACTGAAATCTGTAATTACCAAGAAAAATGTAATGATACCTGCTTTTACAAGAATGAGATGGCACGTGATAGTGATGCTTATCACGTTCGATCAGGGAGGGCTCGGGCTGGAACATGCAGATTGCACAGTCTCGCCAGGGCCTTCGATGCTCGTACACATGTGACACAGAACCAGTATAGTACCAATATTTCATGTTATGGCTCAGATATGTCTGTTATTGAAAAGGTATGGAAGTCAGTACAAGTGGTGCACTATTAGATTCAATTATGGTTATTATTTCAATGATCTTTGCTATTTAAAATGATAAATGTTAATATTACAATGTATTATGTTGACAGACTCCAGGCTGTCAAGCAGAAAAAAGCGTTTGAGAATAGTGCACATGCAAGATATGAATGAGATAAAGATGTATGGATGAGCTGGAGATACTGCCTTTCTGGGGAAAACCCGGATCCAGAAAGGCTTTTATGTAACCGGGATTTATCGAAAATAAAATTTACAGATTTCAAAAAAAAAAAAAAAAAGAAAGTATGCAAATTTATACCAGCAATCCTGATCAAATAATCTGATCGGCTGAAAATTAGAAGTGGGCATGGCATCTTAATTAATTTAGCAGGACAAGGGTTAATGGTCCATTCTGCAAATCCAGTCCACTGCCATAACAGTTGAATGTATAACTTAGAGCAGCCAAACTAGAAAGAAAGAATGGTTCGCCCAGTAAATGATTCTGTGCACTTTAGAGAAAAGCATCAGATAACAGCTGAGCTGTGGGTTAATGGTTGCCATATTTACCCTAAGTATTCTGACAGAGGCCTAAGCAAACAGTGTAAACCCAGATCAGATCCAACAAAATACAGCTACACTGTTTGTCATACATCCAGCAATGTTTATACACATTAACACATAGGTCTAGATAAGAGTGGGTATCAGGTAATCTTACGTATTTCTCCACAAAAACATATGTTGTGGGTACTCATTAGAAACACCTCACTGAGGCACTTCAAATGAGTACCCACAACATATGTTTTCGTGGAGAAATAAGAAAAATATCAATACTACTTTTTGGTTGAAAAAAAAAACATCTTATCATAAGCTATGTTAACAGGTAACGGTAGTCAAATTGATTTGTTGAAATGTTAGGAAAGTAGGGTAAGGAGTTAAGAAGTCAAAATAGAGCAGAGATGTTAAGTAGCATATTGCAACATCTGGTAGCTGATGTCATTAACCCTTCACAACCCAACCCTCACAACCAAAGATAAAGCTTTTTTAAAAGTACATCATATACAAGGGGTGATCAGAAAATATGCAGAAGAATGCTCTTCTTAATAGTTTGCCCAATATCCATAGAATTTCACAGAATCAAAGATCCAGAAAATTTAAATTCCGGTAACAACTTGTAGAGCTGTGGAAGCCATGTGGATTGATATTTAGTATCTATAGTAACGTCACAGACGTTACCTTAGCCCAATTTTACAAATTTTGAAATCTAAATGGTAATGGAACATCACCTCCCGTTCGTAGGGTTTTTAAGATAACCAAATGTCAAGTAATAAACCTGCTAATTTTTGATATGATGCTGATGATGTCTTGTTGATTTCTGATGTCGGACATGTAAACAACACCTGTCTTTTGTTAAGGTGTTAAAATTGAGTGATGAACAAAGATCAGCTATCAAATTTTGTGTGCCAAATGGATTTTCAAAATCATAAACTATTGAAATGTTACTGAACAATAGGAGGTAAAAGCCATGAAAAAAAAAAAACAATACATATGGTATAAACACTGAAGAGGGCAGAGAAAACATCAGAGATATTGCTTCGGTCAAGGTGGTTCTTGATAAGGATCAAAACATCATGATATCGTTTCCAAAACTGACTACAGTTCAGAACAGTTTCAAGTATTGTTCATAATCAGTTAAACATGTGCTGCATATGTGTAAGGTGGATACCAAAAAAGCTAACAAATGACCAGAAAAGACTTTGTGTGACATGGGAGCAGCTTCTGAAGAGGTTCGATCATGAAGGGGAACAGTTCATAGAAAGAATTATCACCAATGACGAAGCATGGATCAGCTTGTACGCACCAGAGACAAGGCTCAGTGGATGATGTGTAAAACCCCAGGATTGCCATCTTCCAAAGAAATTCAAAATTAACCAGGTCCCAGTTGTTCAAAGCTAACGATGTCGTTGGTTAACGATTCGTTAAAATTTTAATCGAGTGATACGCAAATATGCTGAAATTTTTTGTTGAAAAAATGTGAGTAGCTTTTGCAGTGCAAAAGCTACTCACATTTTTTCAGCAAAAAATATCAAAATATTGTATATTGAATCCACTAAAACAGTTAATGAAATGACCCTTAACGAGCTCGTTAAGCTAACGACGCTTTGAACAACTGGGCCCAGTCCGCCAAGAAATGGATGTTTGTAGTAGTCTTCGACACCAAAGGGGTGATTCTGGCCCATCCAGTTCCCCAAGGATTGATGGTGGATGCTGCATACTTTACAGAGACGTGAATTGTGAATCTTTACAATTTGCTAGAATTTTCAGGTTTTGAAACGAGACTTCATGCATGCAATGCACAAAAAGAACACAGAGCAGCAACACCATAGACCACTGTACTCCAGCTTGGGTTTGAGCTTCTGAGTCACTCATCATACAGCCCAGATTTGTCACTCTGTGACTTCTTCCTATTCCCAGTTTTGTCTACCTTAGAGGAATACACTTTGATGACACTCCTGAACTTTCAGCAGCAGTGCAGGTGGTTATATTCAACATACAACTGAATTCATTTAGACGGTGCTTTGTCCAGTCATGGCTTCCATGGTGCAGGAAGTGTATCTCCTTTAATGGGGAGTACTTTGAAAAGAACTGAGTGCTTTTAGCAGAACATGTATCATGAACAGGTATGCTGACACTGACGTTGAGATGTGTTAGGCCAGTGTTGGCTCAGAGGCATTATCATAATAACAATAACTTTTTACATGTGCAAGATACAGATCTGGTATGAAAATTTTTTGTATAATGTAAATTGATTCAGTGTTTACTCACACAAATATTTAGCAAGAAAAATATGATAACGAATTTAAAGCATTTTTCTGTGTATTTTCTGATCACCCCTTGTATTTCCTTATGTCACCACAAAAAGCATTGTGCAATATCAGGTATCTTGACACACTGTCAAGCGATCCTGACACAGCCAGTGATTACAAGCTATCTCCAATAACTATTATTTGATCAGCTCTCCATTCTCCTCCAAGCCACCCAGTTCTCATCATTATATAAACATGAAAACATCACACCTATCACTGCTTCAGATAACTTTATTTTAACCCTTGTCATGCTGAATAAATTAAGATGCCATGCCCACTTCTAATTTTCAGCCAATCAGATTACTTAATCCAGGTTATTGGTACAAATTCGCATACTTAATAAAAAACAGTGCAGATCCAGATCAGTTGGCTTCTTCAGAAGCCAACTGATCTAGAGCTACACTGTTTTTAAAGGCAGGGTATATCCGGGATCAGCAGGACCAGGGTTAAAAAAAATACAGTAGCTGAAGAGAGTTTGATTTTTCTTAATTTAATCCTTAATATTCTAATCATAAGTACAGCATACAACACTTTGATTTTTTTCTTTTATTTTTCTGAGAAAAATAAGTTTTTACATTTCATGTGAATGGCTTAGCAGACCATTCACATGAAATGTCATTTTCTCTGAAAACCAGTGAAGTCATCTGCTACAATTTTGCTCTTCACTTTAAGGGTTAAAAGAAAGATAGGAATAGCTTTTGATTTTTCTTTATCTTTTCAAATGACAGAACTCAGACAGAGTTTGAGTTTTTCCTTATCTTTTTAACACTAGTCCTGTCCTGTTGAACTCTGATATGTCCTGCCTTTGCAAACAGTGTAGATCCAAATCAGTTGGCTTATGAAGAAGCAGTTGGCTTCTGAAGAAGCCAACTGATCTGGATCTGCACTGTTTGCCATTAAGTATGTTAATTTATATCAACAATCTGGATCAAGTAATGTGATTGGCTGAAAACTAGAAATGGGTATGACATCTTAATTTATTGAGCAGGACATGGGTTAAATTACAGAAATACTGGGTTTGTCCAAAATAGGAACGGAAAGACAAAAGTGTCAATGTAGAGCACAAAATTATAACAAAGTGTTCAAAATGTCAATAAAGAGCGCAAAAATCACAATCAAAAGCTCAAAATGGCATATTGCTAATTTGCTAAATAACAATGGTGAAGCCAAAATGGTGATTATAGGGAATGAATACATTTTCAGGGAAGGTAACTTTCAAAATTGTTTTGCCTCCCTTCTAAAAAGGGGTCTATTTTAATAGGAAATAGTTTGTTCCCTTTTAGAATAGGCCTCTTTTCAGAAAGGGCTCTATGAGCAGAAATGCAAACAGAAAGATGCACACTTGTCTCCCTTGTAACAAAGTGGCAGAAAAGTGTACCTAGTACTTTTAAAGGAATATCAGCTCAATCAGAAGGACACTATTTTCTTCAGCCTTATTAGTATGGCAAAAACCTCTAATCACAAGTATTATCAGCATCTTGGAAGTTGAAACTAATCCATCTACACTGCATATGATCTGGGTTTACACTGTTTGCAAAGATTGTCTGCTAGAAGAGACTACTGGTATTTCACATGGTTCCAAAGTAAGTATACCTCACCATAAGCTACATACTTCAAAGGTCTGTGCAAGATATGAAGGGAAATTGAGTGCTTTGTTAAGTATAATCATGATCCTAAGGACTTTCACTTTTGATGAAACTTGACTTTACCACTATGCAATGTGGGTACTAATTAAAACTCACCGAATGGGATAGATGAGAAAAGGGCCCCAGCTCTTGAACTGCTCAAGAAAGGCAAAAACCAGTGATGACAGGTCCAACCCTCCAAAAGTTTCAGGAAGAGGGCATACTACTCTACCACATAATTTGTTGCCAGCCACTATTGTTTGTCATTAAACATCCATTATTTACATACAACAAAATTAGTAGCCGACAAACCAATTATCATTTTCATTCTTCCTCCCAGACTAGAGCAAGTGCCTAGAGGATCACGAATACCATGGCAGGTTGCCATTTCTTAATTATAAAATATTTTTACGTAAATGACAATGATATAAGGCAAAATCAATGGACCATGAAATATAGGTCACTGACCCACACAGTTTTCAAGGCCAATGAGTGACACTGATCTATCCTCCCAAGTACAATTTTTCTCAGGTAAATAGTCTTCAAGACATGAAGCAAAATTGCTGGACCATAAAATATATGTCACTGACCAATATATACATGTATGATGTTAATCCATTAAATAATCTAGAAGATATTAAGTAAAATTACTAGACCATGAAATATATGCTGCTTTATATTTACTTTGAGATCAAAGTTTGGGTCACACTGTTTCATTATCTGTGTAAATATGACACTTAGGCATCAAATAGGGGGAGATATAAGACAAAATCGTTGGGCTATGAAATATAGGTCACAAAGACCTACATTTATTTTGAGGTAAAATGCTGTGTCATACTGACCCATAATCCCAAACTATGCTAGTCATACATCAAGTTGTCTTCAAGATGTAACATAAAATCACTGAACCATGAAATATATTTCACAGTGACCTACATTTATTTTTAGGTCAACTGTCGGATCATACTGATTCATAATCCCAAATACTGCTGTTCATACATCAAATAATATTCAAGATATTAAGCAAAATCACTGTTCCATGAAACATAGGTCAAGGTGACCTATATTTATTGTAATGTCAATCATGGTGTCAAACAGATTCAATAGCCCAAGTATCATTTAATCCATGAAATAGTCTTCAAGATATAAGGCAAAATTGCTGTGGCATAAAAATTAGGTCACAATGACCTTGACCTTATTGCACTGAATGTTGATGTGATAAACATGTCTGATGCCCATCTTTCTTTATTAAAAAGTTGTTTGTATAAACAAACCACAATATACTACTTTATTGAGACATCCTAGATTTTGACCTCTAGCCCCACCCTGGGGCATGACCCAGGGGTCCATTTCCACTGAATGGAAGAGAACCCTCCCAGGTACCCCCCATCCAAAAATATTAATAGTTTCTGATGGTTGGCTGCAGAGATATACAAAATCAAAAAACTTCAAAGTAAAACTAGGTAACAGCAGGTGTTAACAGGGGGAATCATGGATGGATGGGCAGAAGGATGGACAGACAGACGGACCGACGAAAAAAATATACCCCGTCGGTATACTTCGTATGCCGGGGATATAAAAATGGGGATGAACAGTTCATAGGGATAGTAAGCTAGCTATGGAGACAATTCAAATGAAATGTCATACCATGTTTTCAGAGAACAATGAGAAAAACAAGTTTTATTTATAATTTTTGTGAATATTCAAGATCAATAAGTTAAATATTAAACCAGTGCATAAGAAACAAACAAATTTGACAAAAGTAACATTTGCAGTAATCTGACTTAATTTCCAGTCTGTTTTAGCCATTAACTGTCGGATAATTGTAGAAAAAATATCCAAGTTACTATTTACAGTCATTTACATAAAATACAGAAAATAAAATTTTCCACTTCTTAATCCAAATTTCTTGAACTTTCATTATGTACGTCTTGCTTGTTGTGTGATTTGAAGAAAAAAAATCTCACTTGTTGCGAGATTTGAAAAAAAGTTATTGGTAAGTATCATTGCAAGTCTCACTGAATATTAATGCTGTTTAACCCTAAAAGTGCTAACCACAACTTTGATTTTTTTTTTTTTTTTTTTTGTATAATATTTTTCAGACAGAAAAGAATAAAAAAAAAAATTAGAATGTTGTTTTACTAAAATTTTGCTAAGCACATGTTAAAACAGCTATGTGTTTGCTGTTAAAATGCACGTAGTCCTTTCCTATGCCCAGGTCAATACCTTGCAAAGCTTGTAAAAGACCTGTTTCACAACTTGAAACTGATTTTTTTTTATTACCACAACAACCCCTAAATACATGTCAAATGAAAAGGTGCAAAATGTGTTTTTTGATTGCTGAGTACATCAGCATAGTCTCAGCAGGTTAAGTGCATTCTACTTTACCATATTTATCCTGAATATTTGGACCAGCAGGCCTGAGAAAACAGTCTAGACCTAGATCAGATGCCACAGAATGTGGCATCTGATCAAGGTCTAGACTGTTTTCTATTCATCCAGAAGTATTTAGACACATCACAGATAGCTAAATGAACATTCAAATTTAAGGACAAGTATGGTAAGAAGACTTAGGTTTCTGAATATTTAAGATAAATATGGTATCCAATTTCTTAACCCTTGTCATGCTGAATAAATTAAGATGCCATGCCCACTTCTAATTTCCAGCCAGTCAGATTACTTGATCCAGATGGTTGCTATAAATTCACAGGCTTAATGTCAAACAGTGCAGATCCAGATCAGTTGGCTTCTTCAGAAGCCAACTGATCTGGATCTACACTGTTTGCTAAGACAGGGCATGTTGTGTTCAGCAAGAGAAGGGTTAAGCAAATGCTCATCTGGGACAGGATTCGGTAGGAAGATAACAAAAGCCATGATCAGACTGTCTGCATATGCCACAAAATCAACTTTTCTCATGGTGTGGACTCTTTTACAACTGGTCAAAACTTCTGTCCAGGTATGAGGTTCAGGTCATGGGGTCATAGACAAGCAGAGTTTACAAATGAACATTTTTTCTGATCCTCCAAGAAAAACATAATTCTGGAATCATATTAGAATCATCTCAATGAAGCATTCTGTTGAGATTCTTGAATGTTTGTTTTCATGCAGAAATAAGAAAAACATGGTAATTTTTAACACTTAGCCTGCTGGGTAATGATTTCAGCAGATAACATTTTGGAATATTTTTCTTATATTTTGCCAGAAAACAGGCTGACATTTCATGCAAATTTGCATAAAATGTCAAAGACTCTTTTCTTAGGAAAATAAGAAAATATCAGTTTGCCCTTTGCTGAATTAGCGCAGAGAGTGATAAAGGTTAATTTCCAAAAACAAGTTCACCTGGAGTGCTGGTTGGAACATGTAGACAATTATGGGGGCATGTGACACTAGTACTTGTTAGCTTTGATAATTGATTAGACATGCAATTAAGGTGATTAATTGTCTCATTATAGGCCAATAAATCTACATTAAACCTGTATTAACATGGAGCCAATACTATCATAATGGAGAACAAGATGAGCCGCAACTTGAGAAAATGTACCTTAGCACATGTGTACCTTATGAAGATAAAGATCAGCCTGAATAGTCTGATCATTCACATTCCCTGAATCAACCTTGGATCCCTGGCCCCGAGGTTATAAAACTTTTTTCATGCTCAACTCAGCTGAGCATGAAATTTGTCATGCTAATAAATCTCAAATTACTAACAATTGCAAGTTCTTTTTTGTTAAACATAGCAGAGCATGAAAATTTCTCTGCTAATTTTCATATTTATTAGCAGAGAAAATTTCATGCTCAGCTAAGTTGAGCATGAGAAAAGTTTTATAACCTCGGGGCCTGGTTGTCCAAAGAACACCTAGAAAGGACTGATTAGATTACACAAACATGCTGGCTGATCAGTTTTTGCAAGGTACATAATTATGTCCAAAGGTATATTTTCTCATGTCACATTTCAGATGGTAGTTTTTGTGGTTTTGTATTTTTCCTTAGAACATATGTTGTGGGTACTATTAACCCTTGTCATGCTGAATAAATTAAGATGCCACGCCCACTTCTAATTTCCAGCCAATCAGATAACTTGATCTGGGTTTTTGATAGAAATTTACACATTTAATGACAAACAGTGCAGATCCAGATCAGTTGGCTTCTGAAGAAGCCAACTGATCTGGATCTACACTGTTTGCTAAGACAGTGCATGTCGTGTTCAGCAAGAGAAGGGTTAACAAGCTTCTTCACTGACATAATAGCAATTGAATAATAAAAAATGTTTTTGTGCAAAAATAACAAAATCTTTCTTCAGAAATCCCCTTTGTATCACTGTTACAAGTCCCTCTTGGAAAAGCTGTGGTATATACCATAATAACCACAAGTATTAGGACAGATAGGCCTTTGCAGTGTAGACCCAGATCAGATGCCAAATTTTGTGGCATCTGATCTGGGTCTACACTGATTGCCATACATACAGCAATATTTTTTTTTTTTTTTTAAGGTTTTTTTTTTTTTTTATTTAGACTAAACATGTGTTTAAATGTCATAAATACATATATACTGACAAATATATATAGCACATGACTATTTTAAATACGTTTTCATTTGAAATGACAAATTCAAAACCTATCTCTTTAAAAGATTAGTAAAAGAGAAAAAGTTTAGAAAGAGAGAGGGGGTTGTTGAGAAAAGTTGGTAGACACGGCTGTTGGATACAGCAATATTTTAGATACTTCAACAGGTAGTAGAATGGAAGATTTCAAATTTTATAACAAGTATGTCCCAACACTTAGAGTAAATATGATAACTCCAGGTAAGAGATTGTTTTTCTTTCTTCTGCACAAAATTATATGTTGTGTGTATTCCTAGGAAGCACCTCACCAAGCTACTTCTAATTAATCCACAGAATAAGTTTTTGTGCAGAAATTAGGAAAAATATCCAAACTTTTTGGTTAAAGCATCTCATAAGTTGCTATGCTTACTACATCACATACATATAGCTTTCGATCATATCAGAAGCAATACAGTCCACCCCAAAGATATAATGACCGGGGACTTGTTAAGGAGGAATATTTAGTGACAGTCTTTTCAATAACGGGAGGCAGGAGGATAAATTGCCTTCTGTTCTTCCACCATAGCCTTCTACTTAAAGCTTTTTGAACTTTTACAGCATTTTGAAATTTTTTTTTTTTTTTTCTTTTTTCTCAGAAAATAGGCTCTGACTTGACATTCCATATTTCAGTTGTGAATCTAAATCATTATGAAAACACGCCTATTCAAATATACTGTAAACTTAACAACCAAAAAAGGGAAAAAATTCCGATAAAAAATTCTGATATTTTTCATATTTCTGCTCAAAATATAGATTGTGGGTACTCGTTAGAACCGCCTCGGCGAGGCGGTTCTAACGAGTACCCACAATCTATGTTTTTGAGCAGAAATAAGAAAAATAATGTATACCCCTGTAAACCCCAGTTTTACTATATAAAAGGGGGGTTGAAGGGAGTCAAAATTATATAGGTATGTTTTCGTGATGGGGAATCCAGTCAGAATTTCAGTACAAAACTCAGTGAACATAAAAAAAAGATGCTTAAACCCAGTCCTACTGAACCAGGATTATGTCCTGCCTTTGCAAACAGTGTAGATTCAGAAGAAGCCAACTGATCTGGATCTGCACTGTCTGTCATTCAGTATGTGAATTTATATCAACAACCTGAATCAAGTAATCTAACTGGCTGAAAATAGGAAGTGGGCAGGGCATCTTAATTTATTCAGCATGACAAGGGTTAAAATGTCCAACAGATATACACCAGGTCTGAATGTAAGACTTCAGAATCCTGTTACAACAAGAATGTGGTAATGGATCACATTGTGAGGACCTACCATGTCCGACTGGGACTGGGAGGCAGGGTGGCAAAAATTATAAACTGGGAAGACAACAAGAGAGACAGTAGGTCTGTGTGTATGCGATAAACCAGGTTCAGTGGCATGGTACCTGTGTAACATTTGTAACCAGTCTAGTGGTATTCAGTCTAAATCCCAAGGTGTCATAAGGTCAGGGTATCAATCTTGATCACGGATCTTGATGAAAGACGAATTGTAACAAATAAGTGACAATTTCAGGATATGCTAGAATACCAAGGATTCTCTATACAAAGAAGAAGCCTTTTTAATGGCCACAACAATTTCCCGTAAGTCTAAGGGACCTTTCAGATGCTGTGGCAACTGACCAAAATTGCTGATGTTTTTTGCCAATGGACATACTTTATACAAACTTTGAATTTTACCTAAAATATTTCGTAATTTAAAACTTATGGTTGCAATGGCAACCAATCCAAAAATGTATGGGCATAAAAGACAACGACAAAACCTTTGCAAAGGGTCACCAAGGAACAGTGCTGTGCCCAGTTTATTAGTTGTAATATTCAGGATGAGTATATAACCCTTGCCATGCTGAATAAATTAAGATGCCACACCTACTTCTAATTGTCAGCCAATCAGATTACTTGGTCCAATCTGTAGATACAAATTCAAATTCTTAATGACAAACAGTGCAGCTCAGAAGCCAACTGATCTGGATGTACACTGTTTGTAAAAGCAGGGTATATCCGGGTTCAGCAGGACCAGGGTTAAGGGCAAAAGTCTGCCTGAAACATCTGTTTTATGAATTCTACAATAATTTGTGTGGGTGGCACTGATTGTATTACATGGTTACTTAAATCCAGACAAAAATTCTTTTTAAGTTGGTACAAAATGATACTGTGTTATACATCAATAAACAGATGTTCAAATAAGAAATATGTGATGCCCAACATGAGAAATGGACTCTTATGTGTTAACAGCAAAGGCCCAGATCAACTTGTGCATCCATCCAACTGAAAAAGCCTGTCTGGCCAATATATCATAGCTCCAGATAAAGTGTTTGTTTTTGTTTTTTTCAACCAAAAAGTAATGATATTTTTCTTATTTTGCTACAAAACATATGCTGAAGGTACTCATTAGAAGCACCTCAGCGAGGTGCTTCTAATGAGTACCTGCAACATATATTTATGTGGAGAAATAAGAAAAATGTTACGTAGATACCCCCTCTTATCTGGAGCTATGAACTTATTCTACATTAGCCATTGATTCTGTAATGGGGAATGGAGGCCCTGATCAGACTGCAAAGATCTCCGCATTCTCTGTATATGTGATGAGGGAGTCCCATAACTCTAGATAAGAGAGGGATTAGGTAAATGTTCTTGTTTCACCATGAAAACATATGTTTTGGGTACTCATTAGAAGCACCTCTGCAAGGAACTTCTGTTGAGAACCCACAACAGATGTTTTTGTGGAGAAATAAGAAAAATATCAATACTTTTTGTCAGAAAAAAAAAGCTCCTCTTTATTTGGCGCTATGAGGAACCTTTTCTTTTTCTTACAGTGAGCTACTTGTCTGGTATAAGCTTGTACATGATGATCCTAAAATTTTGAATAACTTATTCCATACTTTTTTTTTTGCATAAATTTTGCTTGTTATGCAGTTGTTTCTTATAATACTTCATGGAATGGCAAAAAGTGTAGACCCTGATCAAACTGCTCCTTCAGTTTCAGCTGGGTGCACTGTTTGCCACACCTTTTGGGCTTTTGGACCTGCGTCCGTCCGTTAACATTTTGTTTGCATATGCCATTTTGTCAGCACTCTGCTGAGTGTATCAGGGCTTTTGGACCTGCTTTTTTAGCTCACCTAGGCAGAAGGCTCCAAGGGAGCAACCGATAATAGGATGGTAGGCCATCCGTCCTCCGTCGGTCAGCACTTTTGACCATCTCCATAGTCTGTAGGCTGATCTCAATCATTTCTCATCTATAGCATGTCTTTTGTGGGGCATCACTGACATATGCATTTCATGGAAATCAATAAAAACCTTGGTTACAATAGGAAAATACTTGTCATCAGGATAACTTGTTTAGTTTTAACTGGATCTTCCTGAAACTTGCAGATAAGGTGGACATGGATAAAATCTCAGATCAGTTCGAAAACTGGTCAGATCAGATCACTAATCTTAGAGTTACATCGTCTTGATTGCTGAAAATTTTCATCAGCATAACTCATTCAGTTTTGATTGTATCTTCCTGAAACTTGCAGATAATGCGGACATGGATAAAATCATGGGTCAGTTCAAAAACTTGCCAGATCAGATCATTAATCTTAGAGTTACATCCCCTTGACTGCTGAAAAACCTCTGTTTGACTTTGTCATTAACGTAACTCATTCAGTTTTGATCAGATCTTCCTGAAACTTGCAGATAAGATGGACATGGATGAAATCTCGGGTCAGCGTAAAAACTGACCAGATTGGATCAGTTTTTTTAGAGTTACACCCCTTGATTGCTGAACCCCTTGATTGCTGAAAAAAGCCTTTATTTGACTTTATTATCAGCATAACTTGTTCAGTTTTGATCACATCATTTTTAACTTGCTATCATTTTTAACTTGCTGATAAGGTAGACATGGACAGTTATGTCCCCTTGACTGCTGAAAAGCTAATATTTGACTGTAATCTGCATAACTTGTTCAGTTTTGATTGGATCATCCTGAAACTTGTAAATAAGGTGGACATGCATGAAGTCTTGGATGAATTAAAAATCAGATTATTTAGAGTTATGTCCCTTTGATTGCTGAAATGCCTATTTTCGACCTTGTCATCAGCATAACTCCTCTAGTCTTGATCAAATTTTCTGAACCTTTCATATAAGATCGGGTTGAAACTTGGTAGACAATTAGACCATGGGGTGATACAGCGCATATTGTTTTGAGGTTAAAGTTCTCCAAATTTAAAAGACTTTTCAGTCATGACTTCATTTCAGTATATCTTCTTCTACAGTTTTCATCGAATGTGGTCAGCGCAGACTATGAGGTGGTACAGTGCATATTATTTTGAGGTTACAGTACACCAAATTTTGATAGAGTTATTACTCTTTAAAGATTGTTCAGATATGACTTCATTTCTGGTAAACTCCTCCAACAGTTTTCATTGGATCGGGTTGAAACTTAGTGAACAGTTAGACCATTAGACCAGGAGGTGGTTTAGCATATTATTTTGAGGTAACAGTACACCAAATTTACACTGAGTGACCTACCTTTACATACTTTTCAGCACAGGTGAGCGTTGCAGACCATCATGGTCCTCTTGTTTATTAGCTCACCTGAGCTCTGCTCAGGATGAGCTATAGTGATCACTTTTCGTCCGTCGTCCGTCCGTCTGTGCGTCAGTGCATCTGTGCATCCGTGCGTCCGTCCGTTAACATTTTCAAACGGCTTCTCCTCTGAAGCCGCTGACCCAATTTTGCTCCGATTTCATGTGGAGCCTCCTTAGGGTGGGGGAACGAAAGTTTGCTAAAATGGTTGCGGTCCGTTGACCAAGATGGCCGCCATGCCCATATATAGTAAAAACCTTTAAAAATCTTCTTCTCCATAACCGAGGATGCCTTGGGGCTGAATCTTTGCAAGAATCATCAGGGACGAGAGGTCTACCAAAGTTGCTAAATGAATTGTCGTACGTTGACGTTTGACCTTTTTACGGCAAGGTCAAGTTTGCTTCCCTATGCTTTTCTATGGGAAAAACCTTTAAAAATCTTCTTCTACAAAACCGAGCACACCTTGTGGCTGAATCTTTGCATATATCATCGGGAACGGGAGGGCTACTAAAGTTGCTAAAATAATGGTTGTACATTGACATTTGACCTTTTTGCGGAAACGTCAATTTTGCTTCCTTATGCATTTGTATGGGAAAAATGTTCAGAATTTCAAACAACTTCTCCTCTGGAGCCTCTGGGCCAATTTTGCTCAAATTTCATATTGAGCCTCCTTAGGTTGGGGGAACGAAAGATTGCTAAAATGGTTGCAGTTCATTAACCAAGATGGCCGCCATGCCCATATATGGTAAAAACCTTTAAAATCTTCTTATCCAGAACCGAGGATGCTTTGGGACTGAATCTTTGCATAAATCATTGGGGACGGGGGGTCTACCAAAGTTGCTAAAATAATGGTTGTACACTGACATTTGACCTTTTTACGGCAAGGTCAAGTTTGCTTCCCTATGCAGTTGTATGGGAAAAAAACATTTAAAAATCTTATTCTCCAAAACCGAGGATGGCTTGTGGCTTAATCTTTGCATATATCATTGGGAACGGGCGGTCTACCAAAGTTGCTAAATAATTGTCATACATTGACATTTAATCTTTTTACGGCGAGGTCAAGTTTGCTTCTGTATGCATTTGTATGGGCCCCATACATTTGTATGGAAAAAATGTTGATAATTTCAAATGACTTTTCTTCTGAAGCCTCCGGGCCAGTGTTGCTCAAATTTCATGAGGAGCCTCCTTGGGCAAGAGAATGAAAGATTGCTAAAATGGGCATGGTCCATTGATCAAAATGGCTGCCATGCCCATATATGGTAAAAAAAATTAAAAATCTTCTTCTCCATAACCAAATAAGCCCTGGGCCCTTATCTTTGCACAAATTATGGGGGACAGGAGATCTACCAAAATTGCTAAAATGATGGTTCTATGTTGACATTTGACCTTTTTACCTCCAAGGTCAAATTTGCTTCCCCATGCATTTGTATGGTCCATATACATTTATATTGATAGTATCGAAGTGACTTGTAGATCAACAGTAGTTAAAATTGTTCTGGTTGGAAATCTTAGATGGCCATCATCTTGTTTATATTTATTATATTTCCCTGCCACTGTGCTGTTTACATGTATAACATCATGATTCTTCAGAAACCACTTAGCCAATTTCCACCAAATTTCACATTGATCCTACTGTTGAAATGTGATTGATAGTTTATTCAAATGATCCATGACTGTCAGGCCCATATTTTCTTCGTCAAAACTAAGAACTGCTCAAATGATGATATTTTAATTAGTTGTGATGATAGGATTGGAAAAATGTTGCATAACATCTGCATGTCTGCAGTGGCTGTGTCAGTCAGGTGAGTGAGCCGTGGCCCGTGGGCCTCTTGTTTTTGTTATTGTTTCATTTTAGCTCTCTGCAGATGAACTGAATGGATGATGACAAACACAAGATATGTTGTTTTTTTTCCAGAAATAGGGCTTGATGTCAATCAAATAAAATGACATGCTCATAAATGCAATGTCAAGCCCCTATTTTCTGTGAAAAATAAGATTTTTTTTTTTTTTTTTAACTTTTTACATGTCATTTCACTGACATTCAAATTCAGGTTCGAAAGCATAACAGGACACACTGATATTGCAGTGCACTCTGTTGAACTTCTGACCAGGTCAACAAATATCAAGGTCAGTTCTTAATCACCAGCCTTATTATTTTAATTAGAATATATCAGTAAATAAATTATGTTAATCTAGTGTCCATTACATCTTATTAAAAACTGCATAAAATTAACTGTGGCAGTGGGTGTGCACACATTATCTTTATCATTACTTTGATGCTGGCTAAAATAAGCATACCATTTTGTAATTCTTTTGTAATTCTTAAAATACTAATCTCAAGTGGAGCAGATGGCATTAATATACTTATTTTTCCAAGAAAATAAGATGGCATTTCATGTGAATTGTCTGAGAATACAGCTTAATGCTTCATTTTAATTATCCCCTATGAGATGATTTCCCTAAAAGGCATAGTTAGTCAGCTTAAAAGTTCTGCTAACTGTCATCTGCAGCATGACAATTGTTACTTCCTCTCAGTGTCCATCCATCCAGTAGCCCCTCTCTAAGTACCTCCACTCCATCCCAGAACTGACCATACCCTTGCATCTATTACAGTTCTGCACATAGCATAGTTAATTCTATGCACTTAACCCTTGTCCTGCTGAACCTGGATATACCCTGCCTTTTCAAACAGTGCAGATCCAGATCAGTTGGCTTCTGAAGAAGCCAACTGATCTGGATCTGCACTGTTTGCCATTAAGTATGTGAATTTATAGTAACAACCAGGATCAAGTAATCTGACTGGCTGAAAATTAGAAGTGGGCGTGGCATCTTAATTTATTCAGCAGGACAAGGGTTAAGGGAGCTGGATACATTTTCAGAGGAAGCAATTCTTTTGAATTGTTTTTGCCAAAAGGGGTCTTTTAGAGAAGACTTTTTTTCAGAAGGTCTTGGTATGTAGGAGAGCCAAACATGAAGTCACAAAAGTTGTATCCCTGGTAAAAACTGGCAGAAAAGAAGTGCAGTTTTCCTGATGGCACATTTCATTCTTTTTGTTACCTATCTACAGTAAACCATTCCCCTTATATTGCTTTGGCTTGGAACTACAGACCAATTATCATTTGATCCAATCACTGATGGTGTCAACAGTATTATAACTCATAAATAAATTCTAGGAAGTTTTAATGCTTATCATGCTGATGACATATTGGAATAACGTTTTCTTATTTTTCATACAAAAAAAAAAAAAAAAAAAAATGAAAATTTTCAGATAAGAAACTCTGACATTTTTCATATTTCTGTTCAAAACATAGATTGTGGGTACTCATTAGAACTGCCCCAGTGAGGCAGTTCTTACGAGTACCAACAAGCTATGTTTCCCCCCCCCCCCCCCCCCCCCAACACTTTTGCATTTCAAATTGTATTTTTATGAACCTACTCAACTTTGAGCTGAAATAATGCATTTTTACATGTATTATTGTTGAAAAATTATTTCATTTGATCGACCCAAGCTTTGTCATAATTTTACTTTTATTTTTATTCCTCCCTCTCTACAGAAGATTTTTTAAAAAATCTCTGGTAAACCTAAAGATAAAAAACTTTGGCCTTAGAGTGCTTCCTCACTGAAATATCTGATATTATATTCAACCAAGTACCTTATACAGACACTGAGCCACCCAGTTTTTTCTTAACCCATTGTAGTCAGAGACCCGTTAAAGGGTACTTGGCAAACGTGCACACCCAGATCAGACACTGCAGAATGATCAGGGTCTCCAATGTTTGCAAATAGTTTAGCCATTTTTCTCTAGGAATATGCAAATCTCATAGCCTCACCACCCTAAAATTGAAATTGGACTCTTCCAATATATAGTGTGGGAAAGTCTATTCAGTCTACAATGGGTTAATCCATTAGACTGAATAGACTACCCCGATTCCTTGATAAAAGTGGCTTAACTATTTGCAAGCAGTGGAGACCCTGATATGTTTGCCAATTAGCCTTCTGAGGTCTTAAGACTCTGTGTGCCAAGCAAAAGAGCAGCTACTATCATTTGTGAAGTCTTTGTTATAACTTGGATGGGAATTGAACCCATAACTTTTCTGGATGCAATAGCATGCTTTAACAACTGGGCCACTCGACCAAATATTGTTGGCTGTTGGAGAGGGAATTTTATTACAGCCCAGTGAATGCTATTAAGTTTATGTTGAGCTGGTCAGTTAAAGTATGGTAAATGTCCTAAAATTTCGTACACCAAAAAAGGCCAATAAAATTCATATGCAAACAGTGCAGCCCCAGATCAGACTGCTCCTGAAGGAGCAGTCTGATCAGGGTCTACACTGTTTGCCTTTTTTACTAAGTATCTTAAGAAACATTGCATAAAGAGCAAAATTTAGACAAAAAGGGTAAGGAATAAAGTGTTCGAAATTTTAGGACATTTACCTTACTCACACTTTTCCTGGGCAGGCTTTGTCCTCTAAGAACTTGCCCAGTACTTGTGCACATACTTTAGCAAGTACATGACATTTGACAACTTCCCTTCTTGAATCAACGGAGAATGATCGTAGAAAGGATTTCATGACACATACTTTAGCAAGTACCTGACATTTGACAACTTCCCTTCTTGAATCAACGGAGAATGATCGTAGAAAGGATTTCATGATACATACTTTTAGCAAGTACCTGACATTTGACAACTTCCCTTCTTGAATCAACGAAGAATGATCGTAGAAAGGATTTCATGACACATACTTTTAGCAAGTACCTGACATTTGACAACTTCCCTTCTTGAATCAACGGAGAATGATCGTAGAAAGGATTTCATGACACATACTTTAGCAAGTACCTGACATTTGACAACTTCCCTTCTTGAATTAACGGAGAATGATTGTAGAAAGGATTTCATGACACATACTTTAGCAAGTACCTGACATTTGACAACTTCCCTTCTTGAATCAACGGAGAACGATCAAAGAAAGGATTTCATGATCAATCTCCATGAAAGTTATGTGGCTCAGTTGGGTTTTGAGCTTGCGACCCTTGGAGTCAGTCGCACTACCAACAGCCTATGGAGCCTGGCTTATCGTTGACTGAACTCATATCTGGTACATGATATTGTGCAGCATTTTGTTCAGCATGTAGTTTACTCAAGATGGCAGAACATGGAGACTGAAAAATGGTGAGTATTTTTATTCATTTGCTACAAACAGCTTCTGATTTCAAAACAAAATTGATCAACTCACTGACATTTTAATAGACTGGGAATTAATTCACTGTTTCAAAGACAGAATTTAACCAAAAAACACAACAGAAACCTACTTTTTTCAATGGAAACAGGAAATGACATGTATAAGCTTACGGCTTGCTTTCAGTTCCAGGAACACTGATAGATTATGTTTACAGGGATGTAATTTTAAGACTTGGTATGCTAGGTAAAAAATTCAGCAGGCAACATTTTGAAATATTTTTCAGATTTTTTCCATAAAATAGGATTTGACATTTCATGCAAATTGTTTCCTTAGGAGACAACTTGCATGAAATGTCAAAGCCCATTTTCTGGGAAAAAATAAGAAAAATATGATCAATTTGTAGTCGAGTTAGCCCAGAGAGTGGTTAAAATATTGTTAAAATCTCTAAAATTTATTAGTCGTGCTATGGCTATCAAATTCATGACAGTGATTGGTTAAGAGTGCAAAATCTAGATACTGTCTTTGCTCCTAGTATTTGGACGGATGCACCTGAGCAAAGATTGTTTGCCACAGAACAAAGCATCTGATCAGGATCTTCACTGTTTGCCAAAATCCAACAGTTTTTTGACACATGAACAAGTCTAGTAAAGAGGACATAATCAAATTTTAGTTACCACTCTGTGGGTAGATTCAGCAGATGACAAACTGACGATAGTTTTCTTATTTTTTGCACAAAATAGGCTTTGACATTTCATGCAAATTGTCTCCTTAGGAGACAATTTGCTTGAAATGTCAAAGCCTATTTTCTGGGAATAATAAAAGAATTTCAAATTTTGTCTGCTGAAATGTTTATCCAGCATGCTAAGTGTTGAGTACTGTAAGGAGCAAATACTCAGGGTAAATATGGTGCAAGGTATCAAAGTAATCTTGCAATCATGGCTTATGCTAGAACTTATTTCTTGAAATTATTACTTGAAATTTTAAGCAAAATTCTTTCCCTTTATAACAGACCCCTTTTCTTAAGTGATGCAAAACAATTTAGCAGAATTGCTATCCCTGTAAATGTATCTAGCTCCCTTAACACTTAACATTTTGCATGATGACATTTTGAAACATTTTCCTTATTTTTCCTAGAAAATAGGATCTGACACTTCATGCATAGTCTCTTTGATTTTCCTAAAAAATAGGATCTGATGCTTCATGCAATTTGTCTCCTTCAGAACCAATTTGCATGAAGTATCAGATCCTATTTTCAAGGAAAAATAAAAACAAGAGGCCCACGAGCCATGGCTTGCTCACCTGAGTGAAATAGTCACTGCAGATATGCATATGTAATGCAACTTTTTTTCTGTTCTGTCACTGCAACTTATGAAATGATCATCATTTAAGCAGTTCTTAGTTTTGAAGAAGAATAATGTGTTTTGTACATATTCTTCTTCTTCAAATTATTAGTTTTCGGTTGAGGGGCTAGCTAATGCATTTTAAACTGAATAAATTTCAAAATACCAAAACAGCCCAAAAATAGCCCCTAAACCTTGGCTGTTCATTCAGACAGATGGATGGACAATCAAAATTTCGGATGGTATAACAATACACTTGCCACTCCTTGTGGCGAGGCATAAAAATGCAATTTAACCATTTCCCATTATAAGTCAATGAGAGCTTTCTGTCTCCATGGCAACCAAACCAAGAGGCAGACCACCATAATTTTAGCTATTTTGAATTGCCCTTACCCAAGCAACTTTTGTACCAAATTAGAGTCATACTGCTTCAGTGGTTTCGAAGTTGTCGTTTGAAAAATTCCTTTTTCAAAACTGAATGTTGCCATAGCAACCAAACAAAATGGCCATCGGTCATATAACATAAAAACTGGGTAGACAATCATCAGCGATCATAACTGCCAAATATGGCTCACATCACTTCAATGGTTATGGAGCAAGTGCAATTTAACCATTTTCCCATTATAAGGGAGCTTTCTGTTGCCATGGCAACCAAACCAAGAGGCAGACCCCCAAACTTTTCATTATTTTGAATTGTCCTTACCCAAGCAACATTTGTACCAACTTAAAGTCTTACGGCTTCAGTGGTTTTGGAGAAGATGTCATTTAAAAAATTCCTTTTTTTAAAAATTAATGTTGCCTTGGCAACCAAACCAAATGGCCACTGGTCATCAAACATATAAATTGGGTAGACAATCATCAACTGATCATAAATGCGAAATATGGTTCACATCACTTCACTGGTTATGGAGAAAATACAATTTAACCATTTTCCCACTGTAAGTCTATGGGAGCTTTCTGTTGCCATGGCAACCAAACCAAGAGGCAGATCACCATAATTTTAGCTAGTTTGAATTGTCCTTACCCAAGCAACATTTGAATCAAATTAGAGTCACACTGCAGCAGTGGTTTTGGAGGAGTTGTCATTTAATACATTCCTTTTTTTAAATTTAATGTTGCCATGGCAACCAAACAAAATGGCCACTGGTCATCAAATGCACATACTGAGTAGACAATTATCAGATGATCATATTTGCCAAATATGGTTCGCATCACTTCACTGGTTATGGAGAAAATACAATTTAACCCTTTTCCCATTACAAGTCTATGGGAGCTTTCTGTTGCCATGGCAACCAAACCATGATGCAGATCACCATAATTTTAGCTATTTTGAAATCCCCCCCACCAAAGCAACATTCTTACCAATTTGTTGTCTGCTGAATCTGCTCACAGAGTGCTAAGTGTTAAGTGTGCAAGGAATTAACTATGCCTTTGGGAGACTTGTGATAGATGCAAGGGTATGATCCATGCTGGGGTGGAGTGGAGCATTGCTCTAAACAAGACATTTTTTTTTTCCAACTTAAAAGTAGATATTTTTTTCTTATTTCTCCATGAAATATTTACTGTGGGTACTCATTAGAAGCACCTTGCAGAGGTACTTCTAATGAGTACATGTACCCACAGTATATGTTTTCATGGAGAATAAGCAAAAATATTATGTGGATGCCCCATCTTATTTGACGCTACAGTTGAGTTGGTGAGGTAGATGGACACAAGGAAGTTACTAGACTGGCTCCAGTCTCTAGTGACTAAATATTTATTCTTTTAACCCTTGTCCTGCTGAACCCGGATATATCCTATTTTGCAAACAGTGTAGATCCAGATCAGTTGGCTTCTGAAGAAGCCAACTGATCTGGATCTGCACTGTTTGCCATCAAGTATGCAAATTTATAACAACAATCTGGATGAAGTAACCTGATTGGCTAAAAATTAGAAGTGGGTGTGGCATCTTAATTTATTCAGCAGGACAAGGGTTAAGTCTGCTTGATACATCCACTAAAACAGAATCAATATAATATCATGATAATTGAGGCTGGTCACTTGATTTGAGAAATCGGGAAAGAAAAATTGAGGTTCATTTGATTCTATAAGTACAATTAATGTACTTTTATGTAGTCATTGCTTAAATCAATAGACTGAAGCTAGTCTAGGAAGCTACCAGTAGGGCAGGGAAGGCCATGCAGCCGAGGTGGGGGAATCCAAACAAAAGAATACCACTATTTTAGTGGAGATCCTGGATTCTTTAATAGGGGCTCAAAATTTCTGAGGGAGTGCAATTTGATCAAACTACTGTACCTACCCTTAGTGTTTTGACAGACAGGTCTTGAAGCAAACAAAGTAGACCCAGATCAGATGCTGCAGAACATGGTCTAGACTGTTTGCCACTCACCTAACAATTTTAGACACATTCACAGGTTGTAACAGGGACTTGTGAATTGTATTAAGTACAAAGGAAAGAGTTAGGTGTGTGAATATTCTGGGCAAATATAGTATCCAAAATTTCCTATGAAAATAAAATTTTAGTCAAAGAGGGGTTCCACCCCCACCCATATCCCCCATGCCTCACCCTTATTATATATGTTTACTAACTCAGTAGGAAATCAATTAAGAAAGACAAGTTTAATTTTTGACTTGTGTATTTAATTTGTTCAACATCTGATCAACATGGCAGTAGCTTTTTAGGTACATTAACCCTACAAGCACCCTTAACGAAAAACCCCGTGTAGAAAGGTACCCTAAGCATTGCAAACAGTGCTAACTCAGACTGGCAAATCCATAGTTCAAGATAAGAGAAGATATTCACATGACCTTTTTTCTTACTTCTCCATGAAAACATGCTGTGGGTACTCATTAGAAGTGCCTTCGTGAGGTGCTTCTAATGTGTACCCACAACATATGTTTTTGTGAAGGATTAAGAAAAATATCAATACGTTTTAGATGAAAAAAGGCATCTTATCTGGAAATACACTTGCGGTCTCTCTTCTATGTCATTCTATTAGTCCAGATTCTCCGAAGTCCGACTATTAGGTACAGGTAATGAGCAGCTCCTGATCAGACTGTTTGGATGCCCGAGTTGGTCTGAGTCTGAGCATTCTAGATATAAGGTACATTTTTACCTGCCACTGTTTAGATGTTTGTGTGCCAGGAACAAGTGGGTTAATGTTGAACAACCTAAATAATTAGTAATTAACCACTTCAGCTACCAAAGATGATTACACCAGCAGAGGAGAATTCTGGGTAAAATTTCAGCAGACGACATTTTGAAATATTTTTCTTAATTTTCCCAGAAAATAGGCTTTGATACTTCATGTAAATTGTCTCCATTGAAGACAATTTGCATTAAATGTCCATTTTCTGTGAAAAATAAGCAAAATATTATCAATTTGTTGTCTGCTGAATTAGCCCAGAGGGTGGTCAAGGTTAAGGAGGCGTATTTGGTGAGAATTTTGGGATATTTTTTCTTATTTCCCCATAAAATGTATGTTGTGGGTACTCATTAGAAGCACCTCAAATGTTTGGTAATTTTTTATTATTTCCCATTAAAATATATGTTGTGGGTACTCACTGAAAGCACCTCACCGAGGCTCTTTAGCGATTACCTACAACATATAATTTTATGGAGAATTGTAGAAAATTATGTCAGAATTCTTGTCAAATACTCTGTGCTTACAAATAGAGCTGCAGGTAAGAGTATTCAGAAAAATATTTTTTTCTTATTTCTCAACAAAAACACATGTTGTCAATACTCATTGGAATCATCTCATTGAGGAAAAAACATCTAAACTATGCTCACATAGCTCCAAATATGAGATTTTTTTCATTATAATTTTCTTTTATCATTTTATTTTCAAAATATATATCTTTTTAATTTTAATTTTAACTTATTTTGTGAAAACGTCTTGTTTGTACATTACAATTGTCCCAAGTAGGCAATTCTACTATACATACAAAGGCTTTAAAATGACCCCTCATCCAAGCGTTCGTGATGGATGAGGGGCATTATTGGAATGAGACCTGAGGCCTCGAGCATGTATGACATTAGCAATTAACCTGGCTAGGAACTACCTGGATGCTCTTTTAAAGATTTTAAACCTGGAGTATATATGGTAATACCATGTGACTGAGCCATATATAACCAGGTATTCATTGTTCAGCACTTCATATTTTCAAAGTTATTTTGTTGCCTTACTAAAATAACTGAATAATGGGAGGGTACACACAAAATACATTCCGCTGTGGAAACACTCTTTCATCTCACCAAAGGGATTGGGTCATACATGCTCGAGGCCTCAGGTCTCATTCCAATAATGCCCCTCATCCATCACGAACGCTTGGATGAGGGGTCATTATTTTCATTTCGACCTTCGGCTCTCTCACATGTATGACATTAGCATCTTTAAAGTAAGGCAACAAACCAATCAACAAATAATGAAATACCAGCAGAATATAATGGTTTAATTGATGAAAAAGATTCCACTAACTTATGATCATACCAAATCAAAAAATATTCAATGAGGAACTTTCCTTGAATAGTAATGGAAAAGTATGTCAAAATACGAATTAAGTTCCAAACTAGTGAAAAATATATAGAAGAGACTAATATGCAATTATGTGCTGAGTAATGGAAGCTGGAAAGCTAAAAAACACTTTCTATTACGTATTTTTATACACTTTCAAGTCAATATCAAGAAACTCCAAATTAAGTTGAGTTTCTTCTTCATCCTTCACAGTTGTTACATAATGATAATTATTTGTATATATTTTTTCCCAAACTAGTTACTTTAACTGGTATTTTGTCTGTTAAAATACAAACTATTCTTTCTCCAGAACATATCTAATAGTTAAACATGAAAAATTTTATGAAAAAGAGCTGAAATAAAATTACTTTTCAGTAGCTGATGTAAATCTCTGCTAAATAAAAGAACGTAAGGCTATACACTGTAAATATGATTTTTCTGCCTTGTAAGAAGAAGGCTATACACTGTAATATGATTTTTCTGCCTTATAAGAAGGCTATACACTGTAATATGATTTTTCTGTCTTATAAGAAGGCTATACACTGCAATATGATTTTTCTGCCTTATAAAAAGGCTACACACTGTAAAAAAAAAACAACAACAAAAAACAAAACAAAAAACAAACAAAACTACCGGTATTTCTGCCTAAAAAGAAGTGTTCATGATAAATAATAAATTTGTATCAAGTAGAACACAATATTTGATGTGCACTGCAGATATTGCAAACTGACCTGCAGAATAAGAATTTGCATTATTTTGTTCTTTGAACAGCTAAGAAGATAGCATACATGTTTAAATTATTCCGGTAAAACTGTTGGTGTACGGTTTGGTAAGATCATAGATCATCTGAGTTTTACTAAGATCACATAATGACCTCTAAAAAGCACAGTTGCTGGTAAAAAACTGAAAGAAGTTATTTTTATAGTATTATTTATACACTGAATTTTCTAATTTGAATTTTCTAATTCAGATAATTTGATATCAAGCACTAAGTCTAAATGGTACTAAAAACGCTTCAGTTTACTATCAATATTCTGTGCATATTGAATTTGCATGACTACAAAATAAGCTCATATGGGATATAGTACATTCATCTCGTGTTATTTTTTGTTGGTATATAGATCTGGATATGCCAGAATATAGGCATGGATATGCTCTATCAGACCATATCTAATTTTTGTACAAAAAAAGAAAAAATATTCCAAAATAAAGAAAAAGAAATTTTGATCACCAGCAACCTCCTGAATATGTGAAAAAATATAACCAGAATTTAAAAAAAAAAATCTAAAGCAGGATTTCTTCATTTTTTAAAAATTCAGTTTAGCATTGGTCCTTTTTAGGCCATATAACTGTTTCTGGTCCTTTCTAGGCCATGTAACCACTGTCTTTCTAAGGTCATATGTTGAACTATAGCTCTAGTCCTTTTGAGGCCATATAGATCTTTTTAAGCTTATAAAGTTCTATGAACTAATGTTCTATACGAAAATTGCTTATGCAAATGTATATTTCAGCATAGTTAATCAGTAGCATTATGGAGTAAACATTATAAAACTGATTCAGTCTTTCATAGGAACCCTATGAATAAACTTTCAACAAGACCTTTAATTTATTGCTGCTTTTTCAGAAAAGTTTTGTTCGAACTCACCCAACTGAGCTTCCCTATAAATATCATTATTATACATGGAAGGAGGCTTTACTATAATATATCTTAAATTCATTTCATAATTTCTTTATTTACTCTAAATAATGTAGTTTTACATAATGTTCTCTCCACTGAGAAGAGAACTTCCAAAACATGTTTTTTGTTTTTTATAAAACATGCATATATAATACTGTGTAACGTATGTAACATAATTTCTTATAAGCCCATTATCTTCCTCGAAGACAAAGCTTTTACAGAAAACATCTTCCTATGTGTTTTCTCCTGGGGTGGGGGGTGAGGTAAAGAAAAGAAAATCTGTGGTTTCATAGTCAACATGGAACATTGGAAAAAAGATTCAGCCATGTTTTATTGTGTAATACCCTTTATGTCATAAAGGTAAAATTGTACAGTAATTATCTCAGGGTCACTGTGTAACCAAGCCCAGTACTGTTCATAATACAATATAATTGACAGAAGAACAGTATCAACTGAAGAAGAAATAAAATGACTGCTTGCACTACGTGCTAAGCAAAATAAAACATTTTATTATCAACAAAAAATTTCACAATTTCCAAATTTTACTTTGTAAAGAGCATCCTTACCTGTCCCTTGCTAAGTTAAATATGAAGTGCTGAACAATGAATACCTGGTTATATATGGCTCAGTCACATGGTATTACCATATATACTCCAGGTTTAAAATCTTTAAAAGAGCATCCAGGTAGTTCCTAGCCAGGTTAATTGCTAATGTCATACATGTGAGAGAGCCGAAGGTCGAAATGAAAATAATGTTTTTGTGAAAATTATTTATCAGGATGGCCTCTTACCTGGAATTACTCAAATACTGGACTTACCTTAAGTTTTCAGACAGATGGATTCTGGTCAGGGTCTGCACTGTTTGGCACTCATCCATCAGATTTTAGACACATCAATATGTAGTTATTGGATGTTCATATTTTAGGACAAGTATGGTAAGGAGTTAACCTTTACCACTCTCTGGCCAGATTCAGCAGACGACAAATAGATATTTTTCTTATTTTTCCCAGAAAACAGACTTTGATGTTTCATGCAAATTCTCTCCTGAGGAGACAATTTGCATGAAACATCAAAGTCTGTTTTCTTGGAAAAATAAGTAGATATTTTTTCTTATTTTTCCCAGAAAACAGACTTTGATGTTTCATGCAAATTGTCTCCTTAGGAGACAATTTGCATGAAACATCAAAGTCTGTTTTCTTGGAAAAATAAGAAACTAAGGAGACAATTTGCATGAAACATCAAAGTCTGTTTTCTGGGAAAAATAAGAAAAATATTTCAAAATGTCGTCTGCTGAAATTTTGAAATTTTTACGCAGTATACTAAGCGTTAAGGTGTCTGAATACTAAAGGAAAATACGGTACATCTAGAATGATAAGAGCAATTTAAAGAGTACAATGCTCTTTCAAAACAATGCTGGAAGGAGTTTCCACAATCTGGTCTTCATTTTTTAGCTTTTATCATAGCTTCAGATAAGTAGCTATCCACAAAATATTTTTCTTGTTTCTCTGTATGTTGTGGGTACTCACCAAGGTACTGCCACAACATATGTTTTTGTGGAGATATAAGAAAATACCAGGATTGTTTGCTTGAAAATAATGAAGATATTCCAAATTTGTCGGCGTAAGGCAAGCGGGAGTACTCTCCTTATTCTTCTACCTGGGTCCAGTTGTTCAAAGCTAACGACATCGTTAGTTAACGATTCGTTAAAATATACACCGAGTGATACCCAAACTTTTTGCTGAAAATATGTGAGTAGTTTTTGCAGTGCAAAAGCTACTCACATTTTTTCAGCAAAAAATATCAGAATATTGTATATTGAATCTGCTAAAACAGTTAACGAAATGACCCTTAACAAGCTCATTAAGCTAACGATGCTTTGAACAACTGGGCCCTGGTGTACATAGATGAACTCCTAAATGAAATTGAATCAAGTCATTTAGGATACTGTATAGGCAATATAATATATAACTATCTTACATATGTAGATGATTATTATCAAACTCATCAAACATTTTACAATTGCTCTGGATTAGTGTATATCATCATCATTGGATTTTTGATTAACATGCAGGTACAGGGGCAACATCCACATCAGTGGGCCCCCTTCAAGGAAGCTGGCTTGCTGCACGCATGACAGATCTCACACCAGATCTCCAGGTGTATCTATCATGAGGGTCGATAGTCAAAAGCTTCCCTCTGTGTCAGCTGCTTCCATGTCGTCTTGGGCCTCCCCGGCCCACTTTCCATCAATCTATATGTTACAGGCTGCCTTGACTGCACCCTTGGAGCATTCCATGTGTCCATACCAGCGGAGCCTTCTCTCCTTCATGATGAGGGCCAGATCCTCAATGCCAAGCTGTGCAAGTAGTTCATTGGACATGATGGTGACAATGCCTTGCGGTTTGACATTGCAGACCTGTCTGATCATTGCCCTGTCATTCCGCTGCAGATGTTGGAGGTTTGGCTTTGTTAATGGCCAAGTCTTACTGGCATGGAGCATTGTACTCCACACACAAGAGCTATACACATGGCCACGTGTCTTGAAAGAGAGGTGGCGGGAAGACAGAACTGGTAGCAGCTCCTTGAACTTCTTCCAGGCAGTTTTCACATGTGTTGTGGTTAAAAGTTCACAGCCGCCGGCTGCTGAGAGCATGTCTCCTTGATAGCAAAAGAAAGCTACCACTTCCAGCTTGTCAGGTCCTACTTAGACTTCCCTCTATGGTCCACCGTCCAAGGAGCGTGAAATTCCCTGGCACTGTGTACATCTCTAATCAGGGTCCTTTGTCAAGCGCTTGAGCCCACTGCATTTTTTGTACATCCAGCGCTTGCAGCCATTGCAGAAGATGCTGTTGCTGCCCACTCGTGCGACAGACGGTGCATGGAGATTCGCCTGAACACTGCAAGAGGTCCAGGCGCATACCACAGATCATGATCTTCGTCTTTCCTGCATTTACCCTCAGCCCTTTCTCCTCAATTGCTTCTTTCCAAATCAAGAGCCTCCTGACACATACCGTTATAGATGCAATTCATGCAGACAAATCCTGCGTAATGGAATATCAGGGCCCAGTTGTTCAAAGCTAACGATGTCATTAGTTAAGGATTCGTTAAAATTTACATTGAATGATACGCAAATATGCTGAAATTTTTTGATGAAAAAATGTGAGTAGCTTTTGCAAAAGCTACTCACATTTTTTCAGCAAAAATTATCAGAATATTGTATATTGAATCCACTAAAACAGTTAACCAAATGACCCTTAACGAGCTCGTTAAGCTAACGACGCTTTGAACAACTGGGCCCAGATTTGTAAAGATATCAAGATCCACAAGTCATACAATACATATTAAATTAGATGCTGATACAATTCCCCAAAGAGAGTCAGTTGTACACCTTGGAATTTGACCAAGCAAGAAACAGTATCCAGAACAAGTGAAGCATGACCCCACTGGGTTGACTGGGCCATAAAACCTCAACACAAACAAACAAACCAATTGTCACATACGGGTGCAAAATTGGAACAACCTAAAACAAAATGATTACAATGAATTGAATAAGCTCCAACATCACAAAGTATAAAAGATTCAAAGGTTCAATCAGTATGTGAAATCAGACATGCATGTGTGACAATTAAGCATATGCCCAGCCCATATTCTTATTTTTCAAATTATCATCTTGAATACGACAGAAGTTGCGTAGACACAAACCCTACTATGCCATGTGTATAAGACAAATTTTCTAAGTAAATCGTGGGTATGTGATTCTACAGTAATAGTTCAATCAGAGTTCTGTGACCTTTATGCACATGCTCAGTCTATATCCTTACTATGCATGCAAGTTTCAAACCATTACCTTGAAAACTGTAGGAGTTGCGGAGACACGAACAGTACTATAAAGTGTGACAGACAGATGGAGGGACACACAGACACGTAAGGTGCAAGTTTCAAACCATTACCTTTAAAACTGTAGGAGTAGGTGCAGAGACACGAACAGTACTATAAAGAGTGATAGATGGAGGAATGGACACACAGACATATGATGGAGCATAAAACTATATGCCCTCCTCCATTTCATGGCAGGGGCATAAAACTTTCCACCTACAATGAGACAAACTTGTCACCTGAGCACCAGACCAAACTAGCATGCAGAACCATAATGCCATAAATTAAACAGTCTAGAGTCTAAAAGATGGCAATACACAAAATGGGCCCTTACGGAATTTGCAGACAATACAGGCCCTGATCAGCCTGCAATTTTGTACAGGCTGATCTAGACCTTTATTGTCTGCTTACAGAATCAATAGATAATGTAGTATATGTTGATGAAAAGAGAAGACTTAGATCAGAATGCACAAATGCGCACACTTATCTGGACCTTTGCTGTTTGCATAGGCCTTTTTACCATTTACCATTTTGCGCATTGTATTAGAAATATACTGAAGCAAAGAAAGAAGTTTTTTTTTTTTTTTTTTTGCTTTTCTGTTGTATTTGGTTAGCTGAAGTTTAATATTTTGAAGGTTTAATGCTTAACATGCTCGGGACAACACTTTGAAATATTTTTCTAATTTTTCCTGGAAAACAGGACATTTCATGCATAATGTCTACAGTTGATGCTGATCTGAATCTTCACTGGGTGCACATGTCCAAAGGTACATTTTCTGACACTGCAGCTCATCTATAGAGATAATGAGCTTTTTTGATTGGCTGATAATAACAAAACAGGTTCATTCAGAACCAGACTGCAGATGGCTAGTATTATACCAAGACACTATATGAAGAGCTTGTAATCATAAATAATTCCAACTGATCAGGCTTAATAATTTTAGTACAATTTGATTCGTTGACAGCAAAATCAAAACGGCGTTTATATTTCTACATTGATAACTGTAATCCAGAAACTATTTTCCTGTGTAGATTTCTAAAATCAGCAACTTAACTCAAGTTTTGGATGTAAACATGAACAAGTTGAAATTATAAGGAATGAATTTCATTTTTGTGGATTTTATCAAAATGTCATGCTGCCTTTTTGGGCTTTATTCAGTTTCTGCGAGATTCACTGGCAATTACATATCAATAAAATCCATATAAATGAAATTCATTCCTATAATATACTTTCTTAAAAATGATTCAAACCTGCTGTGTATACTGAAACATTACTGTCAGAACAAACACAATGTTTAACTTTTCCATAGAAAATTGCCATCTTTATTTCATGGCTTTGAGTCTGAAATTTTGACTCAAGTAACAGACAGGTTCAACCCAGCATGGAGTAGGCAAGTACTTGTTGCAGCCCAAGTGAGTCTGTTGCTGTCGTTGCAGCCCAAGTGAGTCTGTTGCTGAGGTTATTTTGTTCAGTCTACCTCAAGTGATGCTTATCCAGACAATTCAATGTAATTCCCAACAATAAAGAAACTATCAGACTTTGTAGCATGCTTCCTTGGTTCTAGTCTGATTGGCACTAAGAGTCACCCTTAAAGTGCCAAGCTTAGTTATAGCAGATGACATTCTAAACTTTTTAAAAATTATTTTTCAGAAAAATAAGTCTTGGCATTTTATGTGAATCATCTGCCAAACAGATGATTCACATGAAATGACAAGCCTTGTTTTTTCTGAAAAAATACATGTACAAAAAAATCAAAATGTTGTCTGTTGCAATTGTGATTAGGATAAAGGGTTAGTTTTCAAGAGAATCTTTTGTCTGTAAGTGCAAGCACATCATAGCTCCTAGTATCTTTCTTATTTCTCAAAAAAACAAAACAATAAAAAGCACATGTTATAGGTACTCATTACATGTGCCTTGGCAAGGCACTTCTAATGAGTACCCACAACATATGTTTTTGTGGAGAAATAAGTAGAATATCATCAATTTTTGGTATAAAAACACCTATTCTGAAGCTATGTGCATGTAACGTTTCATCACTTTAACTCCTTTTAAGATCTTTAACCCTTCTCTTGCTGAGCACGACATGCATTGTCTTATCAAACAGTGTAGATCCAGATCAGTTCAGAAGCCAACTGATCTGGATCTACACTGTTTGTCATTAAATATGTGAATTTCTATCAAAAACCTGGATCAAGTAATCTGATTGGCTGGAAATTTGAAGTGGGTGTGGCATCTTAATTTATTCAGCATGACAAGGGTTAAATTAAATTCTTAGATAACTTGAAGCAAAATCAGCAGTCAACAAATTGGTCACTTTTTTTTCTATTTTTTTCCCCGCAAATAGGGTTGGGCTTTACATGCAAATTGTAAAGGAGACAATTGAAAATAGAATGTCTGACCCCACTTGCTGGTACAAATATGAACTAGAAATGTGTCAGTTAGATACAGATGCTCCCACCCAGGGGCCATCCTCACCTGGAATGAAGCATTTGCAAAAAAAAAATGAAGTTGAGAAAGAACCATAACTCCCATAATAATTGGAGGATTTATCCTAAATCAAACTTGACCTATATTTTATGATTATACACCTGTGTGTAAAATATAAATGCAATACACTAATCTTTTACAAAGATATCAAACCAAAACCATTTTTCGTATATACGGATGGGACGATGAAGTTGAAAAAGGGCCATAACTCCCATAATAATTGGTAGATTTTACCCTAAATCAAACTTGATCTATATTTTATGTACCTTGTGTATGAAATATGAATCCAATATGCTACTCTTTACAAAATATATAGAACAGAACCATTTTTCATACATACAGATTTAACGGTATGTACTGATGTACATACGAACAGCATGATACTATATGCCACCCACTGAAAATGGCGGGGGCATAAAAATGTTTCAAAATGTTGTTTGCCAAAATTTTTTGTCTATCATGCTTAGCTTTTACCTTTACCACTCTCTGGGCCAATTCAGCATATGACAAACTGATGACATTTTTCTTAGTTTTCCCAGAAAACAGCATGGGATGTTTCATGCAAATTGTCATAATTTGCATGAAATGTCTCCACTGGAAACAATTTGCATAAAATGTTAAATGGCTCTACTCAAGTTTTAGGACAAGTATGGTAAGCAATATTTAGGGTAAATATGATATTATAATTTTTTGCTGAGCTTGCAGTATAATTAAAAGATATCTCCACAAGAGATCTAGACTCTAATAATGATATATTTCCTAATTACACACTTATTTAAGTTGTTCATAAATAAATTTGTTTAACCTTTACCACTCACTGGCAGATTCAGCAGACGAAAAACTGATATTTTTTCTTATATTTCCCAGAAAAGACTTTGACATTTCATGCAAATTGCCACCTAAGGAGACAATTTGCATGAAATGCCAAAATCTATTTTCTGGGGAAAATAAGAAAAATATTTTGAAATATTGTCTGCTGAAATTTTTACCCAGGATGCTAAGCATTAATACTGTATGCAATTAGACGTTTTATCTCTTCATCTGCAATTACCATAATATCTTAAAGGGAATGCATACATATTCAGGGGCGGCAACTCTGTCAAATTGTTTCCTGTCCCTTTCTGTAAAGGGATGCAACAAAAGAACATTTTCTTTGGGAGTAAATTCTTTCCTCTTTAAGAGTAAACCCCTTATCCAAAGACTTGTTGTGCAGGAGAGCAAACAGGAAGTTGCAAAAGTTGTCTCCCTATAAAGAAAGATGGAAAATCTACAAAGTGTACCCATGTCATCTGCTAAATGTTGTATGCATCCTGAAGCTAAGGGGAATGGGTAGAATGTAAATGTTTTTTCTCCATGTTAAAAGAGCTTGACACTGCATTTAAATTGTCTCCAGAATAAAAAGTCAAGCCCTACTTAAACCTCCTCTCCCCCCTCCCCCCATCCCCACAAACACACCCATGCACCCACCCTCCCTCCCACCCCCACACACACAAATAATGTCTGCTAAACAGGGCCCAGTTGTTCAAAGCTAACGATATCGTTAGTTAACGATTCGTTAAAATTTACATCGAGTGATACGCAAGTATGCTGAAATTTTTTGCTGAAAAAATGTGAGTAGCTTTTGCAGTGCAAAAGCTACTCACATTTTTTCAGCAAAAAAATCAGAATATTGTATATTGAATCCACTAAAACGGTTAACGAAATGACCCTTAATGAGCTCGTTAAGCTAACGATGCTTTGAACAACTGGGCCCAGATGTTGTCTTTTGATTTACATCTGTAGCAGGATCATGGTTCAACACTTTATTTGATACATATTCTAACAAAATACAGACTTTGGCACTCTTCCTGAAAATTTCTGGAGACTAAGAGTTGGCATACCCTTAACCCTTGTCATGTTGAATAAATTAAGATGCCACGCCTACTTCCAATTTTCAGCCAATCAGATTAGTAGATCCAGGTTGTTGATATAAATTTGTAAACTGAATGATAAACAGTGCAGATCCAGATCAGTTGGCTTCTTCAGAAGCCAACTGATCTGGATCTACACTGTTTGCGAAGGCGGGGCATGTCTGGGTTCAGCAGGACTAGGGTTAAAACTTCTAATACTGAGAAATATAAAACTGTGAAGAAAAAATATTTGATTTAATACAGTGAAAATACAATATATCCTGATATACATTTCAAGAAATTGTATATATGAGTATAAAGAAATAACTACAGAGGAATTTTATTAAAAAAGAATAATTTGATGTCTGACAGACTGTCTGAAGAAGAAAATAAGTAACATTAAGTCTGGTGCAAGAGAAATTATTCATAATACTATTAACCCTTCTCTTGCTGAACATGCCCTGTCTTAGCAAACAGTGTAGATCCAGATCAGTTGGCTTCTGAAGAAGCCAACTGATCTGGATCTGCACTGTTTGTCATTAAATATGTGAATTTCTATCAAAAACTCGGATCAAGTAATCTGATTGGCTGGAAATTAGAAGTGGGAGTGGCATCTTAATTTATTCAGCATGACAAGGGTTAATTGAATATATCATATATAACAGACTTTTTTAACCCTGGTCCTGCTAAAACTGAATTTGCCCTACCTTTACAAACAACATAGATCCAGTCTGTTGGAAAAGCCAACTGATTTGGATCGGCACTCTTAGTCATTAACCATGTGAATCTGTATCAACAACCTGGATCAAGTAATCTGATTGGCTGACAATAAGAAGTAGGCATGGCATCTGAATTTATTCAGTATGGCAAGAGTTCAAAGCCAAGTTTGATCATTGGCCATGGCATTGTTGTTATTGTCATCTTTCTTGATGTTTTTTTTAAGATTGTTTTCTCCTAGATGGATTTTTGAAGCCCCTGGTTGTATTTACTTCAAACCTAGCTTTTTTGTCTGTTTGTGAGAATATTGTTGTCTATGTGCATATTGTAGCGAGAGCTTGAGGGCAAGAGAGAGAGACAGAGAGAGAGAGAGAGAGACTGCATGTGTGTGTGTTGGTCTATTTGTTTGTCTGTCTGTCAGACCTTTGTGGACATAAAAGGAATAAAGTCCTCATATCTTACATTTTGGAATGCTTGAAAGTGCCTACCCCCACCTGAACTTAGGCAGCTGTAGAGATCTATTCGAAAACTAAAGCTGTTTTTAACAAAAAAAACAACATATGTCTCTCCCCAGCTGCCACTCGCATATAGAAAGTTTACTCATACTAATTGTTCATCATCACTGCTTTATATTTCTATAAAGTTTCATGAAAATATCCTGAATGGTTTTCAAGCTATAGACTTGATATGAAATTACCATTGTCAAATTTCAAAGGGGGGTAACTCCAAAAATGTATAGACAAGAGTTACTGTTCTTGTGTTCTGCATGTCATCTGATGATGCTTTATATTTCTATGAAGTTTCATGAAAATATCTTGAACTGTTTTCAAGCTATAGAGCAGACACAAAATTACAATTGTTGAATATCAAAGGGAGAATAACTCCAAATATGTACAGACTTGAGTTACAGTTCTTGTGTTCTGCATGTTGTCTGATGATGTTTTATATTTCTATGAAGTTTCATGAAAAGATCTTAAACCGTTTTCAAGTTATAGAGCGGACACAAACTACCATTGTCGAATTTCAAAGGGGAATAACTCCAAAAATGTATAGATAAGAGATATGGTTCTTGTGTTCTGCATCTCGTTGATGATGCTTTATATTTCTACAAAGTTTCATGAAAATATCTTGAACGGTTTTCAAGTTACAGAGCGGACAAAAAATTGCCATTGTCAAATTTCAAAGGAAAATAACTCCAAAACAAGAGTAACAGTTCTTGTGGTCTGTACATCATCTAATAATTCTTTATATGTCTTTGAAGTTTCATGAAAATATCTTGAACGGGTTTCAAGTTATAAAGGAGACACAAAATTACCAGTGTTGAATTCCAAAGGGAAATAACTCCAAAAATGTACAGACAAGAGTTACAGTTCTTGTGTTTTGCACGTCGTCTGATGATGCTTTATATTTCTATAAAGTTTCATGAAAGTATCTTGAACAATTTTCGAGTTATGGAGCGGACACGAATTTACCATTGTCAAATTTCAAAGGGGAATAACGCCAGAACTGTATGCACAAGAGTTACGGTTCTTGTGTTCTGCACGTTGTCTGATGATGCTTTGTATTTCTATGAAGTATCATGAAAATATCTTGAACAGTTTTCAAGTTATAGAGCAGACACTATTGCGTGATGAACGGACAGACAGACGAACAGACAACTGAGGCAAAAACAATGTCTCCCCCCACCCCCTACCCCGTCAATGGGGAGACATAATTACCCTTGATACTAGGACACCTTATCCGCATACCAACCCTGTCCTAAAAGTTTAACCCTGGTCCTGCTGAACCTGGATATACCCTGCCTTTACAAACAGTGCAGATCCAGATCAGTTGGCTTCTAGAGAAGCCAACTGATCTGTATCTGCACTGTTTGTCATTAAGTATGTGGATTTATATCAACAATCTGGATCAAGTATTAATCAGATTGGCTGTAAATTAGAAGTAGGCATGGCATTTTAATTTATTCAGCATGGCAAGGATTAAAACAAGTCCATTTGACTTCCTGCTTATGCATCTAAAAACTGCTTTTTTATTTGTTTTATTCAGGATTTATGTCATTTTCAAAAACCTCTCAGTCATATTGCGATGATATCTGGATGTGTCAAGGAGCTCAATGCTCAATTTTAAAGTGCTGCCTGACTGAAATATCATGCCCAAGACACATGAGAAGATATTCCACCCTGAGTCACATTATATTGACACATGGCTGACCAGTTCTGATTCCTAGCTCTACTTTCTTAATGTTGAGTGCCCAGTGAAAGAGCTGCTAGTACCACTGTAAAGTTTTTGGTACGACTTGGCTGGGAATCGAACCCACAACCTCCCAAGCATACAACAGAGTAAAAACTGCTGGATGAATAGTAAACAGTGTAGAACCTGATCAGACCCCACATCTGCCCTGTCTGATCTGGGCCTATGCTGTTTGCTCAGGCCTGTCTGTCCCAATACTTAGCACTATTACAGTATTCATCGGCCTCCTCAACAGGAAATTGTTTACTTGAACCAAATCAGTAATGACTTTCCTCCGAAATGTAATGGTTACTTTAACAATCTGTATACATTAAATGTGTTTTGACACAAACATGCTGATAATTGAGTAAATTCAATTTATGGTTAAAACTTCATTGAAAAGTCTTGAAATTAAAATCAAGTTCCTGATTGTGTTGTTACAATGGGACCAACTTCCATGTTTTGCCTGTCAAAAGAAATTCAATCAAACGCAATAACAACATCATTACAAGCCAACTCACTAACATCTTCCCATAAACAAACATACCATATTTATCCTAAGTATTGGGACAGATAGGCCCGAGCAAACAGTGCTGACCCAGATCTGATGCAACAGAATGCCACATCTTATCAGTGTCTAAACTGTTTACAACTAATAGGCAGCTGCATTACGAAAACACGCCTATTCAAATATACTGAAAATTTCACCACCAAAAACTTGGAAGTTTTTGGATAAAAAATCTGATATTTTTCATGTTCCTGCTCAAAACATAGATTGTGGGTACTCATTAGAACCACCTCACTGAGGTGGTTCTAACAAGTACCCACAATCTATGCTTTTAAGCAGAAATAAGAAAAATAATGTATACCCCTGTAAACCCCAGTTTTACTATATAAAAGTGGGGTTTAAGGGGGTCAAAATTATATAGGTACGAGGGATGTTCGAAATGAATTGCTTATTTCTATCTGGAGACTTCAAATTTCAAGTTAGCCAAAAAGTACTCATTTCATGCCCTCGAAGTACTCCCCGTGGCTAGAAATGCAAAGTTTCAGCCGATGTATCCACTTCTTGAAGGCGGCACGGTACGCTGATTTGGGCACAGTAATAAGGTACTGATGAATGGCAGATCCAAGTGCCTGTCGGGACTGGTATTTCCGCCCAGCAAGGAATGCTTTCAATTTCGGAAACAAAAAGAAATCACATGGGGCAAGGTCTGGGGAATACGGGGCGTGAGGCAAAACAGTTACTTTTTCTTTCTTCAAAAACGCCGTAACTATTGCGGAGGTATGAGCTGGGGCATTGTCATGTAGAAGACGGACATGTTTAAAACCAGTGGCAGGGCGTCGTTTCTGATAATACTTTTTCAGTTTCTTCAGAACTACGTCTTTGTAGTACTTCCCGGTGATGCTTTTGCCCTTTTTCACTGGCACTTTTATTGCGACTCCTTCACCAGAGAAGAAGATTGCATACAAAACCTTCTTTGTACTCAAAGAACGTTTGGCAATTATGGGCGTTTGCTGTGTTTAGTGGCCCAGATCTTATTGCTAACCTTTCTGACGGGCTCAAAATAAGGGACCCAGGTTTCATCACCTGTGACGACATTGGCAAACTGCTTTTTGTCATATTTTGGAAACATTTGAAGCAGCTTTTTGGCCACTTTAACCCGTTGCCTCTTTCGCTCGTCAGTCAACAGATGTGGCACCCATCTAGCAGAAATCTTTCTGACTTTCAAATGCTTCTTCAAACTAAGGTGAACCGTTGATAGTGATATGCCTACCTTTCGTGCAATATCACGAACTGTAAATCTGGCATCTCCTTCAATGATTTCCTTTATTTTGGAAACGATTTCTTTACGAGATGCAGATTTTGGCCTACCTGATTTCGGTGCATTTTTGATGGACATTACACCAGACTCAAATTTCTTTTTCCACCGCCTAACTGTGTCATAAGACACACAAGAAGGTCCAAAAGCAGTAGAAATTTCAGTCATCAGCTTCTCCAAAGAACAACCAAGTTTTGAGCGAGCTTTGATGTAAGCCCATATTTCATCTTTTTTGTCGACGCTTCTACCAACCAGTTTTACTGCAGTGGTCAATGACTGCGTGTATTCAAATGGCAAATTTTATGTCTTACACAGTCTAACATGTACATTTATACACCATTGTGTAGATATTGAATAGCCCTATACAGGTATGTATTGGTTTTTATTGTGCCCCACGTGAATATCGAGCTAGAGGACAATAAGCAATTCATTTCGAACATCCCTCGTATGTTTTCGTGATGGGTAGACATATCAACAAGCAGTAAAATGGACTTGTTCAAATTTTAGGACAAGTATGGTATGGAATCATAGTGTCCGAGACTCCGAGTACTTAGGGTAATACTGCATTACAGCCAGGGTCTCTATTCACCTTAATTAACCCTTGTCCTGCTGAGCCTGGATATACCCTGCCTTTGCAAACAGTGCAGATCCAGATCAGTTGGCTTCTGAACTGATCTGGATCTGCACTGTTTGCCTTCAAGTATGTGAATTTATAGCAACAATTCGAATCAAGCAATCTGACTGGCTGAAAATTAGAAGTGGGTGTGGCATTTCAATTTATTCAGCAGGACAAGGGTTAAAATCTTAATAGACTGACAACTTGGAAAATAACAGGAGGCAAAAGTTTTGTAGTTGTTTTTCTTTTCCGGCACTGTTTTGGTGATATAATAAAATACAGAAGCATTTACGCGGTAAGATAATAATGAAAATATCTATATTGTAATTTGTATGTTACGTGATATGTCAAAATTTAAACCATTTTCATACATCAAAATTGTTTCCCATCTTTGATCTATGATCCAACTTTAGAATTTCTTTTGTTAATTTGGAATAAAAAAATACTATATAACCAACAATAGATTACAACCCCCCAGATAAGGTGATAACAAAAGTTATAATTTGAGGTAATTTTTGTTATTTTTTGCACCAAAGCATATCTTGTACTCATTGAAATTGCCTCGGTGAGGCGATTCCAATAACTACCAACAAGGTATGTTTAGGTGAAAAAAAAAATCTTCTGAAAGCTCCCTTTATCTGGACCTGAGAAGAAATTTGTAAGCAGCACCAGTTTTCATTCTTCTATTACTCTCCTGGGTTCCACACAATGCCTGGTCTGCTGGTGCATGGTTGGTCCATAAATTTTGTGTTTATAAAGTGTAGACAAGAAGTTTATATTTTATTATTTATTAGTGATGCTTTTTTCAGACAAATTGTATTGTTCTTAAACAAAAAAATTATATTCTCCTAGCAGTATCACTTGGAATGTTGGTTTTTGCTTGGTGGTTTTATTGTAAATGAAACGTTAGTTGTAAATGACAATACTTTATCAGAAACCATTTGTTCCTTCTATTTCTGTGCTCTGATCAGGGTCCTCACTGTGTATGATTGTCTTTTTCCTGCCACTTATTTAACTTTGCACAACATTATATGTATATTTTTCCGCTAATATTCTAGTAATGAATTTGGTGCCATTACGTTATAAATGTTTTGTGCTGGCGTCATAGTCATACTTTGTTTACTATGTCCTTGATAAATGCATAAGGCAAAATGTCAGATGAAAATAAAAAAAAAAAGTTATTTATGGTCATTTTTCTATATACATACAGTCGACTCTCATTATCTCGAACTCGCTTATCTCGAATAACCGCTTATCTCGAAGTGAAAATCTGGTCCCTGTTTTAACACAAAGAGCTACCAAAAGGCAACAAAATATTGTGGAAAAGAGGAGAAATTGCTCCTTAGGAGCAATTTCTCCTCTTTTCCACAATATTTTCAATATGTCTCTTAACTTAAGAGTCAAATTACATATTCATTCTGTTTAAGGTGTTTGTTCGATTAATTGTTTTTCTCAGTTCCGCAAACCTGATATGTCGAAGTACCGATATCTCAAAGTGTTTTATAGAGTCCCTTGGAGTTCGAGATAACGAGAGTCAACTGTATTTGTTTGAATACAACATGGTTGTTTAGCTAACACGTTGTTTGCTTTGGATCCCAGCAATAGTGTTATAATGAGGTTGTGGTGTATATTCTACAGAATCCAGCCCATCTGCACTCTGAGGGCAAACCCTGTCTACATATACCTTTTGACATGGCATTGTTACAAAGCAAACTATAGAAAAGTAAAAATTTCTACATTTTGCGTTAGCATCAATGCAAAATGTAGACATTTCTACATTTCGTGATGATAGGTAGGATAGTCATGTTATAGCTTGAATATATGAAATAAATACCACTGTGTAGGGACATACATTTATTTTGGTATAGTTCACAGTGCAGTAACTTGTTTGCCTTTTGCATTGACATTAATCATATCAGTGTAAAATGTACAAAAAATTAATGTCTACATTTTGTGTTAAGGCTAATGCAAAATATAGAAAATTTCTACATTTTGAGTTGTAACATGGGCCATGGCATGCCTCGGGTCAACTGCTGTTTTCTAGCATGCTGGGTAAAAATTTCAGCTAATAACATTTTGAAATATTTTTTTCTTATGTTTCCAGAAAATAGGGTTTGACATTTCCTGCAAATTGTCTTCTTAGCTGGGAAAAAGGATAAAAATATGATCAATCTATCATCTGCTGAAAAGGGTAACCCAGCAGGCACACAACCTTGAAACAACGTCAATTCAATGTTGTTTCAATGTTGTGTGTCTGCTGGGTAAGAGTGTGGTAAAGTGTGTGAATGGTTGAGCATCTTGTAAACACAATGTTTACTTCATATAAAAAACAAAAACATATCAAAGAACCATTGTAAACAATCTTCAAACTGTATGTGATTTGTCCACTATTAGATTTAGTCACATCATTTACCCATCATCCACTTCTTCAATGTGTCAAACCTTTAAAGTCCAATCACAGCTGCACTAGATGCTTTGATCTTTCCCATTTTTTTTATTTTTTTTTTTATTTTTCATTTTTCAGCAAAATTAAGACTATAATATAAGCTAGGCAGAAGATTCACATGAAATGTCAAGTTTAATTTTCTCCAAAAAATAATAATACATGTAAAATAAAAAAACAAACAAACAGAATGTTGTCTGCTGCAATTTGCTTAGCACTTCAAGGGTTAAACACAAGCTGAATGTGCTTTTAACTGTTCAGGTGCTGAATTTACATATGAGCTGATGATATTTTAATTATTTTTTTTAACTTACGAAGAAGTTGAAAGAAAGAAACATCATCTGCTCATTTGTATTAACACTTACCATGCTTTGGGCAGATTCAGCAGACGACAAACTGATATTTTTCTTATTTCTGCTAGAAAAATAGGATCTGACATAGGTGTCAAATCCTATTTTGTAGGAGAAATAAGAAAAATATTTCAAAATATCATCTGCTGAAATTTTTACCCCGCATGCAAAGTGTTAAACAGCAGCATGTTAGGACATGATCTGTATGAAATTTCACGAAAAATGGAGAAATAAAAACAACAGCACTGCTGAATTTCAGCACACTAAGGGTTTAAAACAATTGAAGTAGATTCAGGTGTGTCTCCTGATTACAATATAATATTTCAATGTAACAGGCATTTGTCATTTCTGAAGCAGAAAAAAGTTGGACAGAAATCAGTCAATTCCCTTTCATGCAGACTTAACCCTTTAAGCACTAAATAAATTGTAGTAGACAATATTCTAATTTTTTTCCTTTTTTTTTTCATTTTTCAGAGATAACTAGTAATTATGTTTTCAGAGAAAACAGAGGTCCCCCAACCATGAATTTTCAGTTTTTCTACTGCTATGACCTTGAAAATCAGGACAAGGTCACCAAAATCTAAGTGTCAGATGATGCTCAGACGTCAACTGGATCGGCACCAAAATCAATATGTCCCCCTCCCCAGCCCTACAGGTTGGAGGCCATAATAACCCAGTCAGCATTCTACGTAAATCTATATAGGGCCGTCATAAGCCCGTCAGGGTAGCGGACGGGCCGATGACGGCCCGATGTAGATTTACGTAGAATGCTAGCTGGGAAGACTTAGCATTCATAAAATGCCAAGCTTTATTTTGTCAGATAAATAAAAATGGTGTCTACTGCAGTTCTGGTTACCGTAGCTTTTTAAGGAATTAAATAAAAACCTAACAATACTTTTTTTTATATATTTTTTCTAGAAAACAGACCCAGACACTTTATGTGAATTACTTCCTCAAGGGGAATGAATACTTTTGGGGGTGACAACTCTTTCAAAATGAGCTAGCGCATGATAAAACCTACAATAAGCCGTGTGCTATCAGTGAAGACTCAAATCAGCCTGTGCATCTGTGCAGGCTGATCAGAGTCTTTGCTGATTGCATGTGCCTTCTACAGCCTCTGGGCTATCCAAAGAGGGATAAATGAGAACTCTTGCCATACTGAGTGGATGTACAAGCTGATCTGAGTCTTTGCTGGTCTTATTGTAGGTTTTGGCGAGCATTGGCTCAATTTGTTTTGCCTCCCATCTGAAAAGGAGTCTACTCTAAAAGGACAGAATTTGCTCCCCTTTCTTTAGAGTAAACCCTTTTCAGAAAGGACTTGGTGTGCAGGAACGCAAACAGGAAGTCACAAAAGTTGTCTCCCTTCTAAAACATGGAAAATTTACACAGTGTATCCAGTCCACTTAAAATGTTGGACTTTTTTGATGAATAGTTATGAGATCTCTTCAGAATCCAGAAAATTCAAAATTTACCATGCCTTCATAAAATGCATTTTCTGCCCTAATAGTTCATGCAGGCATGCACTAAATGATTCTGTCAATTCTCATTATAAAATCCTAATGTACTGGGAACCAGACCTTCAGGTAAGAATGCATATTACATCATAATTCACATATCCCGCATCTTTCTTTCTTGCACACTGAAATTTAGATGCAGGAAAAGTGTTGAGTGTATCCGGGGCATGAAAGATAACGTAGCTTCTTTACCCTTAACGCTTAGCACTCTGGATAAAAGTTTCAGCAGATGACATTTTGAAATATTTCTTTTTTCTTATTTTTCCCAGGAAACAAGACTTGACATTTCATGCCAATTATCTCCATTGGAGACAATTTGAATGAAATATCAAATTCTGTTTTCTGTGCAAAATAAGAAAAATATTATTAATTTATTGTCTGCTGAATTTGCCCCGACAGTGGTAAAGGTTATGGTGCCAGGCAAAACTGTAGCAGACAACAGTCAAATTCTTTATAATTATTTTCCAGGGAATGGGTCTTCAAGGCTTTATACAGAAAGCAAACGCCCAAATCAACTTGCACATCCACACATCTTATCCCTGGAGATAATGCATCACATGACCCACTTTAATCCTTACCACTCTCAGGGCACATTCAGCAGATGGCAAACTGATATTTTTCTTATTTTTCCTAGAAAATAGGATCTGATGTCTCCTAAGCAGATAATTTGCATGAAATGTCAAATCCTATTTTCTAGTAAAGATAAGAAAAATATTTCAAAATGTCATCTGCTGAATGTTTTACCCAGAGTGCTAAGCATTAAGCAGATGAAAAGTGTCTTCCTAAGATGAACAATCCCAACAAATCTGACCTCATTTGACTAAATTAGAAAATATAGCCCAGTGCAGATTCTGTAAAAAGGGCTACAACCCCAGAAATGCTGTATCATATGACCATATCATCATCCTAAGCTGTACAATCATACCAGATTTGGTATGGCACTTCCAAATGGTTTAGAATAAAGACTTTGCACCATGAATGGATCATAACTCTAGGAATATTGCATCACATGACAGTATACTGTCATCCTAAGCTGAATAAACGCAGCAAATTTGGTGATGCTCCTTCAATCAGGTCAGAAGATATGAATATTGGGATGTAGAATTTGTACCAAGGGCTATACAATAACTAATTGAAGTATTGCATCAGCTTATCTAATGTTTTGCATGTGACAAATTGTCTTCCCGAGATGTAAAACATCACCAAATTTAGTGACTCTACACCTGATTTAGAATAATGGCCCAGACACAACTCAAAGGGAGGCAAGGCAAAACTTAATGCACCAACTTCATCAAAAGTACCGTATTTACCCTAAATATTGGAACACCTTACTTCCTATTGATGTGTTATAAAGCTGCTGGATGAGTGGCACATGGTGTAAACCCTGAATAGACACTGCATCTGATCTGGATCTACACTGTTTGCTCAAGCCTTTAAGTCTCAATAGTGAAGGTAAATACCGTATTCAGCTTCCACAAACAGGTTGGTCAATCATAAAATATGCACTTGTAATTTGCCAAGTTAAGTTAACCCTTGTCATGCTGAATAAATTAAGATGCCACGCCCACTTCTAATTTCCAGCCAATCAGATTACTTGATTCGGGTTTTTGATAGAAATTCACATATTTAATGATAAACAGTGCAGATCCAGATCAGATGGCTTCTTCAGAACCCAACTGATCTGGATCTTCACTGTTTGCTAAGACAGGGCACGTCGTGTTCAGCAAGAGAAGGGTTAAATTAAGTGCTTTTGGGAGTGCAGCTAAATAGTTTGCAGAAATCACAAAATCGTGTTTCTGAATTAAATGAAACACTTCAGGAATAAATGATACACTTTTCTGCCTTTTGATAAGGAAAAGGGATTAACCTTTAAAATGCCAAGCAAAATCGTAGCAGATGACAATATAATTTCTAAAAAATCATTTTTCTAAGATAATAAGGTTTGACATTTCATGTGAATCATCTGCTACAGATGATTCACATAAATGCCAAGCCTTTTTTTTCTTTAAAAAATAAAAGAAATATAAAAATGTTATCTACTGCAGTTGCAACTGGTGCTTTATGGGTTAAACTTCATATGAATAAGCTATGCCTTATTAAAATGCGCATATCTGTGCAGTATAATCAGGGCCTTCACTGTCCACTTAATATATGAATAGGTACTGTAGAAAACAACAATGTATATCAAAGTCCTGCACAGACTACTTAATTTGGATCTTTACTGTTCACATAATCCCTGAAAACACCTTTTCTCTTGGCATGGTTTTACCACTGTACCTAACCACTCTCTGGGCACATTTAGCAGACAACAAATTTGAAAATACTTTTTCTTATTTTCCCAGAAAATAGGCTTCAACCTTTCATGTGAATGGAGCCATTTTGCATGAAGAATTTAAGCCTATTTTCTGGAAAAAAATAAGAAGAATATTTTAACCCTTAAACTGCCAATCACAACAATTGTCGCCTGCTTTGTCATCTGTTTGTGATTTTAAAAGTCATTTTTGCAAACAGTGTGGACCCAGATCTAGGAACAGTCTGATCAGGGCCCACACTGTTTGCCTGTATGCCTAAATAGGTTTGAAAAGTTTGCAAGAATATTCAGCAGACGACATAAACAGATGACATTTGTACACAGCATGCTAAGCATCAATTTGATACATAAAACTTTTGTTTTCACAGTACACCAAATTAATATTTTTTTTATTTTTTTCCACACAATATGGCTTGAAACTTCTTGCAAATTGTCTTTCTTTGCAGAAAATAGAATTTGATGTGGAGAAAATAAGCATGAAACTTCATAACAGCATACAGTAATTGTTTTTTCCATTACGAAAACACGCCTATATAATTTTGACCCCCTTAAACCCCACTTTTATAAAGTAAAACTGGGGTTTACAGGGGTGTATATTATTTTTCTTATTTTGCTAAAAAACATAGATTGTATGTACTCGTTAGAACCGCCTCGCCAAGGCGGTTCTAACAAGTACCCACAATCTATGTTTTGAGCAGAAATATGAAAAAAATATCAGAATTTTTTATCTGAAAATTTTCCTTTTTTGGTTGTAAAATTTTCAGTATATTTGAATAGGCGTGTTTTCGTAATGTCTTTCCCAGAAAACATGGCTAGATTTCATGCAAATTGTCTATTTTTTTTTTCTCCAGAAAACGGGAACTGACACAGACACAATTATCATGAAATGTCAAGTCCAGTCTTCTGGCACACATACGAAGAACCATATTTAATTGTTTATCAACTGAGATTTGCTAAAGCTTTCATTTTCCATTAAAAAAAAATCAGAATCTTCAAGCACAATGCAAAATTGTAACAGACGACATGCTAAATGTTTTTGTTTTTTTTATTATTAGACATGCTAAATTTTTTTTGTTTTTTTTTATTATTATTATCTTGTTGTTGTTGTTTTAGAAAATAAGACTTGGCATTCCATGTGAATTATTTGCCGAGCAGAATCACATGAAGTGTCAAACCTTATTTTCTCTGAATTAAAAAAAAAAATCAAAATGTTGTATGCTGCATTTGTGATAATTATTTATTTGTTGTCTGCTAATTTGGTGGCTAACAGCATAATGCTAAGACTTTTTTTGTTCAGTGTACAAATCAAAAACATAAGTACCAAGCATCATTCCAGCAATAAGTGTTTCAATTAGGTCTCTCCATTTTGTTTCATCTAGAATCTTTATGCTAATTAAATTAGTTACAGTTACATCTTCTTAATAAAAATGTATGCATTATTAGCAAAGAAAAAAGAAAATTATCTACTTGCAAGTGCAAAACGTTTTAACCTTGAAACCACTGCAGATGAAAATTTAAGGCTAGACAGGAAACAAAAGATTGCTGTCTTTACCCATATTATTCAGACACCTTCACTCCTCACCATACTTTTCCATCACGGAAAACGCACCTATATAATTTTAACCCCCTTGAACCCCACTTTTATATAGTAAAACAGGGGTTTCCAGGGGTATATATTATTTTCATATTTCTGCTCAAATACATAGATTGTGGGTACTCGTTAGAACCATTTCACTGAGGCGGTTCTAACCAGTACCCACAATTTATGTTTTGAGCAGAAATATGAAAAATATCAGAATTTTTTATTTGAAAATTTTCATTTTTTTAGTGGTGAAATTTCAATATATTTCAATAGGTGTGTTTTCGTAATGTTTTCTTTTTTGTCTTTTTCCCAGAAAATTTTAGGATATGTACCATAAATATTGTTTTGATGTTATAGTCATAAAACTTTATTTCAGCAGATGATGATAAATAAGTAATATTTTTTCTTTCTTTTTTATCATTTTCTTTTTTCATTTACTTATTCTTCTTCTTCTTTTTTTTTTTTTACCAAAGGACACAATTCACTCAGAATGTCAAGCCCAGTTGTCTGGGAAAGTACAACGAACAGTTTAAAATGTCTTCTGATAATATATATCTATTCGGTATTGAAAAAGTTAAAGATACTCCTGGGATGTCAAGGATTGTAATGTTACATGAGAATATCAATTCATGATTATAAAGTATTGACAGATTTGCCACACATAAGCAATACATACAAGTATGTATTTAACACTTACGGTAGGTACTATGAGCAGAAACAGCAGACAACAAGTTGGTGATATTTTTTGCATTTTTCGTAGAAAATAGGATCTGACACTTCATGCAAATTGTCTCCTAATTGCATGAAGTGTCTGGTTCTATTTTCTAAAAAAAAATATTTCAAAATGTCATCGGCTGAAATTTTTACCCAGCGTGCAAAGTGTTAACCCTTAAACTGCCAAGAAAATCTGCATCTGAAAATGTCGTCTGTTTATGTCGTCTGCTGAATATTCTTGCAAACTTTTCGAACCTATTTTTGCATACAGGCAAACAGTGTGGACCCAGATCAGACTGCTCCTAAAGGAGCAGTCTGATCTGGGTCCACACTGTTTGCAGAAATGACTTTTAACATCACAAGCAGAAGACAAAGCAGACGACAATAGTTGTGACTGGTGCTTTAAGGGTTAATAAGGATAGGCATCCAGTGTCTCTTGATGATGTGACAGTACCAAGGATAAACCACTTGATAACAATGCTTTTGTAGCAATTATGATCTTGACCAGACATCATTGTCATTATGAGGTTGTTATTGAGGCCCTTCAACACCATTATTACAGATACAGAAGGGGATAATGTTAAAATAAAGGAAGATATTCTCAAAAATTCAATTTGTTAAATATATCAAATACTAAGCTCAGAACTTTTCAATCATCTGATACATCAATATTCCATTGTATCTGTCCTAATATGTTGCTGAGGCACTTCAAAACCATTATTATAGAAACAGAGGGGAATATGTCAAAAATAAATATAGACATTCTCAACTCTTTAAATAACTGAGGTCAGAAGTTTTCAATCAGCCCTTCTATCTGTGCAAATATTTAGAGTAAATATGATACCCATGTGGTACTTGCACCTGTACCTATACCACCTAAGATATTCTATCATCAGCAAATTCAACAGCTGACAAATTAGTGTTATTTTTTCTTATTTCTCCCAAAAATAGGACTTGACATTTCATGTGGATTGACTCCAGTCTCCTTTGGAGAAAATTTGCATGAAATATCAAATCCTACTTTTGAGGAAAAATAAGAAAAATATTTCAAAATGACATCTGCCGAAATATTTACCCAGCATGCTAAACCATACAGAGCTTTCATGTTATTCAGTTCAATTGTTTTCCAGGACTTTACTCCTGCCAGGAAAACTTGTTATGTTCTTTTTGTTTAGATATAAAACTAATTTGTAACAGTTATACAGAGATTCAGACACATTGGGAGAATTAAATCTCCATTAACCTTTGACCTGCGGAATTTAAACATCAGCAGATAATGTTTATTGTTTTTTTTCTTTTTTCAGAAAGAAAGGCTTGATATTTAATTCAAATCATTTGTAGATGATTTGAATTAAATCTCAAGCCTCATTTTTTGAGAAAATTTAACATTTAATAATGTAACATGTCATCTGCCAATTTCACCCAGAACATCCTAAAATTTAATACTTTGCATGCTGGGTAAAAATTTCAGCAGACGGAATATTGAAATATTTTTTTCTCATTTTTCCTAGAAAATAGGATCTGGTACTTCATGCAAAGTGTCTCTTTAGGAGACATTTGCATGATATGTCAGATCCTATTTTCTAGGGAAAACAAGAAAAATATCACCAATTTGTCATCTGCTGAATTAGCCCAGAGAATGGTAAAGGTTAATAAGCCATTGTTTTTTAGGTACCTGACTGGCAGCTGTATGATCAAAGCACAGGTTAATCAAGGTTAAAGAGTTCTTCGGTAATATCAGCTTGATTTATGGTTATTCAGATGCCAAAAAATGTTGAAATTCTGGGGATCAAGATAACAACGATAATGATAATAATGATAATGAGAAGGATCAAAAAACAAATTAAGATTTTGTCAAAAACAATCTTTTTGCAACAATTCATTAAGTACAACATTTTGCCAATATGAAAGCAGTACAAATGTTCCATATCATTGAAGACTGTTGAAAACAGATTTGTATTTTAGCTTGCCTTATCAAAGGGCTGTTGTTGCATCTGCATTTATGCATTTTTATATGCTTTTATATAGCCTTGTTTTCATGGAACATCCAACAGTTTATGCCACTACTGTCCATCATCTAGCATCTCCCAATTATTTTCTACTTATGGAAAGTAGAGTACAGTAGAACCTGTGTTAAACAAGCACATAATGGGAAACCAAAAAGTGGTTGCTTAGGGCAGGTGCTTGTTTAATACAAGTGAATTTACAATTACAATGTATTTTCCTTTTATGGGACCTGAACAACTGGCCTTTAAAGGTGATTGCTTAACATAGGTGGCCAAGAGATTTGACTGTATATGTTATATGCAGGTGATTATGATAATTTGATGTTTAACATCCCTTTCAACCTTATATAAGCCATATCAAAACAATGGAAGGATGATAAAGAAAGGCTCTGTGCAATGCAGAGCCATAGTCATGAGTTGAATTCCATCTCCTGCCGGAATGAACCCAGCACCTCATGATACGAAGTCATGCATGCTCACCACTTGGCTAATCACTCGGCTAACAACTCGGCTAACAACTCTGCTAACCAGACACTTCTACTAATGATTGGAATGATTCAACTTATATGCAGCCCCGGATATTAGATGACTGCCATTTACAAGTCAATATCCTATCCAGCCAAATAGCTTGGCACTATGGGACACTTCCTAATTGATAACAATTAAATATGCATAAGATATATCACCTTTCAACATAATAACAAGCCAATTAACTTCCAAATTGATTGGCTGTGGCTGTAATGACATGCTGATGCATCAATGTGGTCAATTCCACACAAAACATGCAATGCAGTCATACAAGATCCATCAATTTTTACACAAAATTGGACAATAATAAATGTGCTGTATCACGTAAAGAGCACCTTCAGTGTATATGATAACAGTGAAGTCCCAGATCAGACTGCGCTTAAGCGCAGTCTGATCTGGGACTTCACTGTTAGCATACAAAATAAAATCATAATTGCACACTGTGAAATATATCGGTAAACAGGAGAGGCCCTGATTACCTGCGTAGGATGATGTAATTCTGCTATTCAAATATGCCCGGAAGAACTATTTTCTCTCATCGCTGCTCAAATAAAAATGTATAGAATATCATGAAGCCAATATTGGACAGGATATTACTTGATGACAGGGTAGTTGAATTATTACTGACCCATATAACTGCTTACAACTATTGAAATAAGCAGAAAATGGACACATCCTTTAACCATTAATCTACACTATTTAAATATTAGCTGACAATATTTTAAAATACATTTTGTTTTTTTGTTTTTTTTTCTGTAAACAGGGCTTAAATGACATCTTCTTATGAAGCATCTACCCCTATCTGGAAATTAACAAAATGAAATATTACAATCCATTTTCAAGAGAAAAAAGAAAATTTTATGAATCTGTCATTTCACCTTCAGCGTGTTAAAGGCAAAAAAAAAAAAAAAAAAAAATGGGGCTAACAGGTACAAAACTAAAATATCAACTGCTCAGTAGTATCATTCTTTACATACTGATGGTGAATTCAGAAGATAACAAATAAAAGATTTTTTTCTGGAAAATACAGATTGGCACTTCATGAGAACTATCTCCAGTTTCTCAGAAAATAAAAAACATATTTTAAAATGTTAACCCTTGTCCTGCTGAACCCGGATATATCTGCCTTTGCAAACAGTGTAGATCCAGATCAGTTGGCTTTTATATCAACAACCTGGAGCAAGTAATCTGATTGGCTGAAAATTAGAAGTGGGCATGGCATCTCAATTTATTCAGTATGACAAGGGTTAATATTACTATTCAGCAGTCAAAGAAAAAATTCAAGCTGCAGGTCATGGGTTCGAACCCATTTGGGTCAATAAAATTATCAGGCAACTAGCTCATACTCCATAAGCTCTGGGTTGAATATAAAGTGGACAGGAAGGCACTTGGCAGTGGCACCAAGCATGCATGGGTGGTCCATGAAAGCAAGGCTGTACAACAGCATGATCTCAGTGGGCTTCTGCCACCAACTAGCACTAAAACTATGCACAACAACAAAGAAAGTTTGTTTTGTTTTGCTCGTTTTATCAACTACAACAGATGGCAGTTTGATTTTTTTTTTTTCTTTTACATTTTCAGAGAAAATAAAGCTTGACATCTTGACATTTCATGTGAATCATCTGCCAGTTATTATTTGCTCTGAAAAATAATAATAATAAATAACAAAAAAAAATGCCTAATGGCATTATGGATGGGTTTTTTAAATAATGAAGAAAGTGAAAGGGCACTTGTCTCTCTTGCACGTGAAACACCTACTGGTTCTCCTCTTCATCCCTACCAAATATGAAAGCAATCCACTGAAGAATAAAGGTAATATATAACTTTGAAAAAAGGTTAACCAAAAGGTTAACCTGGGACAACGCCCGATGCCAGATGCCGCCCGCCCCGGACATCGCTATTTTACTGGACAGATTTTTTGAAAAATCTGTCCGAAAACGTGAAATGATAAAACCCTGCCATTATCATGTCAAAGGCAGATAACTGTGAAAAAGTGATGAAATTTGCCAATGAGCAATTCCAAACCAGATCTCTACAATATCAATGCACATATCAAATTTGGTGAAAATCCAGAGATCAACTCAAGTTATTATCCTGAAACTAAAATACAGATGTGTTGCAGGCAGATAAATGTCAAAAATTGACAAAATTTGCCCATCAACAATGCCAAAGCAGATCAGCACAATATAAATACATAAGCAAGTTTAATGAAAATTCATTGATATTTACTAAAGTTATCGCCCGGGAATGAAAATATAGATATGTGGCAGGTAGATAACTCTGTCAAAAAATGGAGAAATCTGCCCATCACCAATGCCAAACCAGATATTCACAATAACAATGCACACACAAAGTTTGGTGAAAATCGACTGATATTTACTCAAGTTATCATCCTGAAACGAAAATATAGACGGATAGATATATGATGGATGGACAGACAGATTGATGGACACACAGACAACCAACATGATACCATATAATACCCGCCATTATCATGTGGCGGGGTATAAAAAAATGGAATGTCGTCTGCTACAATTTCTCTTAGTGCTTTTTGGGTTAGATATTTCGACATTAAAAATTCTCTGTATAAATATTCAAAGAAGTGCATTATGTTGAATACAAGTATAACAAAATTATGTAATTTGAAAGACACTGTATTATTACAACATTGATTTTGCAGAAGTAAAAAAGAACAAAAAAAATCAAAATTTGTTTTGGTTGCTTCTCATGACATTATCTCAATGTACATTCTTTCCTATCAATTTTAAGCTAATTTGAAACTAAAGCGTCCATAACATTTGGTTGAAAACCACCTGGTCGAATGCATCTTTCCGTCGAATGTTACTTTTTGTCTAACACGTTGTTTGGTCGAATTTTTGTTGAAAAAAATCGTCGAATTGACATTTTGTCGAAAATTCGTCAAATTTTCATTGAAAAACTGAAAGGAGCTAAAACAAAAGTAACTAACCCAAAAACATCCTACTGCGCATGATTTCTGTTACCTGCTGACATCATCGGTGTGCTTCTTTAGATCGCGTATGCATTGAAGTCTTATGGAACACCAAAAACAGCAGAATAGAATAGAACAGAACAAATTTTATTTCCAAATCTAGCAATCTAAGCCTAATTTTTTACCACCACAATTGCTCAAATGAAATTCAGGAACTGGCAAACTTTCTGCTATATCCCTATTTCAAAATTCCAATTTCAAAATTATGAATCCACTGCAAAAAACTGTGTAATTTCTTATTTTACCAACAAACTGTTTAAATACGCTTGCATGTGAGCTAAAACAATCAAAATGGATAAATAAATTTACTTACCACTTGTTAAATTATGTTCAGCTACCATGTTCAAAACATAACAGTGAATTTATTCAGTTCAGATCAGTTCAGTCCAGGGCTCATTATATTATGACCGACCTATTGATATGAAAAATAATCGAGCAAGCCGATAACAATTAGTCATGATGAGCTCGGATTATTGGCCAGATCACAGTAAAAAAAAATCGACCAAGTGTCGCATTTTTTTAAAACAAATTCGACCAATTGTCCCATTTCAATATTTTTTTCGACCGAACGTTGTATTCGACTGAAAGCTACATTCTACCGAGTGGTTTTCGACCAAATGAAGTGCATGGAAATTAAAATATATTTAGACATGCAAAAGCTGAAGTAAGTAAGTAATAGATGGCTTAATTTTCTTTGCAAAAATAACCTTAACCCTAGTTCTGCTGAGCCCGGATATGTCCTGAAGAAGCCAACTGATCTAGATCTGCACTGTTTGCCATTAAGAATGTGAATTTATATCAACAATCTGGATCAAGTAATCTGATTGGCTGAAAACTTGAAATAGGCATGGCTTCTTAATTTATTCAGCTGGACAAGGGTTAAGTTATTTCTGTTCTTGAACAAAAAATGAATAGTGCACTTTTCTTGGCTTCTCCAAATAGATAATGACCTACTATATTTACCCTAAATATTCTGACAAACATGCCTCAGCAAACAATGTAAATCCAGATCAAACTGCTCAAAGTTTGATCGGGTCTATATTATTTGCCTCCTAAAGGAGCAATTTGATGTGGGTTTATATTATACTATTTGCCTCCTAAAGGAGCTGTTTGATCTGACTGGGTTAATACTATTTGCCTCCTAAAGGAGCCGTTTGATCTAAGTGTATATATCTGCCACCTAAAGGATTTGGTAGTTTTGAGGTTTTACGGCCCAGTCAACCTAATGGGATATATGAAGCGCAGCCAGTTTACCTAACCACACTTTTTCCTGGGCAGGTTTAGTCCTCTAACCTTTACCACTCTCTGGGCATTTTCAGCAGATGAGCAATTGATGATATTTTTCTTATTTTTCCCAGAAAACAGGATTTGACATTTCATGCAAATTGTCTCTTTAATTTGCATGAAATGTCATATCCTGTTTGCTGAAAAAAATAAGAAAAATATTTCAAAATGTCGTCTGCTGGAAATTTTACCCAGAGTGCTAAGTGTTAAGCAGTTAACAAGTACTTGTGAACATTCTTTTGCCAGAAAACGACATCTGCCCTTCTTGAATCAGCGGAAGGGAGAGAATGACCATAGAAAATTAATACTTCGTGATCAATCTACACGAAAGAATGTTGCCCCAGCGGTTTGATTAGGGTCTTTACTATTTGCCTCTTAAAGGACCTTCAAGACTCCCAGCATAGATTCTGATCAGCCGCTGCATCAAAGCAGTCTGATCAGCATCTTCACTTTCCACCTGGGCCCAGTTGTTCAAAGCATTGTTACCTTAACAAGCTAGTTAATGACAAACTGGTTAAGTAGCTACATTGATAACTAACTACTCACATTTTTTTCAGCAAAAGTTATCAATGTATTTGCTACATTTCACTAACGAAAATTTAACCCTTGTCATGCTGAATAAATTAAGATGCCACGCCACTTCTAATTGTCAGCCAATCAGATTACTTGATCTAGATTGTTGATACAAATTCACACACTTAATGACAAAAAGTGCAGATCTGGATCAGTTGGCTTCTTCAGAAGCCAACTGATCTGGATCTACACTGTTTGCAAAGGCAGGGTAAATCCAGGCTCAGCAGGACTAGGGTTAACATCATGTTAGCTAACAACTTTGTTAAGTTTTGAACAATTGGGCCCTGTAGAAGAGAACTAACAACTCCAATCAGATTGCACTGATGCTCAGGCTGATCTGAGTATTTGCTGGATTCACATGTCTTAACCTTTGTCATGCTGATTGTTCGTCTGGGGTAGTGCTGAAATGTCTACTCCCAAAATGTCTACACCCAAAATGTCTATTCCTGAAAGGTCTACTGTGCCAAAATGTCTATTCCCAATATGTCTACTATGCGAAAAAGCCTACTCTAAAAATGTCTATTCTAAACTTTAATAATTATTTTTCAACTATTATTTGTAAAAGGGAACTTAGAAAAAAAAGCTTAATATGTTGACTCTTAATTTTGGCTTGTATACTTTTCATGAGCTTAGGCAACAATCGCCACTGGTGGTAACACTATACAACAGCAACTGGTAACTACTCTCTATACAATAGCCACTGGTATTTTCTGATGGCTGAGCTGTGACTTTAATCCTGGTCAGAATAACAGTAATCAGAGGTGATTAAGTTCAGATTTTTTGTTACACTATGAAATTTTTGGAATTGTTCTTTTATAAAAATAATTTTATAGTGCTATCAAATTTTAGGAACTGTCCTTCTATGAAAATAATTATGTACATATATGTAAATAATACACTGTCAACTTGTAGATTTTTGTTTGAAAAAAATCTTGGATGGGCCCTTTAAGCAAGCAGTGTAGACACTGATCATTATGTGATGTAAAGACATTTGGAAGTAGACATTATGGCACAGTAGACTTTTTGGGAGTAGACATTTTATCACAGCAGACCTTTTTCTGGAATAGACATTTTGGGAACAGACATTATGGGAGTAGACATTTTGGGAGTAGAAGCCAACTGATCTGGATCTACACTGTTTGCAAAGGCAGTGTAATAATGTCTGGGCTCAGCAGGACCAGGGTTAAAGTACATTTTCTCACCTTGTGGTTTAATTAAACCGTTGATTTCTTCTCAGACAGACTCATTTACTTGTTACAAACCTTTATCTAATATACTACTTGATATTAACTAGTCTGGATACCTGAAGTAGTCTGGATGTATCAGGATTCACAGAAACATCAGTTTTGTTCCAAACTGATCTTCCAGCTACTGCTGTTTTGATAACAGATTATCTGTAGGATTAATTAAAAGAAGTGTTCGGAAACTCAGTTTCAAGAACATAATGAGATTCTGCACATTCATTGTGAAATAAATGTACTTGTTAATTGCAAAAATACATAAAATATGAATACACCACCAGGCTTTTACATTACAATCAGTATTTAGCTGTTAATATAATTACCTCCCTTGACCTAGCTTGGCTATGTTGCCTAGTTTGCAAACCTATTCAGACAATATTTTCTCCAGTAATACTTTGATAGCCAGCTCTAAGAAGCATTTTATATCAAACTAGGAGAAGCTGGATATTATAAGAATCTATCAAGGGTGTGAGGGGTAGACAGAAAAATCTGTCCCGAGGGTTACTGTCTTGCATCAAGAGGCTTGCGGAGTGATGTCAGACTGTGATCCCCAGGGCCGGATTTTTCTGTCTGTCTCTCACACCCATGACAGATTTTTTTTCTTGTATACCTTTAATTCCTGAAAGTGGGTTTTTGATAATGCAGTCACTTTGATTGCAGATATCAGCTATATTATGATGACAATACCATGACGTTTAGTGACATCATTACGTTCAGTGACATAAACCTTAATGTTGGCGTACCGTGACGTCCTATAAAACCAGTGTATATCAATCACATGAAAATTCTCGATTTTTATCTTTCCCCCAGGACGGATAAGGTTATGTGAGATAAGATTTGCTAGCACTGGTGTAATTTGCGGAAATCCTTATCTGGTACGCAAGAAAGTAATTTGTTTCATTAAACCTACGATACATCTGAATAATGCTATGAGTCGATTCACCCGTGAATTACCGCTTGAGAAGTAGTAGTCCCGAAAAAACATTTGAGCCACCTCTTAGTACGTACACATAAAGTGACTACGTCACTTGTACACGTATACAAAAAATCAATTTACCTCAAGCGGGCACCGAGATAACACGTGCATATTTGAAGGAAATTTCGAGCCGTGCCGGTAGTGGGTAAAGGGTCTCACCCGTAGCCGTTCTTGAGTTTATTTTGTTTTGTTTACATGTTTCTACATTTTTCTTTTGTTATTAATTATTTTTTTCAGTTTTTTCTTTGCTTTGTTTTTTCTTCCGATAATTACTTTCGCTTTCGCGATAGGTAATTTCGGACTGTTCCTAAGTTCGGACTTCCGTTTTCTCTCTTCATTTTTCTGTATTTTTTGTTTGTTCTATCGTTTATTTCGAATTATTCTCTTAGTTCAGTTTAATTCAGTTTATTGTAAAAGATGTCGACTCAGAACAAACGATGTTCAGGTAGGGCAGGTAAACCATGTAGTAGGATTATGCCTTATTGGGATAATCATGAGGTTTGCCGGTCTTGCAGGAACAATTCCTGTTCTCCCTCTCAGACATGCGAAGTCTGCTCTCTGTGGGATGAGGAGCTTTGGCGCAAGTTCCACAAATGCCTGCAAGATCAGACCGTTTAAAGAAAAGAAATGTACCTCTATCACAGGTTCCTGAAAATGGTCCTCGGCTAGAGAATACACAGCATACAGCTCTTCCTAATGTCAGTGTTACAGTTTCTGCCACTGACATTGGACAACATGAAAGAAACAGAAACCATGAGTCTGATTCTGATTCTGTCACTCAGGCTCCTGGTATTAATGTTTCGAATGTAAACATTACAAGACAGGTACCATCCAGGTCAGTGACTCCCATGGATGTAGCCTTTGAGAGAAATAGATCTGTTCCTAGACAGTTTTTGTCTCCTAGGACAGATATTCAGTCACAGAGTAGACCACCTAGGTCAAACCCTCCTACCAGGAGGGCTCGACATTCTAGGAGCTCTTCCTCTTTTGATTCAGAGTCCAGTGTGGAGTCTGTTTTGTCTTGGGATCCTCCCAGACGTAAACATACACACACGTCTCGACCTCGGTCTAAATCTCCTAGGCCACGACATAAGTCGAGGTCTCCTAGGACCAGACATAGGTCAAGGTCACCTAGACATTCTAAACGCTACAGATCTAGATCTAGGTCTCCTAGATTTAGACATCCTAGAGTTATGTCCCCTAAGAACACCTCTGCTGACCCTTCTGTTGCTTTACTATCTGAGCTAGTAAAGCAACAGGGAGATATGTTGAAAAAATTGTCAGAAAGAATGGACACTTTTTCACAGAATTCATCTACTGTTGATAAAGAAAAATCTTTGTCTTCAGTAGATTCTGGGACTGAACAGAATATTGATCCTTGTGCAGATCAGATTCAGCTTTGTGTTGGATCCAATGAAACCATTGGTGTGGTTTCAGAGGATGATGATAATGAAGGGGAATTAGAAGTACCTAAGGAATCTCTGTCCTACAGAGATGCCATTGTTAAGCTTCGATCCAGGTTAGGTTCGGAGGTTTGTCCTACTCCTGAAGTTACTAACAAAATGTCTGGTACTTCAGCCTTGGAATTTTTCAAGGATCCAGACCAGACTGCCACGGTATCTTTAGCTCTGCCACAGTCTAATAGTGTGGTGGTATCTTTGGTTAAAATGAATAAACGCTTAAAAGGAGAAGAAGAGATTGCAATGTCTCCTCTTCCAATCTATCCCAAGGGGTTCAAACCAGGTTCGTTTGTGGCATTAAACAGCAAACCTAGAGTTTTTCTACCGTCATCATATGAGGCAATTAATCCACATATTAGTTTAGATCCCCCTTCTTTAAACCCAGGTTTAAAGGATGTTATAAAACAAGGATCAGCTATTCCGTCTTCTCATAACGTTCAATTTTCAACGTTAGAGAACTGGGAGAAGCTGGCTAGGGCCGGTATTCAAGTAGCTTCACATTCTGAGCTGTTTTTATGTGGAACTCTTAAAACCATTAAGAATGAAAACCTCTCAAAGGATGACATGTTAGAAGTATCTCGCTATTTACAGGCAGTTGCACAATCTCAGTCGCATTTGGTTGAGATATTATCTAGGCTAGCTTCAGGGCCTCTTTTAGCTAGAAGAGATGCCTGTTTATCTGTAACAATTTTGGACACAGAGTGTAAACAGTCATTACGTGTGCAGCCTATGGCATCTGCTACTATTTTTGGTAATAAGTTTCCTGAAGTGGTTAGTCAGTATAAAGAAAGTTTGGCACATAAGTCCTTACAGATGGCTGTGGTTAATGCCAGTAAGCAACAGTCATCAGGTTTTAAGAAAAAAGATAAAAAACCTTTTGGATACAATTCCAAGGGCAGGCCTAACACCTTGAGTGTTACGGTGGGACCAGGTTCTTCTAGAACCTCTAACTTCTCGCAGGCCAACAGGACTGCGAGAAATGCTAGAAAGAATGTAAATAATCAGGCTTCATTTAAGTCCTCTAAAATGGGAAAGGGTCAGAAACCCTCTCCCCCTTAGAGGTGCCCACTTTGGTTCCCAGGCCTTCCCTCATTTAAGAACATGCAATTCCGTAGTACATCAGATCCCAAGATCAGATTTACAAACAGGAGGAAGAATTTCTTTCTTCCAAAAGGCCTGGGAAAACATCACCTTGGACACTTGGACTCTCTCTGTTGTCCAAAGTGGGTATCGAATTCAACTACGTGTCCTTCCACAGTTATTTCGAAGTCCACCACAGTGGTGCACTCGAATGCCCCAGGACTCTGCGAAGATGCAGATCCTCAAGGAGGAAGTTACAGCACTATTACAAAAACATGCCATAGAAGAAGTCAAGACATGTCACCCAAGACGGGGCTTCTTCAGTCGAATCTTCCTAGTGAAGAAGAGGTCAGGCGGGTGGAGACCAGTCATAGATTTGTCTCGTCTGAACAAATTCGTCCTTTGTCCACATTTCAAAATGGAGACTCTGGACACAGTCAGGATGTCTTTACAGAAAGGCGATTGGGCGACATCTCTCGATTTGAGAGATGCCTATTTTCATATTCCGATTCATCAGAAGTCTCACCGTTATCTCAGATTCTTCTTCAAAGGGAAAATATATCAGTTTCGGGCTCTCCCATTTGGGCTCTCAGTGAGCCCGTATGTGTTTTCCCGTGTTCTGAAAGCCGTTTTGAGGCATGTCCGCCGGCTAGGTATTCGAGTGCACGCTTACCTGGACGATTGGCTACAACTGTCTGTTTCAGAAGTCCAATCTTGGCAACACAGCAGAAGACTTCTGAACATTATACTGGAACTAGGATTTGTCCCCAATTGGGAGAAATCAGAACTGGTTCCAACACAGAAATTCTGTTTTCTAGGAGCCCGGTTCAACTTGATCAAAGGTCAGGTGGGTCCTTCTTTGGAGAGAATATCAACTTTTCAACAGGCGTTAACTCTACTGTTGAATGCCAGACAAGCTTCAGCTCATCAGCTGCATTCCATTGTAGGACAGATGGAATCAATGGCGAATCTTCTTCCCTGGGGGAGGTTACACAAGAGGTCTCTCCAGTGGGGAATCAAAGAGAGATGGTCCCAGGAAGATTGTCTCTGGGAACAACAAATCCATTATCCCCCTCCAGACTTTCAGTTGTTCACAGACTCAAGACTGGATGGGTGGGGAGCACACCTAGACAGTCATATGGCCTCGGGCATATGGCCTGTAGAATGGAAAGGACAACATATCAATGTCCTAGAGCTAAGAGCAGTCTTCCTGGCTCTTCAGGCATTTACTGTTCATGTTCAGAGTCGTTCCATTTTGTTGGCAACAGACAACAAAACGGTAGCAGCTCACATCCACAAACAGGGGGGGGACTCATTCCAGGACCCTGTGCAATCTGACAATGCAGGTTGCATTGTGGTGTGTAGAGCACAAGGTAGCCCTGAAGGCACAGTTCCTCCCAGGGAAATTGAACATCTTGGCAGACTGCCTTTCAAGGAAAATGAAAGTTGTTCAGACAGAGTGGTCATTGAACCAGAGAGTGGTAGATCAGATCTGTTAGCTATGGAGCTCTCCTCTAATAGATCTCTTTGCTACTCGGCTGAACAAGAAGTTTCCAGTGTTTGTGTCACCTGTTCCAGACCCAGAGGCATATGCAGTGGATGCTCTTTCGATCAGCTGGAAAGGGATGTTAGCATATGCGTTTCCTCCATTTCCTCTGATATTACAATGTCTCAGGAAGATACAGACAGAGGAGTGCTTAGTTTGGTTAATTGCTCCTCTTTGGGAGGCACAACCTTGGTTTCCTCTCCTACTATCATTACTGGTTGCTCCTCCACTACAGCTTCCTCTGAATCAAGATCTGTTGTATCAACCGGTATCTCTGATGTTACATCCCACGCCAGGCATCTTTCGTCTTCACGCTTATTTGCTATGCAACAACAGATGGAAGCATCTGGCATTTCTAGAGCAGTTGCCCAACGAATCTACTCCTCGAAAAGATCTTCCACCAACAATATGTACGATTACAGGTGGAAATCTTGGGTGGATTGGTGTATCGGAAGGCAAATGGATCCCTGCAATCCAACTATAAATGGGTTTGCAGAATTCCTAATTTTTCTACATAATGAGAATTTTTGCCCAGCTACAATGAAGGGGTATCGTTCTGCAATTTCCACTACACTTAAGCAAATTTCAAAAATAGATTTTTCTAATGAATCTGTCTTGTCGGATGTGGTTAAAAGTTTTGAGCTAGAGCGACCCAGATTGAGATCTCATTTTCCCAAGTGGGATTTAACCTTGGTTCTATCCTCCCTACTGGCTCCTCCTTATGAACCACTGGAATACTGTGGGTTCAAGGAATTAACTTTGAAGACAGTTTTTCTTATTGCTTTTGCATCAGGTAGAAGGCGGAGTGATGTTCATGCTTTTTCTGTAACAGACGTTCAGTTTTCTGATCAGTCTGTTACGTTGTTCACCTTTCCAGGTTTTCTTGCCAAGAATCAGCTGCCTTCAGTGCTGAGTCCTGCAATTTGTATTCCTGCCCTTAAAGGTCAAGGTGATACTCCATTGCTCTGTCCTGTTAGGGCCCTTAGGATTTATCTTACTAGAGTTTTTCCGAGAAGGAAAAATCGCAAGAGGGTATTTATCTCTCATTTAGAAAACTATCCGAAGGAGATTTCTTCTGACACTGTGTCAAGGTGGATTGTTCAAACAATAAGGTTTGCTTATGAAGGTTCTAGTCTTGAGTTGCCTAAGGTTAATGCTCACGAAGTCAGAGCTCTGGCTTCATCATGGGCATGGTTTAACAAAGTTGCCCTAGAAGATATTCTCAGAGCCAGTTATTGGTCTTCTGAAAATTCCTTTATAAGGTTTTATCTTAGGGACATATCTACTCTTTCTAGAAGCTTAGCTAGACTAGGGCCTATGGTAGCGGCACAGTCTGTTATTGTGCCTTCTACCATTTCTTCTGTCTGATTGATATAGTCATGTCCCTGTATATATATTGTATATAGTTGGGTAACTACTGATCTGGTGGCCTTTTTTATTATTGATCATCCAGTTTTAGTATTTCTTGGTCATGGTATGATAATGGCCTATGTCCGAACTTCTTTTCTGTAAAAATGGTCAAATTACCCCTTTTTTTGTGGTACAGTATTACGGCTGTGAGAACTCTCGACCCTTTAGTTGGTGGGCGTTTTTACGGCTTGTTAATAACATTTGACCAGCCTCGGTAAGCTTAATTTTAATTAGTTTGTGGTCCCCACCTCCATTAATGTTGAAGTCAGCATTATTCAGATGTATCGTAGGTTTAATGAAACAAATCTAGAAAATTCTTATTAATTTTCATATTTGTGAATTATACCTACGATACATCTGAATCTTTCTCCCGCCGCCTCCCCTCTTTTATCGTTATTATTTTTTCGGTAAATTGATTTTTTGTATACGTGTACGAGTGACGTAGTCACTTTATGTGTACGTACTAAGAGGTGGCTCAAATGTTTTTTCGGGACTACTACTTCTCAAGCGGTAATTCACGGGTGAATCGACTCATAGCATTATTCAGATGTATCGTAGGTATAATTCACAAATATGAAAATTAATAAGAATTTTCTAGTTTTCTGATACAAAATGAAAGGTTATAACAAAAGTAGTTCAGGTATCACCCTTGAACCTAATTACGCTGAATGGACTCCTCTACCACAACTCTTTGGAGTGGCCTATTTTCAATATCAGGCTGTCTGGTTAGTTTTTATTATGATTTATAGCAATTCATGTAGTTGATGCAAACAGTGTAGGCCCAGATCAGATGCCACATTCTGATCTAGGTCAGCACTGTTTGCCATTTACCTTTTATGGGGGTCTCCAGACTAAAATGGGTTAAATTTCCAATCTGTAGGTGATTCTGACATGAGCTTGGAAAATGTTCAGAATTCCGGAAGAAAGCTGGTTGCAAAATATGCCTTTTCTTTGACTATGCATTGATAAAGTAAGTAAGTAAGTAAGTAATTTATTCATGCATTAAGCCGTATGGCCCATGAGCACATATACAAATTTCAACATACATGATGTGCAGGATAGTGAAGATACATTATACACAATAAATTTACCTGAAAATCAATACCAATGTATTCCAATGTATTTGGGAGAGGTGCAATTTTTTCAGACTTTGTATCGTATAATCTATTGATGCTGAGTGGCCTCCTTCACCCCAATTTTTCGGACCAGCGGACCAGTTCACTTCCAAAAAAAAAAAAAAGGGTGTCTGGTTAGCTTATATCATTATTACCATATTCCATAGCAATTCCCGTATTAAATTCAAAGGATGTAGACCCTGATCAGACACCATTCTTTTCACATTAGACGACATTAGTTCACTCAATCCATATGGAATATGGCATAAGAGTTACATAGAGAAATAGCAGTTTCAAATGCATGCGCGAGATTGACAATTAAATGATACTTTTTTTCTATCTTTTTGTTAATGGTTGAAAATTATATTCGTGTATACATGCATGCATGCACCTGCATACACACACATATACATACATATACACACACACATATACATATTCAAAAGTTGTGGTTTTCTGCATGAGAACATAGGCTGACTGGCAAGTGATACGGTCTTATCCACACCTACAAGCCGTTATGTCAGCCCATGAACTCATTATTTTTCTTTCTTATTTTTTTTTTTTTTTTTTTTCATTGCAAACTTCAGACATTTTGATACGTTCAAAATTAAAGGCTTTTGACTGTTTGTGCATTACATCATCAACCTCACTCACACATTCCAGATCATCAAACCACAGGCGGGCAGTCAATCACGATTGTAACAACTGGACTATCGGTCATTATGACCGTTATTACCTGAGAAAATTCGTGAAATCAGTGAGGGCTGACCACGTGCAGATATAACAGTCCGTGCTATCTGTAACTAACCCGTGCAACTTGAAGCAATTAGTACCGCTTTCTTCGATAACTTATCGGTGGTTTTGCAGTGTTATGACTGAATAATTGTTGTGTATTGGAATATTAATACTTTCAATCCGGTATGAACACTCTCTCTCTCTCTCTGTCTCTCTCTCTCTCTCTCATGTATACTAACAATAATATATATTTACATACATTTGTATATAGGATTTTTTGATACATAATGCCGCCTGTAAACAAGCAAAGGAAAAACAATTCAAGTCTAGCAGAAAAGTATCCAAACCAGACCACGCAAGCGCACGCTCCGCTCATTGGTCTGGTTTATATACCTGCTCCTAAGCCCGGATAGTAATGGTCCCCATCGGACTACGCTCCACAAATACAACCACAAATCTAGTTTGAAATGCAAAAAACACACAGGTAACAGTTGTCCATACATAATTACCGTAAATGTCCTAAAATTTCGAACACCAAAGTGTCTGGCAAAATAACAAGCAAACAGTGCAGATCCAGATCAGACTGCTCCTGAAGGAGCAGTCTGATCTGGATCAACACTGTTCGCCATTCCACTAAGTAATTAAAGAAACAGCTGCATTAAAGCAAAATTTAGGCTAAAATAGTATGGAATAAAGTGTTCGAAATTTCAGGACATTTATCACAAACATGGCACAAATGAAGTGCCTAGTTAATTCAGTGAGGCTAAGCATTCTAATATGGGACATGGCCCTTGCTTAACTCTTGCCTTGCTGAATAAATTAAGATGCCACGCCCACTTCTAATTTCCAGCCAATCAGATTACTTGATCCAGGTTTTTTGATAGATATTCACATATTTAATGACAAACAGTGCAGATCCAGATCAGTTGGCTTCTTTAGAATCTACAGTTTGCTAAGACAGCACACGTCGTGTTAAGCAAGGGAAGGGTTAAACAATTATCTATACATTTTACAGTTTTCTAATTTCAATATACGAGGGACTATCAAAAAGTTCTTGGTTTGTTTGTGTTGAAGTTTTACGGCCCAGTCAACCCAGTTGGGTCATGTCAAGCGCGGTCAGTTTACCTAACCACACGTTTACTGGGCAGGCTTAGTCCTCTAAGCGGTTAACCAGTTTATGCACATTCTTTCGCCAGAAACTGACAACTGCCCTTCTTGAATCAGCGGAAGGGAGAGAATGACCGTAGAAAATATTTCATGTTCTTGGCCCCTGTTCTTTGGGAAATGACCAAGAGCAGAAAATGTGCCATTATTTCTCAAGATAATCTCCCTCTGACTCATGCACTTTATCATCAATGCTGTTCCAGTTTGCCTATCCCTTCAGAACAGAAGCCTTCTTCCTGGTTCCCCAATTATTCATCAACAGTATCTATGCTGCCTTCATTACTTCCAAAATTCCTACCAGGCTGTTGAGTTCTCAGATTTGGAAACAGATAGAAGTCTGAAGGGGCTAAATCTGGAGAATATGGGGGATGAGAAAGGACCTCAAACCTGTATTTAGTCACAGCAGCCATAGCAATTTTAGAGGTGTGGGCTGGTGCATTGTCTTGCAAGAGCAGAACACCTCAAATCAACTTTCTTCTTCTTTTCTTCACAATCTCCTGATGTGGCCACCTTAGTTCTTCTGCATAATATGCACCATTTATCATGCAACCTTCCTCAAGATAATCCACCATGATAACCCCCTGACTAGCCTAAAAAACAGAGGCCATCACCTTCCCTGCTGAAGAAACTCTCTCAAATTTTTTAAGAGACGTGAGCCAGGGTGTTTCCATTGCATATTCTGTTTTTTGGCCTCAGATTCAAAGTGATGGATCCAAGTCTCATCTTGGGTCACAGCTCAACACATAAATTCCTCAGGGTCATCTTCACAGAGACAGGAGATACTTAAAAATATCAAGCCTGTCCTTCTTCTGATCTTTGGTCAACATTCTGGGGACCCATCTAGCTGAGACCTTTGGTACCCCTAAGATATCTGTCAAGACAGATTGAACTGCCCCAAAACTGATGCCTATTTATCTAGCTTTATCACACAGGCACAATGTTTTCATCTGTAGTAGCCTCTTTAGGGTACCCAGACCATTCATAATCCTCCACGCAATCCCTCCCTCTCCTAAATTCAGCAGCCCATTTCTTTACTATGCTGTAAGAAGGACGCCCATCCCAAGGGTTTTAATGAAGTCATCATGAATTTCCTTTGGTGGATGCCCTTCTTACAGAAGTGTTTTATGACTGCTCTAAATTCCAACTTTGTCCATTTTCTCTGTTTAGCACACCCTTCCCCTGTTTGCAGCAAATTCCAGGAGTACTGAAATCAATAGCTTTGAAATTTTATTCCTTCTACCGAAGATTTTGAATAAGATAAAATTATCAACTGATTGGTGTTTTATTTCAATTTATTTATTCTAAGTATATTCAGCTGAGAACGTCTTGATCATACCTTGTATGCTGATTGTCAAAAGAAACTCTCAGGTTATACCATAATTACCCTTAACCCTTAAAGCACCAATCACAACTGCAGCAGACGACAATTTTTTTTATTATTTTTTTTATTTTTTTTTATTTTTCAGAGAAAACAAATCTTGACATATCATGTGAATCATCTGCTTGGCAGACGATTCACATGACATGTGAAGACTTGTTTTCTCTGAAAAATAAAAAAAAAAAAAAAAAAAAATGAATGTCGTCTGCTTCAAATTTTGCTTGGCACTTTAAGGGTTAATACTCAAACATCATAACCCTCTAAATGTCAGTAACAACGGTCAATGGCAGTGGACAGGGTGCATCATGGCAGATGTGTTTATGAAGTTTCATTTGCTTAGAAGACTTGATTTTTGAGAAACTTAGTTAAATGCACAGACTTTACATTGTTGATGCCAACGCCAACAACGCTGCTGGAAAATGATCCTTATGTTGCTCCTGCTTGCTAAAGCAGTCAGAACAAAAAGTATGCATAAATGATTGCGACTGGAACTTGAGACCCCTGCATTTTCCATCTAATCAGATGTGCTACCAATTACGCCTTTTCCTTTTTGCCATCTTGATATAACCAAACCACTTTTGTTATTTAATCCTTTCATCCCTGAGTTTCTGAAGTGGACTCTTGCATCTTTGAATCTGATCAGAACCATTGTTACAAACAGAGGTCTCAGTCAAACATCACAACAGAACAGCAAAGAGCATAGATCCTGATGGGGTGGCATGTTATGAGCCATCTCATCAGGATATACGCTGTTTGCAAAAGCACTCATCACGAAAACACACCTATATAATTTAGTAAAACTTGGATTTACAAGGGTATACATTATTTGTCTTATTTCACGTAAAACATAGGTTGTGGGTACCAGTTAGAACTGCCTCACTGAGGCAGTTCTAACGAGTACCCACAATCTATGTTTTGAGCAAAAATATGAAAAATATCAGAGTTTTTTATCTGAAAATTTTCAGGTTTTTGGAGGTGAAATTTTCTATATATTTGAATAGGCCTGTTTTTGTAATGGTTTCAGTCTACCGGTCTGAAAGGGTTAAGCAGCACTGAATACAAATTCATCCTGCTAGTTCGTAAGAAGTCTACACATATGGCATCACGAAAACATGCCTATATAATTTTGACCCCCTTGAACCCCACTTTTATACAGTAAAACTGGGGTTTACAGGGGTATACATTAGTTTTCTTATTACTGCATAAAACATAGATTGTGGGTACTGATTAGAACCGCCTCACTGAGGTGGTTCTAACGAGTACCCACAATCTATGTTTTGAGCAGAAATATGAAAAATATCAGAGTTTTTTATCTGAAAATTTTCAGTTTTTGGAGGTGAAATTTTCCATATATTTGAATAGGAATGTTTTCGTAATGGATGTCAGTTTCATCATGAACATGCAATCACTGGGGACCAGATAGATGTCAGAAAAAGCTAGACCAATCTAAATTTGATGTATCTAAACTATTTCATCAATATTTAATATACTGTCCCTCTACAACCATTATAGAAATTGAAAAGCCTCTTTGAATCATAACTGAAAGACAAACAATGATCTGGAACCACATGTTGATTTACCCTTTGCATGCAGCAGACGACATTTTAGTGCTTAGCAAAATGGGTAAAACCTTCAGCAGAAAATAATTTGAAATGTTTATCTAATTTTTTCCCAGTAAAAAAGTTTGACATTTCTTGTAAATTTTCTCCTATGGAGGCAATGATACACAGAATGTTAAACCCTATTTTCTGGGAAAATAAGAAAAAAACTATGACTTTGTTGTATGCTGAATTTGCCCAGAGAGTGCTAATTCAAAAAATGTTTGTTCTTATTTTTCCCAGAAAATAGAATCTGATATTTCATGTCAATTGCCTCCTTAGATTTTCCAATTTTTCTCCAAAATAGGGTTTGACATGTTATGAGAATTGACTAAAAGGAGACATTTCACATAAACAATCAAACCTTATTGTCCATAAAAATTAATACAATGAAATATCAAGCCCTACTTTCTGGGAAAAACACTACCTGTTTCATCATCTGCTAAATTCACTTTCACAACTTGTGTGTTGTCTGCTTTTCACCATGAGCCTCTAAAAAGTTAGCCCCTCAAGTGCTAATCATAACTGCAGCAGACAATTTTGATTTTTTTCTTTGTATTTTTTCAGAGAAAATAAGGCTTGACATTTTATGTGAATCACAGACAATTCACATGAAATGAAGTCTTATTTCTCTGAATAATAATAATAATAATAATAAAAAAACAATGTCATCTGCTACAATTTTGTTTAACACTTTATGGGTTAATTGATAACTTCATGATGTAATGACTACATCATTCTCTAGCTGTGTCACCTATTGTATAATAACAATGAAATGAAGCAATCATGGGGTTCTCTATTTGTGCAAACATTTTTGTGACTTTAAATCATTTCACATCAGAAAATATCAATAATTTTCCTGAGCATTTTCAGCATACAATGCGGCTATGTATGGTAAATTTACCGAATATGTATTAAATCTTTAATCATCATTCTAAACTGTAGCATTCTAACTATTTTTTAAACATATATTTTCAAAGAAAATAAGGCTTGACATTTCATGTGAATCATCTGCGAGGCTGGGAGAGGGAGATGGAGAGCTACATGTATTTGTTTGAGTTACATGTAAGGTAAATGTCCTAAAATTTCGAATACCAAAGTTTCCTGATCAGGGTCTACACTGTTTGCCAATTCTACTATGTGTTTTAAGCTACAATTGCATAAAAACAAAATTTAGGGCAAAATAGTATGGAATTAGGTGTTTAAAATTTTAGGTAATTTACCATATTGTTTAATGAAATGTTAACCATTGTGGGTCATTTTGTGCTGTCTCCCAGAAAAAGGGAGAAAAGGAACAGAAAAACTAGTAGACAAGAAAGAAACAGAGAAGGATATGGGAAAAGGTGAATTACAGTGCAGAAACAGAAGAGATACTACCATGTCCCCTTCCCCTCCAGCTGCAAGTACAGCAGGCCCTCCCACCACTGTACTGCCCAAAGGGGGAAGATAATTTCCTATATATGTCAATTAGTACATGATATTATGTGCATTTGGTATGACGCCCGTTTCAGGTTTGGAATAGGATATGTACAGGTCTATGTTTGCAGTTTTAGGTATGTGAAATTCCCCTATTTTTCAGGTGGGAATATAGAGTGGCTCATTTTCTTTGATGAGGAAATAAAAAAAAATAATAATAATAACAGAAACCTAAATACCAGGGCCCAGTTGTTCAAAGCGTCGTTAGCTTAACGAGCTCTTTAAGGGTCATTTCGTTAACTGTTTTAGCGGATTCAATACACAATATTCTGATATTTTTTGCTGAAAAAATGTGAGTAGCTTTTCACATTTTTTCAGCAAAAAATTTCAGCATATTTGCGTATCACTCAATGTAAATTTTAACGAATCGTTAACTAACGACGTCGTTAGCTTTGAACAACTGGGCCCTGAAGAAACAACCAAATTCCACAGGAATTTTTGTCCCCGCCTTTTGTAAGTATAGTCAACCCTCTTTGTACCGACATTCGATATAACAACAAAATTCGTTATTATGACAATTTGAATGTCACGAAACCTTCGCTCAAGAGGTGACGGTTAATGATAAATTATGCAAAAACATTGCATAATATTTTCAAGCAACATAATTATGTTTTGGATATTTGTTAGAATTGCTTCAAAGAAGCAATTCTAACAAATATCCAAAACATTATGTTCTATGAGGAAATAAGAATAAAACAAGGCCTTTCTTACATATCATTCTGTCCATTAAGGATTCTTTAGAACAGCAAATTCATTATAATGGCAACATTTTATAACACAAGAATTCTGCAGAAGGCGTTGTCGCACCTGCTGGGGCAAAAGTCACAGGAGCCACAGTGAGAACGTGGCTATTAAATAAGTTTATGACATTCTTAGCAGTGCTTAGTTGAAAAACTGGTTGAAAAAAATGTAGACAAAGTGCCTAGTGGGGCACATATATTCCAGGCCAGTGCCATTCCCTCTTATGGCTATATCTTCAGCACTGACTTTTCGTATTATACAGCCCAATGATAATGGAATGTCGATGTAAAATGTGTAAAAGTCACTGGAACATGAAATATAGGTCAAGGTCACTGGGTCAAGGTACCTGCTAAGTCAGTACATCAAGGAGAAGCATTATGCAAGATATGATGGTTGTAGGCCTTATAGATGAGGAGTTATCGAACATCAATGTAAAACGTGTCAAATATAGGTCAAGGTCACTGGGTCAAGGTACCTGCCAAACCAGTGCAATGAGGTGAAGCACTATGCAAGGTTTAGAGGTTGTAGGTCTTATATTTGAGGAGATACCGAATATCAATGTAAAATGTGTCAAAGTCACTGGAGTGCACAATATAGGTCAAGGTCACCAGGTCAAGATACCTGCCGAGTCAGTAAATCGAGAAGAAGCACTACACAAGATTTGGTGGTTGAATGCCTTACAGTTGAGGACATATGGAAGGGCGACGTAAAAGGTGTAAAAGTCAATGGAGCGTGAAATATAGGTCAAAGTCATGGAGTCAAGGTACCTGCGGATTCCATACATTGAGGAGAAGCATTATGCAAGGTTTGGTGGTTGTAGGCCTTATAGTTGAGGAGATATTGAATGTCAATGTAAAATGTGTAAAAGCACTGGAGCACAAAATATAGGTCAAGGTCACCGGGTCAAGATACCTGCCTAGTCAGTACATCTAGGAGAAGCACTGTGCAAGGTTTGGTGGCTAGAGGTCTTACACTTGAGGAGATCTAGAACATTGACGTAAATTATGTCAAAGTCACTGCAGCAAAAAAAATATGGTCAAGGTCACCAGGTCAAGGTATCTGCTGAGTCAGTACATTGAGAAGAAGCACTATGCAAGGTTTGATGGTTGTAGGCCTTATAGTTGAGGAGGTATCAAACATCGATGCAAAATGTGTCAAAGTCACTGGAGCGCAAAATATAGGTCAAGGTCACCAGGTCAAGGTACCTGCCGAGTCAGTACATCTAGGGGAAGCACTATGCAAGGTTTGGTAGTTGCATGCCTTATAGTTGAGAAGATCTGGAACGTCAACGTAAGTTGTGTCAAAGTCACTGGAGCGCAAAATACAGGTCAAGGTCACTGGGTCAATGTACCTACCAAGTCAGGAGGTCAGGGAGATGTGTCATGCAAGGTATGATGGTTGTTGTAGAATTGTAGTTGATTAGAATATTAAATTTGACGTAAATGTCGAACTTTGAGATAAATGTTGAGACGGAGGGACGGACAAACAGACGAACTAACGGAAAAGGGGATGCCTATGTTGCAAAGTCAGGAGGTCAGGGAGATGTTACATGCAAGGTTTGATGGTTGTTTAGTCTTGTAGTTGATTAGAATACTAACTTTGACATAAATGTCAAACTTCGACATAAATGTTGACAGACGGACGGACGAAGGGACAGACGAAGGGAAAAGCGGGCACCTATGTCGCAAAGTCAGGAGGTCAGGGAGATGTTTCATGCAAGGTTTGATGGTTGTTTAGTCTTGTAGTTGATTAGAATACTAACTTTGACATAAATGTCGAACTTTGACATAAATGTTGACAGACAGATGGACGAACAGACAGACCAATTCAAATCACAGAATTTTCAGACCACTTTACAACAGATTTTATACAGAAATAAACATAAATCACACACTGTTGTGGTTTTCACAAGCTTCTTACATGAAAAAAAAAAGACTTAAGACTATATTGGGGGGGAGGGGGCGGGGGAGGGGGGGGGGCCAAAGTGATGTTTAAGAAAATCTCAGAATTTTGTCAAATCTCCCTTAAAACTTTGTCTTATCTCACAGACTTTAGTCCACAGCTTATGGCATGTATGCACAAGATACTCACTATCTATACTATCTGAGCTTGAAAAATGACTAAGTTCAAACCCCTAAAAAAGTGACAAAAATAGTTTCAGTAATATAACAAAACAACATGCATATCTTTAGACCATGACAAAAACACCTGCAAAGTTTAAAAAAAAAACCATCCACAACTGTAGGAGTTGCATCCACAAAGGTACCCACTGTCTATACTATTTGAGCTTGAAAAATGACTAAGTTCAAAACCCAGAAAAAGAGACAAAAAATTTAGGAATACAACAAAAGCACATGCAAACCTTCAGACCATGACAAAAATTAAATTTTTAAATGTAAAATTTGTTTTGATGAGCAAACCTACGATATAATCTACTTACTGCTATTCTCTGTTAGCTCCCTACAGAAAATAGGTATAATAAGAGAGTTCTCTCCTACATGGGAGGAACAAAGGAAACAATCTTCATGTTAATAATGACATCATAGTTCACTTCCAGTAATGTGATTTATCCAGTTTTTCCCTTTTATATATAATATATAAATCTATAAACAGGAATGCAGGGAGGGAGGATGGGACCTGCCAGTAGAATATATCGAGGGTTGAGCGCAAGACTATGGTAACTCAAACATATTTTTGAAACCCTTGTTTAGGGGCAACTTGGACCCCTTTGTAAACAATGCAAATTTAGGTGCCATTGCTCATACGAGCAATGGCACCTAAATTTTCATTGTTTACAGAAAGAAATGTTGTAATCTTCATAATGCCTTCATGGTGAGGAGATTAGGTTTGGGGAAAAACAACCGTCTGACTTACGCCAGTCTTGCGCTCAACCCTCGATATGATAGGTATGCTCATCAAAACAAATTTTACATTTAAAAGTTTAATTTTAATGTTTTGCATTTCAACCATATATTCTACTTATTGCTAGAATCCCCAATATGGAGGGCGGATTCCTCCAACTCTGATCATACCTGTTGTAGACTTCCAGGAATAAATAAGGAAGATCTTAGAAGGTTCACGATATAAAATATCTGGCTAAGATCTTGGATATAGAAGTGATATTAGATTGTAGAATTTGACTCTCCTAATATCCTCCCATTCCTTCCTGGAAGTGTTGTGACTTTGAGGTATTTATTCATTAGAAATGGACTGACAAGCCATTTTAATGGTGAACTTTACCAAGTAGTTGCGGTCATGGTACCTAAGCCATAATCCAAACTCATAAATCTGTAAACGAATGACGAATCAGGGTGTTCTGACCAACAGACATGGACCCCAGAATAAAGGGTGTAATCAGGCGTCCACGGATAGTAAGCATTACTTGGTAAGCAAGCTTCGCCCACCATGCCCATAGGCCTGAATGAAGGAAATATTGGTAGAAGCGTATGTCCGGGATTTTGGAAGTCTACTTATGGCACGTCAGTGGCCAGAACATCAGAAACAATTCTGGAAACTTCCAAATTGTATAGATTGACCAGATCATGATGTCTCCCATAGAACTTCTTAAGTGTTGCTACCAGTTTGGTTTTTTGATACCCCTGGCTCAACAACTTTGTAGTGAGCACTTTCTCATGCTCCATGAAGTCCTAATAATTTGAAAAGGCTCTGGCATAACGGATTAACTGTGAAACGTAAACACCGTATGCTGGTGCAGAAAGGATATTATTGCTAAGGAATGGAAAGTTAACAATGGGAAAATTGAAGTCATCCCATTTGTTGTAAAGCCTAATAGCAAGCTTTCCATTGTCAATATAGAGATAACAATCTAAGTATGAGGAGGAGGCTGCAGTCTCCATTGTTTCCTTTATTTCAAGTGGATATTGAAGTCCAAATACTCTGCAAATTTTGTGTTTTTCAGAGACAATACATCATCTATATATCTGTAGGTGAAATTGAATTGTTGTGCGAGGTGTTTCTTGCCTGCTTGAAGGAGACTTTGAACAAACTCCGCCTCATACGAGTTTAAAAACAAGTCAGCAAGTAATGGTGCACAGTTAGTACCCATCGGTATGCCGATTGCTTGCTGAAATATCCGTCCGCCGAACTCCACAAAAATATTGTCGATTAGATATTCTAGCATCTTATGACATCAGCATCTGAATATTTTTGTGGCGCATTAGTATGATCCCGAACAAAGTATGTGTCTTTGTAGCCAATGACAATATACTGAAATCGACGGTTACCATTCTTGTGGAAGACACACTGGTTGATAATTTCCTTTAATTTAGATTTCAATTTATCATGAGGAATAGTAGTGTAAAGAGTAGAGAAATCGAAAGATTTTATACTGTTTATGGAATGAAGAGATTGTGCCTTTAGGTTTTCTAAAAGCTCTTTGGAGTTTTTCAGGATCCACATCTGATTAACACCACTTCTGGCATAGGCAGTGTCACAATACAATTAGAAATTGTAGACTTCTTAATGTCGTGATTTCCTTTAGTGGGTATGAAAAGTCTAGTTCTTGCACCCCTTATAGACTTTGTCCTTTTGTGATGGATTCTGACAGCTCTAATTGGACAAAGAATGGCTATGACATATATTTCAAAGCCTTGGAATTGTAATAGACTCAGGAGCTTTAGAAGGAAGTTGATTCTTCGCTAAAAAGCCTATTTGAGTTCTAAGAGTGAGAGAACCATCAACAGAACTGAATCTGTAATGTTCTACATCCATAGCAAAGGCATGAATTTCACTGACACATCCGGCTGTAACCAAAGTGAGCAGGAAAGATGTTACATAGATAAGTGAAACAAAGAAGTCTTGTTCATGGGTTCGAATGGATCTTTGCAAGAAGTATGCGAGAACAAAAGCTAGATGCCATTTTGGGGCAAGTAATCTACTGACAGGTCTTTGTATTTGAAATGACTTGATAAGTTGTGAAATGATGGGATGTTTTCCCATATTCATTTTGGACCTGAATTTCAAGGTGTTAGATATCATTGATCAGTAACCTTTGATAGTGCTAACTTGACAATCTTCTTTAAATAGATATATCAAGAGGTCAGCAATTTCATTTGGAGAGGCCTTGATAGGCTCAGTCTTCCTCTGATATGCCCAATTGGTAAACTCCTTTCACTTTGCATTATAGACCTTTCTCGTACAAGCTCTTCTAGTTTCAGAGACATGGTCTGCAACTTTCTTTGAAAACTTTCTTTTTCTGATGGATTGTTTGATAATTCCCATGAGTGAGTGTTAGAAGTTCAGGACCTGGATGCAGAAATCTTCCTTGTAATTGTTCCAAAGGGTCTGGTATTACCGGAAAGAGTTATGGGTGAAGATATTAACAGATTCAGAAGTTCTGGGAATCATGATCTGTTTGGCCATAGAAGTGCTATGAGTACAACTTTGTACTGTGATTGACAGATTTTTAGAAGTACAGATTAAATAAGATGAAATGGAGGACATACATAAGCATGGATGTGATTCCAGTCCACTGATAGTGCATTTATGGCTAGTGCTTTCTTGTCTGGAATTGGTGACATATATATTGGCAATCTGTGATTGAGACGTGTTGCAAATAGATCTATGTTGGGAAATTTGGTTGTGTGAAAAATTGCATTTGCAACTGATTGACAGAGTGACGATTCTGTTGAGATCAGTTTGTTCTGGACAGACACTCTGCAAGTATGCTGAAGTTCTCTGGAATGTGTCTGATTGCAAGTAGTTGCGGTCATGGTACCTAAGGCATAATCCAAACTCATAAATCCATAAATGAATGACAAATCAGAATGTTCTGACCAACAGACATGGACCCCAGAATAAAGGGTGTAATCAGGCATCAGCGGATAGTAAGCATTACTTGCTAAGCAAGCTTCGCCCACCATACCCATAGGCCTGAACAAAGGAAATATCGGTAGAAGCATATGTCCGGGATTTGGGAAGTCTACTTATGGCCTGTCATTGGCAAAAACATCAGAAATAATTCAAGACATATCTTGTTCTGATGACCCTAAATGACAGTGTTCCACTGTTCTAGACAAATATCTGGAGAGAGAGTTCTGCCTTGTCATCGAAAATAAGCTACAACAGTTGTGTTGTCTGTAGAGACTAAGACTGTTGAATTGATTATGTAATGGTATGCTTGTTTCAAGGCATATTATGGCCATCATTTCTAAAAGATTGATATGGAGTTGTGATTGGTCTTGGGTCCATGAAATAATAGACCCTCCAATTCCAGGTGAGCTCCCAAACCAGTCTGACTGGTATTTGTGAATAACTGGTGAGAAGGAAGAGGGTTCTTGATAGGAACATCTTTTAGATAAATTTGACAATTGTTCCATCAATTGAGATGACACTGAATATTGTGTGTTATCTTGATTCGGTGGTGAAGCAGAAGAATCTGAAGTCTCCATTGTGCAAGAAGAGACATTTGTAATGGTCTGAGATGAAGTCTCCCTAAAATTACAAAGTCTGCTGCTGCATTGAGTTTTCCCAAAAAGGACAGGCATAATCTGGCTGTGACTGTTATTTTGGGAAGAATAAGACTGACTGTCTCTAACAGAGTCTGAAGCCTGTCTTGAGTAATTTTGACTATGTTGAGGTGAGTGAGAAATTCCATCTCTATGAAAGTGAATTTCTGAGATGGAATCAGATCTTTCTTGACTAATTATCAGTCCCAGCTCTACAATCAAATCAATCTGTGTTCCAACAGAGCTAGGCAGTTTTGTTCCAACAGAGCTAGGCAGGGTTGGTTTCTTGATAATCAGTCATCTAGATATGGAAAAAAGGTAATGGCTTTCTTTGAAGATGAGATGCTATTACTTTCATGAGATGAGTGAATACATATGGGCTCCTTGATAGGCCAAATGGTAGAGTTCTGAACTGGAAGATCTTGTCCATCAGAGAGAATTTTGCCAGCTGTCGGATGTATCTGGACATGCAAATAAGCATCCTTCAGATCAATCAAAATGCCCAATCGCTGGGACGAAATGAATTTCTCACTTTTGTTCTGACTCTCCATTCTGAAGTTTTGTATTAGAACAAATTTGTTCAGAGTGGAAAGATCTATCATGAGCCTCATTTTCCGTTCTTTTTGGAACAAGAAATATTCTTAAGTAATATTCTGGAGATTCTGGAAGAATTTCCTCCACTGCCCTATTTTGTAGGAGACTGTGACCTTTTCTTCCAATTCTGGCCTTTTGGTATTTTGGAAGAAAATGGGAGAGGAGATATTTTTTTGAATGGGAGTTTGTATCCTTTTTCCACAATTGAGAGGGCCCATTTGTCATTTGTGACTTTGGCCGATTTGGGGTAAAGTGGGCCAACCATCTTCATACTGGAATCTGAGATTGAGGACAGGGTAGTAGGGGTAGCACATCAAAATTTCTTTTGAGAGCTGGAACCTCTTCTAGAGAGGCCACTTTTGTCCCTTCTGTTGAACCCCCAAGAGAAACCACCTTTTGAGGAACCTTTTGGGTAAGAAGGTTGTGGTTTCTTATCCTGAATTCTAGGATTCTGAGGTCTTGAATTAGGTTTCTTGAATTTGAGTTTGACACTTTGAGATGTAGATGCCTGTGGTTTACTATGAGAAGAAGTGACTGTTTTGGAAATTAAAATGTTCTTCAGTGTTTCTGCATTTTCTTTGTAAATTTCATCTATCTAACCTCCAAAGAGCGAGTCTAGGATGAAAGGAGTTGACCTAAGTTTCATCTTAGTGATTTCAGATAAAGACTTAGGAGCAGAACGAATGGTAGCATTTCTCCTTGCTTGTTGCATCTCTAATTTAAGATAGGAACCAAGAGAAACCGGTTAATGGTGTGCTCTAATTCCAATATTCTGGCTAAGACTTTAGTGTCCAATCATTCTTGTTGTAGGCATTTGTATGATGCATATGAAAAGATGTCAGAATGAGAAAGAACTCTGAGAAGGTCCTCTGAGTTGGTTCTAAAAATGCCCAGGTTCTTAGTGGGAATCTGACAATAGACAGTAAGAGAAAGATGTAATTCAGAGGAGTCAGAGTCAAGTGGAACTTCTCCTTGAGTAGGCACTATCTCAGCATGCGATTTGTAATATGCCAGGTTGACAAGGGCATTTTGTTCCTTCTTAGAAACTGTGCAGTCTTCTGGCAAAATATCCTTCTTGTATTGATTCCGAATGAAATTCATAGCACTAGAAAGGATCTGAGATTGTGGCAATAAAATGGACTTTCCTCTTCTTTCTTTAAGTCCTCTTCAATACTGGATTTTGGTCTTTGAGGTTGAGAAGAAGAATCTGAAAATTACTTCCTTGGAAACTTATTGGCCAGAAGTAGTTTGAAAATTTCTTCTATGATTAGAGGAAAACCCATTTTCTCTTCTTCATGAGATTCCTCTAAAAAAAGACTCTTTTCCTGAAGGAGATTTCTTTCTCATCAAAAGTTGTTGTTTTGGATTCAAATTTGTTGTCTTTTGCTTGAACAGACAATATCATCCATTGTTCTTTCTCAATATTTTCTGAATTTGTTTGTGTGCGGTTTTCTCTTGGAGAAGCACATGATTTATCAGAGAAATTAGACTGTCTAGAAATAGGTCTTCTCCTCCTGTTTCTTCTTGAAGAAGAGGGAGAAGATAATGAAATCTAGGGCATTCATGAGAATGCCTAAAGGAAATCTAGACTGATGTCGTCTCTTATAATGATGTCTTTTATTGGACTGATAGTGAAGAGATGAGGAAGAAGAATATGAGTTATAATGAGTTCTTGTTCTTTCCTGGAAGAACAATGTCTGTGAGATCTCCTGGAATGAGACCTACAACGAGAGGATAAACTTCTTGATCTAGATCTAGTTCTCCGTCTGGAAGGTCCAGGAATAGGAGAATAGAACAGATCTCTGATCTTCAGACGGGGGCTTGATGAGTAAACATTTCCAACTTGACTTATCTGGTGAGAAATGCTATTTGTATGCTAACAATTGAAATTTGTCCGGTGACTTTCATTTGTCGGGTTAATGTCCAGTGGTTGTCACTGTCACCGTCAGTAACACTAAGCACTCTGTGTAAAACTTTTAGCAGACAACATTTTGAAACATCTCCAATGGACACAATTTGCATGAAATGTCAAATCCTGTTTTCTGGAAAAAAAAAAAGAAACATATATCATCAATCTGTCATCTGATGAATTGGCCCAAAGAGTGGTAAAGATTAAACAATCTTATTATAAGGGCAGTCAACTGCCCTTGGACAATTACCAAACAGGAAATAAAAAAATACATAATCATAAATTGATACCTTGTTTATTTGTTTGATTTGTCAAGTTTGTAATTTCTCATATTTTGATAATTATCATGTTGACAGCATCAATTATTACTAATCCTACATTGATCTTGTACAGATCAATATACCACATTTGCCCTTAATATTGGTACACAAGAGACCAGGTTAACTAGGAATCTGGGATAATTTTCTCCCATACTCCATTAAATCACATGTTGTGGGTACTCATTGGAACAGGCTCATCAAGGCACTTCTAATGAATACCCACAATAAATGTTTTTATGGAGAAATAAGAAAAAATGGACATGTTCAATATATTAGCACAATGGAAAGGAGTTACAGAAAAGCCGAAAACCAATTGTTGCTGACTGCATTTTTTTTTTATATAATGGCCAGGCACAGAAGATGTCCCAGTTTTATTTTAATGCTTAACATGTCCAGGGCAAAAAAAAATCAGCAGATGACCATTTAAAACAGTTTTCTTCTTTTTCACAGATAATAGGTACAGTTTGCTTTTAAACTGCCTCCTTCAAGGAGTCACTATCTGCATGAAATTTCAAGCCCTTTTCTCTCTGAAAAAAGACAGAAAATATCATCAGCTAGTCATCTACTACATTTGCCCAGAGAATGCCAAATTTAATATAAAATTGAATTTAGACAAGAATTTAGTATGTATGGGTAAAATATTTCTCAGGCTGGCTGCAGAATTTAGTATCATAATAATTTCTCAGACTCTAACTTTTTGTTTATCAAAGGAATCCAGTTAGCCTGCCTGCAAGCACAGAGATAATCATTTAACCTTTCGCATGCTGGGTATCAATTTCAGCAGACAGTATTTTGAAATATTTCTATTTTTTCCCAGAAAATAGGCTTTGACATTTCATGCAAATTAACAATTTGCATGAAATGACAAAGCCTATTTTCTGGGAAAATAAGAAAATACAAATGTATTGTCAATTTGTCATTTTTTGAATTTGCCCAGAGTGTGTTTAGTATTATACTTTTCAGTGTTTCTTTCTTCAATCTTATCAGGAAATTACAAGACTATCATCCCAATCAAGTTAAGCAAGACAAAATTTACGGGAGAATTCAAGCCAAAATCAACAAAAACAAACCAAAGAAATCCTGAAAATTAATGTAACTTCAGATATCATGCTATTTCAACACCTAGGTTTTTCTTTTTAATTTATGAGAGTGAAGTTTGGAATGAAACTAGCAAACAAAACTGACATTTTCAAAAGAAAAAAATAAATAAATTGAAAGAAAGGTCAGAATGACATATGCACTTATATGTGACCCTTAACCATGCAATTTTGTTCTCAATCAAGAGAGCTGCTGTCATTAACACTTAAAGTGCACAGCACAATGTAGCAGAGAAAATTCATTTTTTTTCATTATTATTTTTCCAAGAATCAAGACTTGGTATTTATGTGACTCATCTGCTAGGAAGATGATTCACATGAAATGTCAAGCCTTATTTTCCCTGATAAGCACAATTCCCTCATAAGCACAAAAAAATTCAAAATGTCATCTGCTGCAGTTTTCACTAGATGTTAAGGTATAAAGAATAAACATGTTGTCTCACATAGTTTGCACCAAGGGCTATAACTCCAAAATATTGTTTCACATCCCCCAGTGTTTGCCAAAAAAACAACAAAAAAACATACAAAACCCCACATTGTCACCTTAAACCCTCATAGTGCTAAACTTCATCATCAGCATTTGATACATTTTCAGAAAATGATTTTTCAACATTGTCTCCATATAAAAATGTATGGTGAAGCAAATTTGACCTTGCCATAAAAGATATCTCGAATCAAAAATTGAATAGGGGTCCCCCTGACACAATTTTTGGATCGATTGTTTACATCAAGCCATTGTATACAAATGCCAAAATTTCTTAAGGCAATTGTTCACATGATAATCATTGACCAATGTAATCAAATCATGTGTCAGACGAAATCCAGGTAATGGCTATTTATAGCCATTCTATTATTGTCGCTCTGACATCAGAGTGCTGTTGACAGAGGGTTATCTGTAAAACCTGGACTGAGACATTGGCAAACAGTCAGATCAGATGCCACATGTGATCAGGGTCTGCATTGCTTGCTTAAATTACAAGAAATTAAGGGTTGAAAGAAACAGTTGTTTAACAATATGATCATGTATATAGCACACCTGGAGCCAGCAAAGATCCTCTGTGGATTAGTATTTTGAATACTGAAGGATTTTGCCATTATAGGCCCAGTTGTTCAAAGCTAACGATGTCGTTAGTTAACGATTCGTTAAAATTAAGATCGAGTGATACGCGTATATGCTGAAATTTTTTGCTGAAAAAATGTGAGTAGCTTTTGCAGTGCAAAAGCTACTCACATTTTTTCAGCAAAAAATATCAGAATATTGTGTATTGAATCTGCTAAAACAGTTAACGAAATGACTCTTAACGAGTTCGTTAAGCTAACGACGCTTTGAACAACCAGGCCCTGATCATTGATCACATTGTCAGTTTCAAATATGATCCTTAACCCATTGTATACTGAATAGACTCTTCCACACTATATATTGGAAGAGTCCAATTTCAATTTTAGGTACGTCAGGCTATGAGATTTACATATTCCTAGAGAAAAATGGCTAAACTATTTGCAAACAGTGGAGACCCTGATCAGACGCTGCATTCTGTGGCATCTGATCTGGGTCTGCACTGTTTGCCAATTACCCTTTTACGGGTCTCCCAACTACAACGGGTTAAAACATTTCAAGAAACTGACTTTTAAGTACTTTCCTCATACAAATTAATGATATTGACATAAAAAAAGGTCAAAGGTCAACATAGGATCACAATTTTAGCAAATTTGGTAGATCTCACATCCTCAGTGCTGTATGCAAGAATTCAGCACCGAAGCATTTTTGGTTCTGGAGAATATTTTTATGTTTTTTACCATAATGGGCATGGTTTTGTTCCAAAGAGAAGGACCATTTCAACTAATTCTCAATACCCCTTCCACCGTGGGGTCCAAGTGAAATTTGGTGAAAATTACTCCAGCAGTTTCAGGAGAAGTTATTTTACAAGATCATCTTTTTAGACATGTATACAGCCCAGGGGTAGGGAATATTAACCTTTGTCCTGCTGAATAAATTAAGATGCCACGCCCATTTCTAATTTTCAGCCACTCAGATTGCTTGATCTGGATTGTTGCTATAAATTCACATACTTAATGGCAAACAGTGCAGATCCAGATCAGTTGGCTTCTTCAGAAGCCAACTGATCTGGATCTACACTGTTTGCAAAGGCAGGGTATATCCAGGTTCAGCATGACAAGGGTTAATATAACTAAAGAGTTTTGCTGTATGTTTCAACCATTATTCAAAATATATTTTGAGAAAATGACTTCACCATTTCCTAGTACAAATCTGACCTTGCTTGCCATAAAGGTCAACCTAGAACCAAGACTTTAGCAAGTTTGGCAGACCTCACATCCCCAATGTTATCTGCAAGGATTCAGCATCAAATCATTCTTGGCTTACCAGCAGCCATCTTCATCAACTGCACACAACCAGTTTAGCAATCTTTTATCCCACCTCAACCCAAGGAGGTTCCACATGAAATCTGATAAAAATTGGCCTAGTGAATTCAGAGGAGTTGTTTGAAAGTGAAGATAGACAATGACAGATGGCAGACAAAAGTCTCATCCTGAACCTTCTGCTCAAGTGAGCTAAAAAGAGCAGATCCTTATCAGAAGCTGCAGATCACTGCATCTGATCAGGGTCACAGTCTGACATTAATCCAGCAGTATTTAACACACAACTCAATTCCAAACCAGATCTCCACAATATAAATGCATACACCAAGTTTGGTGAAAATTCATTGATATTTACTCATGTTATCATACAGAAATGAAAATACTGATGGATGGCGAGATGGACATACAACAGACAGATGACAGACAGACAACCTGACAGCCAACCTGATACCATAATTCCCCAACAATAAGGTGTAGCTAAACTACTTGCAAACAGTGGATACCTTGATCAAATGCCACATCCTGGGACATCTGATCTATGTCTACACAGTGTTTACCAATTAAACTTTAGGGGGTCACAAAATTAAAATGAGTTAGACAATTCAACAGGATATTGGACTGGTTCAAATGTAATGAAAAAATATGGTAAGGCAGATAAAGTGTCCAGAAATTTAACCCTAGCCTTGCTGAACCTGGATATATCCTGTCTTTGCAAACAGTTTAGATCCAGATCAGAAGAAGCCTGGATCTGCACTGTTTGTCATTAAGTATGAGTTTATATTGTTATATAACAGGGTGTTCAATTGTTTTAAACAACATGTTTACTATGTTTCCATAAATAGCTTTATTTACTATGTTTCCAAAAATAACTTTCTAGAACAACATGTTTACAATAACATGATGTTTACATCCTTGATTTCTGGACTGAGTTATTTTTGGCATGTCATGGAAGATTTAGAAGTTTCTTGATTGGAACTGGAAAGTAAGAGATGCTTGTAGTAAATTCTTTTTCTAGAACCTTCTTTGATATTATATAAGGAGAACAGATTTTCATCTGGGCATCTTTGTGTACTTTCACTGGAAATTATTCTATACTGGATTACTTTACTATTTTATTCATTCTGGACTTAAATTCTGAGTTCAGGAACTTTAAATTGTGGGATCAGAAACTGATATTCAAAGGATTCGTTTTATAAATTCTTGCGGATTATTTTTGAGGGACTTTGTGACATAAACTTGAAAGGTACTGTTTACTTACATTATTTTGTTTTGAATCTTGTCTCATTTTTTTTTGTGAATAAATATTGTTAATAATTTAAAGCTTGTTGCTGGTTTCACTTTCATTTCTTTCTCGTTACGCCTGGCTCGTCCGGGATTGAACATTTTCTTGAGCTAAAACAAGTTTGAGCTTTTTAAAGAAAACAAATATTGAGCTTTAAAGAAAAAAAATATTTGTTTGCTATAAAAAAAGTACTGACTTTTAAAAAATTTCAGTAAATATAAAAATCTTTATTTGATAAAAAAAAAGTATTGACTTTCCAAAAAAATATAATAATAAAAAAAAAAAGTATTGACTTTTGAAAAATATCAATAGATAAACTCTGACTGATAAATTTACTTGATAAAACCAGCAAAAAGCCATCATGTCATTTGACCTTCAAGCTTTCTTAGCCGCGCCTTCACAGGAGCTGTTAAATTTGGCCAAAAAGTCAGATTTGTTGGACATTGCTGCTCACTATGAAGTGCCTTTTGTAAATAAGGCTATGTTAAAACAGGAAATAAAAAAATATTTTGGTTCAATTTTTGGTTGATAAGGAAATTCTTGATTCTTCTGCTTTGTCTCTTGTTCTCTTAACTCAGACAGGTTTGCAAATGCAAGAGCTTGAAATTCAGAAGCAAATTGAGTTAGAAAAATTAAGATTAGAACAAGAAAGACAAATGCAGAAGGAAAGAATGGAAATGGAAGAAACAGTTCAGAAAGAAAGAATGGAAATGGAAGAGAGGGAGAAAGAAAAAGAAAGACAAATGCAGAAAGAAAGAATGGAAATGGAAGAAAGAGTGCAGAAAGAAAGAATGGAAATGGAAGAGAGAGAGAAAGAAAAAGAAAGACAAATTCAGATAGAAAGGGAAAAAATAAAATTTGATACAGAATTAAGAATGAAAGAATTAGAAATGCAAAACATGACAGTAAAACGGCAACCTTTAGACTCTGGCACTCATTTTGATGTTACCAAACACATCAGATTAGTTCCCCCATTTCAGGAAAAAGAGGTTGACAAATATTTTCTTCATTTTGAAAAAGTAGCAGAAAATTTAAAATGGCCAAAGGAGCATTGGACCTTGCTTTTGCAAAGTGTTATAATTGGGAAGGCTCGGGAAATTTATACTCATCTGACTGTCGAGCAGAGCTCCAGTTATGATACTGTAAAGGAATTAATTCTTAAGGCTTATGAGTTGGTCCCTGAGGCTTATAGGCAAAAATTTAGGAACTGTAAGAAAGAAAATGAGCAGATCCATGTAGAATTTGCTAGAACTAAAGAACAGTTATTTGATAGGTGGTGTTCTTCGAAGAAAATTGACTCTGATCATGAAAGGCAGCTCATGCTTGTAGAGGAGTTCAAAAGGTGCATAAATTCAGACATTAAGTCCTTTTTAGATGAGAAACAGGTTGAAACTTTGGAAGCTGCAGCTCGACTTGCAGACGATTATGCTTTAACACATAAGGTTTCATTTATAAATAAGTCAAATCCCTCTAGAAGACCATTTTTCCCACAATCAGGATCCAAACAGTCCTAGTAATCCATCTGGCAATCATTGCCAAACATTTACTCCTAAACCCAAATCTTCTGGTGAAAACAAGGATCAAAATCCCTTATCTCAACCAATTTGCAATTACTGCAAACAGACAGGTCATATTATTTCTAAGTGCTTGCATTTGAAAAGAAAGAAAGAAAAACAAGAGGGGCTTAAACCTACAGGCCTTACCTCTTTACGGTCAAAACCACAGTCATGTGTTAAGGAGGAAGATCCTATCCAGACTGAAAGGCCTAGACTGATTCTGTTATGGAGATTTATGAACCATTCTTATCAGATGGTTTTGTGTCACTAAATAGTGACTATGCCCAGTCTACCCCAATTAAAATCTGGATACTGGAGATACTGGAGCTTCTCAATCCCTTATTTTAGCAGATACTCTGCCTTTTTCTGAGAAGACTTCTTCTGGGACAAGTGTCCTTATTCAGGGTGTAGAGTGTGGATTTGTTAATGTTCCTCTTCATAACATTTATTTATCCTCAGACTTGGTGACTGGTTTAGTGGCTGTCGGTATTCGACCTTCTTTACCTTTTAAAGGTGTTCACTTACTGTTAGGCAATGACTTAGCGGGAGATAAGGTTGTGGTAAACCCACTTTTGACTAACATACCTTGTATTGATCAGCCACCTGATCCCATTGAACAGGAAATCCCTGATCTTTACCCATCTTGTGCCGTTAGTAGGGCCATGGCTAAGAAAGCAAAACAGAATGATGGGGACATTGATTTAATTGATACCTTTTTGGGTCAGTCTTTTAAACATGAGATTACAAATTCTCTTTCATCCAGCTTGTCTGACAGACAGACAGAGTCACGTAACAAGTCAGAGTCCAGTCATTACTCCGCAATATTAAATGACCAAGGTCAAGGTCATGACTTGGTGTCAAGGTCACAACTTTGTAAGGAACAGCATAATGATCCTGAAATTTTGCCTTTGCTTGAAAGGGCTTTAGATGAGAAAGAAATAGATCAAGTCCCAGTCTGTTTTTATGTCAAAAATGGCATTTTAATGAGAAAATGGCATCCTCCTGATGTCTCAGCAGAAGACAAGTGGACTGTTAACCACCAAATAGTGGTTCCAAGGGTTTATCGCCCTGAAATTTTGAACTTGGCCCATGAGACTCCCATGTCAGGTCATTTAGGTGTAAACAAGACCTATCACAAAATTTTTAACCATTTTTGCTGGCCAGGGTTAAAATCTGATGTTTTTCAGTTTTGTAAATCTTGCCATACTTGTCAGATGGTAGGAAAACCCAACCAGACAATACCAAAAGCTCATTTACAGCCCATACCTGCTTTTGATGAACCTTTTAGCAGAATAATTATTGACTGTGTTGGTCCCTTGCCCAAAACAAAGTCAGGTAATGAATATCTTCTCACTATAATGTGTGCTTCTACACGTTTCCCAGAAGCCATTCCACTTAGGAATATTAAAACTAAGAACACTGTTAAGGCTTTGGTGAAGTTTTTTACATTTGTAGGTCTCCCAAAGTCTGTTCAGTCGGATCAGGGCTCTAATTTTATGTCTGGAATTTTTCAACAGGTCATGCATGAGTTGGGCATTACTCAAAATAAATCGTCACCTTATCATCCTGAAAGTCAAGGTGCCCTTGAAAGATTTCATCAGACACTGAAAAATATGATCAGATCATACTGCTTTGATACTGAAAAAGACTGGGATGAGGGCATCCATTTGTTGTTGTTCGCTGTTAGAGAATCTGTTCAGGAATCTCTTGGTTTCAGCCCATTTGAGCTGGTATTTGGCCACACTGTGCGTGGACCTTTGAAACTTTTGAAAGAGAAATTTCTCTCAAATGATGACAGTTCTCTGAACTTACTTCAGTATGTATCAGATTTTAAAGACAGACTGTCTAGAGCTTGTGAGGCTGCTCGGACCAATCTTAAGTCAGCACAAAGGAAAATGAAAAGATGGTATGATGAAAATGCAAAAGAAAGAAAATTCATGCCTGGAGACAGGGTACTTGCTCTTTTGCCTATTCCTGGCAAACCATTGCAAGCCAGGTATTATGGCCCTTACACTGTAGAAAAACAGATTAGTGATGTAAATTACATTGTTAACACTCCTGGGAGACGCAAACAAAAACAGTTATGTCATGTTAACATGCTTAAACAATACATAGATAGGGATAGCTCTTCTGTTAAACCAATTAGTGTTGTTAGTTCAGTCCCTCAAGAACAAAGTGAAATGAACTCTGAAGACATAAACTTGACCAAATCTGATCCTGCTTCATTAAAACTTCAGAATTCTGACATTCTAAAGGATCTCGACCAGAAACTTTCACACCTAGATCCAGTCCAAAGAAAAGAACTGAAACAGTTAATTTATCAATATGAACACTTATTTCCGGACATTCCTACAAGGACTGACAAACTTTATCATGATGTGAATGTTGAGGACTCACAACCTGTCAAACAAGATCCATATAGAATGAACCCAACAAAACAAAAATATCTTAAAGAGGAAATTCAGTATTTGCTGGACAATGATTTCATTGAACCAAGTCAAAGTGAATGGAGTTCACCTTGCATTCTTGTGCCAAAACCTGATGGAACACATCGGATGTGCACCGATTACAGGAAGGTCAATAATTTGAGTAAAACAGATACTTTTCCCATCCCAAGAATGGATGATTGTATTGACAAAATTGGAAATTCAAAATATATAACTAAATTTGATCTTCTGAAAGGATTTTGGCAAATTCCTCTCACAGAAAGAGCTAAAGAGATCTCAGCATTTGTTACTCCTGATGGATTATATCACTATAAAGTAATGCCTTTCGGAATGAAAAACTCCAGCAACATTTCAACGCTTAATCAACACCATAATAGCTGGAATCGAGCATTGCGATGCTTACATCGATGACGCCATCATATACAATGATGAATGGAATCATCATCTTGGAACTATCAAAGTATTCTTTGATAAACTAAGTGAAGCAAACTTGACAATAAACCTTGCTAAAAGCAACTTTAACATTTCTAGGACATGTTGTGGGTCATGGTCAGGTTAAACCTAAGAGGCTAAAGTTGAAGCTATTTCAAATTTTCCATTGCCCACATGCAAAAGACAACTGATGAGGTTTCTTGGTATGGCCGGTTAATACAGAAAATTCTGTAATAATTTTTCTGTCATTGCTGAGCCACTGACTAATTTACTTAGTAAACGAATGAGGTTTAAGTGGACCAGTGATTGTCAGAATGCCTTTGATAAACTGAAAGCCATACTGAGAAGTAAGCCTGTTCTCTTGGCACCAAATTTTAATAAAGAATTCAAGCTAGCAGTGGATGCGAGTGATGTTGGTGCAGGTGGTGTATTGCTGCAAGAGGATGACAATGGTGTGGATCATCCAGTTTGTTACTTTTCCAAAAAGTTTAACAAACATCAAAAGAATTATTCTACAGTAGAGAAAGAATGTTTGTCTCTCATTCTTGCTCTTCAACATTTTGAAGTTTATCTAACTTCTTCATCCTCACCTATTGTTGTTTTCAGTGATCATAATCCACTGACTTTCATACATAAGATGAAAAACAAGAATCAGAGGTTGCTCAGATGGAGTCTGTTGTTACAGGAATACAATCTTGACATCAGGCATATCAGGGGAAAAGATAATATTATTCCTGATGCCTTGTCCAGAGCATGATGTCTTGATCTGTGGTTTCCTGTAACTTGCTGTATATAAGATAATAATTGCCTTTATCAGTATTTTATTTTATGATAATTTTATGGCAAAAGAAAGCTTTATTACATAAATCTTTCTTTTCCCTGAAGAGGGGAAGTTTTATATAACAGGGTGTTCAATTGTTTTAAACAACATGTTTACTATGTTTCCATAAATAGCTTTATTTAACTTTCTAGAACAACATGTTTACAATAAAATGATGTTTACATCCTTGATTCTGGACTGAGTTATTTTTGACATGTCATGGAAGATTTAGAGTTTCTTGATTGGAACTGGAAAGTAAGAGATGCTTGTAGTAAATTCTTTTTCTAGAACCTTCTTTGATATTATATAAGGAGAACAGATTTTCATCTGGGCATCTTTGTATACTTTCACTGGAAATTATTCTATACTGGATTACTTTACTATTTTATTCATTCTGGACTTAAATTCTGAATTCAGGAACTTTAAATTGTGGGATCAGAAACTGATATTCAAAGGATTCGTTTTATAAATTCTTGCGGATTATTTTTGAGGGACTTTGTGACATAAACTTGAAAGGTACTGTTTACTTACATTATTTTGTTTTGAATCTTGTCTCATTTTTTTTTTGTGAATAAATATTGTTAATAATTTAAAGCTTGTTGCTGGTTTCACTTTCATTTCTTTCTCGTTACGCCTGGCTCGTAACAATATCAACAACCTGGATCAAGTAATCTGATTGGCTAACAATTAGAAGTGAGTGTGGTATCTTAATTTATTCAGCATGGGACGGGCTTAGATGATTATGTATGGTCCATATTTTCTACGGTACATTATTAGGAAAGAATAGAAAATATTCAATTATGCTGAACCCGGATATACCCTGCCTTTACAAATAGTGTAGATCCAGATCAGTTGGCAGAAGCCAACTGATCTGGATCTGCACTAGTTTGTCATTCAGTATGTGAATTTAAATCAACAACCTGGATCAAGTAATCTGATTGGCTAACAATTAGAAATGGGTGTGGCATCTTAATTTACTCAGCATGACAACGGTTAAGGGGACTTGAAACACCTGATAGATTTTCCTGAGAGATTTTCTACCATTTTGTACAAGGAAGACAAATTCTGTGACTTTCTGCTTGCATTCCTACAAACCAAGCCCCTTCTGAGAAGTTTAACTCTAAAAGCAAAGAATTTGCTCCAAAAAGGAGCAAATTCTTTACTGTTAGAGTAGACCCCTTTTCAAAAGGAAAGTAAATAATTGATGGAGGAGGTTTTATGGCCGTGGTCATGTCAAGGCAGTCAGTATACCTAACCACACTTTGCCTGAGCCGGCTTAGTCCTGTAAGTGGTTAACTAGTATTTGTGCCCATTCTTTCACCAGAAACTGACCACTGCCCTTCTTGAATCAATGGAAGGGAGAGGAAGACTAAAAATATTTCATGATCAATCTCCACAAAAGAATGTTGCCCAACCTGGCGGGGATTGAACCTGCAATCTCCTGGGCCCAGTTGTTCAAAGCTAACGACGTCGTTAGTTAACGATTCGTTAAAATTTACATCGAGTGATACGCAAATATGCTGAAATTTTTTGCTGAAAAAATGTGAGTAGCTTTTGCAGTGCAAAAGCTACTCACATTTTTTCAGCAAAAAATATCAGAATATTGTATATTGAATCTGCTAAAACAGTTAACGAAATGACCCTTAACGAGCTCGTTAAGCTAGCGACGCTTTGAACAACCGGGCCCAGATCACAAATTGGACGTGCATTTGACTGAGCCACCAAGGCTGGCTATAAGGAAGGTAAAAACAAAGCTGACAGAAATGTCTGCCCTGAAAGTATATCAACATAACGAAAATATACCTATAGAATTTTGACCACTTAAACCCCATTTTTATATAGTAAAACTGGGGTTTACAGGCTTATACATATTTTTTTTTCATTTTTTTGTTAAAAAAACATAGATTGTGATTAATCATTAGAATTGCCTCACTGAAGCAGTTCTAATGAGTACACACAATCTATGTTTTGAGCAGAAATAAGAAAACTATCAGAACTTTTTATCTGAAAATTTTCATTTTTTGGTGGTGAAATATTTAATATATTTGAAAAAGTGTGTTTTCATAATGATTTCACTTAAATGCTCATAAATCTGAAAAAAAAAAAAGCCTAAGAGGATTGTAATGGTAGCTTTCCACTAAATATTTCCCATTACCCACAACAGTAACATTTTGCACTCTCTTTCAAGAACTATGTACAAAAATACCCATCTCTTTATAGCTGATAAAACAACTCTTTCTCATTATTTTTCAATGACAAAATCACCATGAAGCCCAACTCAATCGGGAGCCAGATATGGCTGTATTGGTTTACATGCAGTTTTGCACTAAATTTAAAGGTATATATTTTCATAAAGGTTGCCAAATAAAATTATATCATAACATTGTTAGCTTCGCAGATGCAAATCTGAAACAAACAAATTTGTTTTGACTGAAATGGCCTTTTCTTATATTGAATAATTATATATTTATGACCAATAGAAATCACTCTAGGTATTTTCTTCTCTATCAAATCTTTCCCCCCCTAAAAAGAGGCAGTCACACCTTATGATTATTATTTTCGTTAGCCTTCAGCATATCGCATGTAACAACAGCATTCCACTGTGACTATAGCTACGTGACGCTCTTTTAACCAAGTAAAGTTGACTTGATCATGTGACTCAGAATATATAAACCGGAAACACGAAACAGCTGACCATATTTCTACAGCGCATTGCTACGAAGACGTTCAGTGAGTACAGTAATATTTGTGAAATTGTATTTTGGGTTTCTGTTTTTTGACATTTTAGTATTCTTTCTATTGCCAGCTTAGGACGAAGTCCTAGCATATTTATTATTGGCATTATTATGGAAGGGGACGAAGTTCTCTTAACGGACCCGGACGAATCCTTTTCCGGGTTTGGTTCCGAGGAATTACCTCGTGAACGACAAAAAGACATTGAAATAATTACAAAACAAAAAGAAAAACAAAAGGGCACGTCGAAGACGGCCAAGAAAAATCCCAAACAACCAAAAAATAAAGGTAATAAGCAGAGCATGTCGTCGACAGCACCTATTTCCGACAATAATCTAATTTCGGACACAGATAACTCTCTTTCAATTTCTGGCCTTATAAATAGAATTTCGTCGGAGGATATTGATAGATTAAGACAGTTATTGGGGGTTATACCTCAACAGTTACCTTTTGCTGAGGAGGAGGATATTGAGACTATTTTTGGTGATTCTCTAAATAATTTGCCTAATTTGCATATAGAGTTGACAAATGATGATTCAGAAGGGGAGTTGGATTCAGCCCCAGTTTATAAGCAGCCCAAGAGACCACCTTTACAGCCCAAAGCTATTTCTAATAATTTAAGGGCGGCTCTTTTTGATGAAAATTTGCAACCAGGTTTGTCTGGAGTTTCTATGGAAACTGTGTTTGATAATGACATTGACTGGGATCTTCCTAAATTAAAACAGCCAGAAAAAGGCCCCGCAATTTCTCAGTCCCTTGCCAATCTTATCAACACCGCCTGTACGTCTCCCTGTGTAACAGATTTGTTGGTAGGAAAATGTAGATTGCCAGAAAATTGTGAAAAATTAGCTGCACCCAGGGTTAATAATGAAATATGGAAAATTCTAAATAAAAGAACCCAGGGTTATGATAAAGCCTTTTCTGATATACAAAATTTGGTAGCAGCTGGAATGACTTCTGTTATTCAGCTTGCTGATATTGTTAAATATCAAATTTCCTCAAATTCTGAAGCCAAGGATCTCATTACAAATATTATCACCCTTATGGGTCAAGTTCAATTCAATTTATCGCTTAGGCGAAGATACATGATTCGGCCTCAGTTAAAAAAGAAATATTCAAATCTATGCAACATTAACATGCCTATAACAACAAACTTATTTGGAGATGATATCACTAGAGACATAAAAAACTGTGACACTGGTATCTCAGTTGCCAAGGAAAACTATAGCTATTTCAATAATAGACCCATTAGAGGACGTGGTAATTTTAGAGTTTTTAGAGGCCACAGAGGGTATCAGAGGTTTCAGCCTTATCCGGCATATGGATATCCCAATTACCAGAACTATGGTAATCAACAAAATTATGCCTATGGAGGTTCCTTCAGAGGAATGCCGAGAGGTTTTGCTCCTGTAAGAAGCAAAAGGCAGCCCACAGCAACTATGGCTTCTTCCACAAACGAAGGGAACTAACTCTTGAAAAGGTGAGTGCTGTTGGCAAATTGAAGTTTTTTATAGATACATGGAAAAAATACACTTCAGATCCTTGGATTTTACAAACAGTAGCAGGTTACTGCATTGATTTTGAAATGTTACCATTTCAGTTTGCAATACCAAAAGAAATATCTTTTTCTGAAGAGCACAGACAGATAACTGATAATAAAATTTCAGACCTTTTATAAAAGGGAGCTATTGAACATTCCAAGTTTGAATCAGGACAGTTTGTGTCAAACATTTTCATTGTACCAAAACCGAATGGGAAGTACAGACCAATTATAAATTTACGGTATTTAAATTGTTTTGTTTATTATGAGCATTTTAAACAAGAGACTTTCAAAGTAGTTTTGGACCTTATTCAGGAGCAGGATTTCTTTTGTAGTATTGATCTACAAGAAGCATACTTTTCAGTACCAATAAATGAAAATTTTCAAAAATTTCTTAAGTTTATGTGGAACGGTCATCTGTTCCACTTTAAATGTCTCCCTTTCGGTTTATCCTCAGCTCCGCGGATTTTTACTAAGCTTTTAAAGCCTATATATGCCTTGTTTCGACAGCAGTGTATCCGTTGTGCATATTATATTGACGATTCTTTGAACATGGACAAAAATTTTCAAGTTTCTTTAAAAAACACAAGAATTATAATCAGTGTTCTAGAATCCTTAGGATTTACCATAAATAGAGAAAAATCAGTCATAGTTCCTGTTCAGAGAATTATGTTTTTTGGCTTCATTATAGATTCTGTCAATTTTGTTGTCATGTTACCAGAAGAAAAGGTACAAAAAATAATAGATTTTGCAAAACTGCTTTTAGGAAAAGATTATATTACTGCTCGTTTACTGGCTTCATTTATTGGTCTTGTGGTCAATGCGTTTTACGCAGTACTTGAAGGGCTACTTCATTATAGAAGTCTGGAAAGAGACAAGGTTTTTGCCTTAAAGGGATCTTGGAATTTTGAAAATCCAGTAAATTTGTCACAGAACAGTAAGCAAGAACTACTATGGTGGGCCAGTAATGTTAGTAAGAAAAATGGAAAGAAAATTAGACCAGTCAATGTAGAAATCATTTGTAGAACAGATGCCTCATTTCTAGGTTGGGGGGCATATGATACAGTATCAGGCATATCTACTAATGGTAGATGGTCTACACAAGAGTTACCTTTTTCTATTAATTATTTGGAATTACTAGCAATATTTTTTGCTTTGCAGTCTATTTACCCTTCTGTTAAGGATCAGCATATTGAGTTCCAGTGTGATAATGTTTCAGCAGTGAAATATATCAATGATATGGGAGGTATGACCTCTTCAGACATGGACAGTCTCGCATATAGTATCTGGAATTGGTGTATACAGCGAAATATTTATATTTCAGCTGTGCACATTTCGGGATTTTCCAATGTTCATGCGGATTACCTCTCTAGACATTTTTCTGATTCCACAGAGTGGATGTTGAAAAGAGAGATGTTTGAGCGATTATGTTCACAGTGTTTTCTCCCAGATGTGGATCTCTTTGCAAGTCGATTAAATAAACAGCTATCCACCTTTGTTTCATGGTTTCCAGAAGTAGGAGCATATAGAAATGATGCATTTTCTTTTTCTTGGCATCAGTTTTCACCTTATGTTTTTTGCCCTTTTAATTTAGTGAGCAAAGTGCTTACAAAGGTAATTTCTGATAAAGTAGACAAAGCTTTATTGATCATCCCTTTTTGGAGATCTCAAATCTGGTTTCCCATGGTTGTTTCTGACCTTGTTTCTTTACCAATTAGACTGCCTCGTCACAGAGACCTTTTAACATTACCACACAACAGTCAAAAACATCCTATGGCAAAAAGGTTGACGATGGTCGCTATCATCATATCAGGAAACAGCTCCAAAGTCAGGGAATTCCAGCTTCAGCATCTGAGATCATCATCAATTCATGGAAAGAAGGAACAAGAAAGCAATATGCTAGTGCATGGAAAAAGTGGAATTTTTGGTGTTTGTTGCGGTATGTCAATCCCGTTATTACGACTGAAGAGGTAGTAATTTCCTATTTAAATTATCTTGGTCTAGAAGGTAAGTCATTTTCTCTGATTAATACACATAAATCCATGTTGTTGCAAACTTTGACTTTCTTTGACAACCCATGGTGTAAAAATTCCACTTTGATATCCAGATTCATGAAAGGATTGTTTAATGTTATTCCACCCAAGCCGAGATATCAGTTTACATGGGATGTGTCCAAGGTTCTTACTTTTTTGTATACCCTTTTTCCTCTTGATGAATTATCTCTAAAAATGCTGACTTTGAAAACTGTGGCGTTAATTGCTTTATCCACCGCTCCGAGAGCTCAGACTTTAGTATCTATGAATTTACAGTGTATGACTGTTATGAGCTCACAAATAGTGTTTCACTTCAATAATTTATTAAAAACCTCAAAACAGGGGAAAAGTTTTTCCTTAGAGATTTATCATTTTGACAATGAAAATCTGTGTGCTATGCATACTCTTATTTCCTATATTGACAGAACAAAAAATTTAAGAGATTCTCAACAATTATTTATATCATATTGCTCATTTAAGCCTGTTAAATCTAGTACTGTTGCCCGTTGGCTGAAAGACGTTCTTTCCTTGTCAGGAATAGATGTAGATATGTTCAAAGCCCATTCTTATAGATCTGCAGCTGTTTCAGCAGCTTTATTGCAGGGTTGTTCTCTTAAAGACATCTTAAAGACTGCAGATTGGTCTTCAGCGAAGAACTTTTATAAGTTTTACTTTAGAGAAACAACACCTAGGAATGTATTGTTTTCTGATGCAGTTATGAGTATAATTTGATTTGGTCTATATATGGTGGTGGTTGTATTAAAACATATGTAGTTATACATTCTAATTATTTGGTTTTTAGGGAATTTCATTCTTTTTTGTTGCCTGGATTTAAAGATGCTGTTGTTACATGCGATATGCTGAAGGCTAACGAAAATAATGACCCCTCATCCAAACGTTTGTGCCGGATGAGGGGCATTATTGGAGTAAGCCTGAGGCTTGAGCATGTAACAACCCTCCCAGATGTATTTTAATAAAATTTTCTGTTTAATTTTCCCTCCCTTTGTGGCTTGGGTTCAGGCAACAAAAAATTAGTAAACTTTAAACTATGGTCAGCTGTTTCGTGTTTCCGGTTTATATATTCTGAGTCACATGATCAAGTCAACTTTACTTGATTAAAAGAGCGTCACGTAGCTATAGTCGCAGTGGAATGCTGTTGTTACATGCTCAAGCCTCAGGCTTACTCCAATAATGCCCCTCATCCGGCACAAACGTTTGGATGAGGGGTCATTTCAGGGAATGCTACATGTACCTAATTGATATACTGATATGATGATATAGCAGGAGAAAAAAAGGGTTTAATTTGGCACCAGAGGAGACAGAGTTATGTCATTGAATGATTTACAAATAACTCAGGTGTGAGGCAGGGATTGAGATAACTAACAAACTGAGTCAAAATTTTCTAATTTCTGAAAAACAACAGAAAAAGAAAAAAACAAATCCTGTGACAGTTAATCTAAGTATCCTAAAAGGATTCTAATAAGATGCCACATCATATGTTTTTGTAGCACCATAACAAAAATACAGATTTTCTTTCTCCTGAAAATAACTTGTCTGTATCACCAGTAAGAAGATACTTAAATGCATATATATAACCTTATTAAGCATATATAACCTTATTAAAACATAAAGTTCTGTAATAACAGATATTTACAAATTGGAAGAAGCCACACACCAAGCCTATCAGTTTCAATTTTAACATTTACTGGTTTTATGTTGCAAGAAATATGGCTCTAGAAGGCAATTTGTGAGAAATTAATTGAAGCCTTCAGTACAGAATTACATCGATCATCAGCTGAAAGTCTGCCACACCATCGTAAAAACAAGTCATTTATAACAAACATCAGCAAAATAAACAAATAACAAATTAAAAGTTTTGTTTGTTTGAGTCGAGGTTTTACTGCCCAGTCAACCCAACTGGGTCATGTCGAGCATGGCCAGTTTACCTAACCACACTTATACTGGGCAGGCTTAGTCCTCCAAGTGGTTAACCTGTATTGTGAAAGTTCTTTCACCAAAAACAAATTAACCCTTGTCCTGCTGAATAAATTAAGATGCCACACCCACTTCTAATTTTCAGCCAATCAGATTGCTTGATCCGAATTTTTCTATAAATTCACATACTTGATGGCAAACAGTGCAGATCCAGATCAGCTGGCTTCTGAAGAAGCCAACTGATCTGGATCTACACTGTTTGCAAAGGTAGGGTATATCCAGGTTCAGCAGGACAAGGGTTAAAGGTAAAGGCTCCCTAATTGCAATGTATACCTTAGGATATTCAGCTTCAGAAAACATGCATCTTGGCATAATCTTCATCAATTTGTTTGAGAAATAATGAAAATAAAGTATATGTTTAAAAGTTTTATAATTCTGAGCATGGGTGCCGCCATTTGAAATGGTTAATTTGATATTTCATTTCTGTTAAGACACAAATAACATCTGCCTGTAGATGGAAAGAGCTTGTAGCTAGTATATGTATATATGCAAATGAGAACATTTACATGAAGATTGCAATAAAATATACCTTCAGATGTGATTTACCTTATTAGACCTAATTACCGCACTGTGCACAAAGGTTTTTTCAAAATTACTGGGAAATATGGATGAACCTAATAAGAGTAGACTTAAAAAAAAAAAAATCAGTAAAGGACTTATTAAATGATGTTTGCGATTTTTTTTCTGATTTTCTCTACAAAAGCATATGTTGTGGGTACCCATTTAAATTGCATCGACAAGTCGATGCAATTCAAATGGGTACCCACAACATATGCTGCCTTTATAAAGAAGTAGACAAAAAGTACACTGACTGTAATCTGAAGACTAAGAAATTGCTTGACTGTGTGCTTATTGGGGTATGTGTGGTAATTAGGGTGAATGCGGTATTTTTGTTTTGTATATCTTAGGTGGTTAAGACTCCACTTACAAAAATGGTGGCTTTCATAACAGCATATCTTCAAAACCGGACTACTTTTTTTTTTAAATTTCTCAATCAATTTCCTACTGCTCAGCTCTTTATTTTCTAATGTTATTATTTGATATGCATTTCCCTTTAACGGTATTCACTTGTTTTTCCCAGAAGCATAGACTGAAATTTCATTTGTCTTTAATGGCCAAATAACCAAAACGCACTGTGTGATATCCTACCACTGATATGTGTTGAAAAAAATGGACCCTTTTCACTCCAATTACCCTATAAGCACACAGTCAAGCAATTTCATAGTCTTCAGATTACAGGCCATGTACCTACTTCTTTATAAAAGCATTTGTTCTTGATATTAATTTGAATTGCCTCGACAAGTCACGATAATTCAAATGTGTACCAACAACAAATGCTTTTATAAAGACAATCAGAAAAATATTGTGTTAGTATCATTAAATATGCCCCTCACAAAGTTCTCTGCTGATCTTTCTTTTAAGTGTACCCATATTGTTAGGATATTTTACTTCAAGATTTTCTGGTGATTTTTGAAAAAAAACTTAAGTGCATGGTTCAGTAACTAGGGCAAATATGGCAGTTACGATTTCTCAGTAACAAATCATAACCATATCTTCCCAATATAAATGTACAAGTAAAGTCTCTATCAAATCCAGGTTGCAACAGACATTTCCTTTAGGAGCAAACTCTGCTTTTAGAGTAGATCCTTTTCAGAAGGTGCTTTGTTGGGAGAAAACCAAACAGGAAATCACAAAAGTTTTCTCCCCTGTAAAGATGTCTGAAAAACTATGATGTGTATCCAGTCCCCTTCAAGTATATAACAAAAGCATATAAGAACCCTAATCTTGCTCACATGCATTCCAAAGAGTTGCTCGTGGGTATTCCATGGAGTTGTTCATGAGTATTCCATGGAGTTACTCAGACATTCCTTGGAGTTGCTCATGGGTATTCCATGGAGGCTCATGAGTATTCCATGGAACAGCCCATGGGTATTCCATGGTACGGCTCATGGCTATTCCATGGAGTTGCTCATAAGTATTTCTATGTTGCTCATGGGCATTCCTTGGAGTTGCTCATGGGCATTCATTGGAGTTGCTCATGGGCATACCCTGGAGTCCATGAAACAGCTCATGCGTATTCCATGGAGTTGCACATGAGTATTCCATGTAGCTGCTCATTGGTATTCCTTGGAGTTGCTCATTGGTATTCTATAGAATTGCTCATGGGTTTTCCATGGAGTTGCTCATCTTAGTACTCCTTGGAAGTATGTTGCTCAAGGATATTTCATCGGAGTTGCTAATGGGTATTCCCTGTTGCTCATGGGTATCCCATGGAGTTGTGCATGCATACTCCATGAAGTTGCTCATGGGTATTCCATGAAGAAATAACTCTGAACTATCAGCATTGTATAAATACAGATTTAAAATAGATGCCAGAAACAAATCTGACATTAGCCATTCTTGACAGATGAAACAGGCATCACAGTTGGTCCCAGTGGTACTGAAGACTGGCAGAGCCAGTATAAGAAGGTAATAAGCGTCATACCATGTGAAAATGTACCTTAACCTTTACCACTCTCTGGACAAATTCAGGAGATGACAAACTGATGATACTTTTCTTAATTTTCCCAGAAAAACTGCTTTGACATCTCATGCAAATTGCCTCCATTGGAGACAATTTGCATGAAATGTCAAATCCTGTTTCCTGGGAAAAGTAAGAAAAAATATTTCAAAATGTTGTACCAAGAATGCGAAGCATTAAGGGCAATAGTTAAGATTAAGCTCTAGATCAGCCAATCAAGCCTCGGTGGCTCAGTTGGACTTGCCGTCTGACTGGAGACCAGGAGGTCGCGGGTCCAAACCCCGCCGAGGTCGGCAACATTCTTTCGTGAAAATTGATCGTGAAATATTTTCTACGGTCATTCTCTCCCTTCCGCTGATTCAAGAAGGGCAGTTGTCAGTTTCTGACAAAAGAATGAGCACAACAATGGTTAACCGCTTAGAGGACCAAGCCTGCCCAGAAAACGTGTGATTAGGTAAACTGACGACGCTCGACATGACCCCATTGGGTTGAACTCAACTCAAACAAACAAGCCCAGCATTCTGACCAGGGCATTGGCTCTATGCTGAAATACATGTTTTCAGCAATATCCTTTAATTTGGTAAGCTTACAGCAATAAGATAGGTATCAGATTAATATTTCTGCATAAAAACATATGTTGTGGCTACTCATTAGAAATACCTCAATTTGTTTTCATGCAAAAATAAGAAAAAAACATACCCAATGTTTGGTTGAAAAAAAGCATCATATCTGAAACTATTTCTGATTAGACTATGTGGACACCCAAGCAGGTAAAGCTGGGTTTTATTATGCATATGCCAAAATAATGTGACCTTGAATTCAAGACAAGTTAAAAATAATAGGGTACTGGAAAAATTAAATCAATATCAGAAAAAAATGCATGGAGTCAGGTCAGACATGCAGCAGAACCTGATGTCAACTATTAGACTACACAAATGTACACGCTAGAATGGATCTTTGTATTTGGACAGGGCAGCATGCAGGTAGGTTTTTCTCAGAATCTTTGTTCAGATCTTGCCACCTGCCACAGGTAACAACTATAGTGATGTCATCTCACAGCATGTTAAAATAAACATTTTAAGTGAGAGGGGTTGTGGGAAAAAACCAACATCATGCCAAATGGGAACATTAATTTCTAGACAAGACTCACATAGCTTTAGATAAGAGGGGCGGGCTAGTGGGTAAACATTTGTCTTATTTTCATAAAAAAACATATGTTGTGGGTACTCATTCTAATGAGTACCCATGACATGTTTTCATGGAGAAATAAGAAAAATATAAATCCTTTTTTGGCTGAAGCAAAACTGTGTCTTATCTGGCACAATGTAAGATATTCCCCATCTCAATCAGACCCAACCGATTACCTCATTCAGGCAATTTTCATGGATAGAAAAAAAAAAAGAAATAAGAAAACAAAACATTACGAAAACACGCCTATTCAAATATATAGAAAATTTCACCTCGAAAAACTGAAAATTTTAAGATGAAAATTTCTAATATTTTTCATATTTCTGCTCAAAACATAGATTGTGGGTACTCGTTAGAACTGCCTCAGCGAGGCGGTTCTAACAAGTACCACAATCTATGTTTTTGAGCAGAAATAAGAAAAATAATGTATACCCCTGTAAACCCCAGTTTTACTATATAAAAGTGGGGTTTAAGGGGCTCAATATTATATAGGCGTGTTTTCGTAATGATATGAATCTGAATACCCCTGCTATTCAGAGCCATGGTACAACCACATTTCAGAATTAAGATAAGGTTGCATTATATAAAGTATTTAAGATCCTGAAACTGTTTAAGCTAACAGCGAACACGGTGAAGAGACTGTATAGATGCACAGGATAAGCTGGGTAATTGTTAGTCACATATGGTATAATGCCATTTTATTCCTTGAAGTGCTAAGCAAAATTGGTGCAGACAACATTCTATTATTTTTTTTTATTTTTCAGAGAAAACAAAGCTTGCCATTTCATGTGAATTGTCTGCTAGGAGATAATTCACATGAAATGTCAAGTCTTATTTTCCCTGAAATATTACACAATCAATTTTAGAATGTCATTTGCTATAAATTTGTTTAGCACTCTAAGGGTTAACTATGGAATGCCTCAGTAATTTAAGGCTTAGCACTTTAGGTAATACTTTTTCAGCAGACAACATTTTGAAATATTTTTCTTATTTTTCACAGAAAACAGGATTTGACATTTCATGCAAACTGTCTCCATTGAAGAAAATTTGCATGAAATGTCAAATCCTGTTTTCTGGGAAAAATAAGAAAACTATCTTTAATTTGACGTCTGCTGAATTTGCCCACAGAGTGGTAAAGGTTAATGTGTTTGGCACATCTGGCAGCTCACAGAGGAACTGTGTCAGTAGTGTGTCAGAAGTGAACCAGACAGACTTCTAGTACCAAGTTATTCTTGATCCTGTAGTAAAGAGTAGACCCCCTTTTCTGAAGGGAGGCAAAACAAATCTGACAGTTGCCTTTCCTGAAAGCCCATCCATTTTCCATAAGGTAAAGAAATGACTGTTTAACCCATTTATGTCTAGTGGATTCTTCTACCACAACTCTTTGGACCAGTCTATTCCCAACAGCAGGGTGTCTGGATAGTTTTTATTATTACTACGGTATGTATAGAAATTCCTGTCTTTAAAGCAAACAGTGCAGACCCTGTGTGTAATGGTAAACACATGGTGGTCTAGCTGCAGGGCTAAGGTAAAGAAATGAGGGTTTAAATGGCCGTTGAGCATACATAAAATAACAGCTGTTTAAATGGCTGCTAGGTTGAGATATAGAAATGAATGCCTAACTAGCTGCAGTGATTAGGTAAAGAATGACTGTCTAACTGGCTGTTGTGCATAGGTAAGGTAATAATGGCTGCTAAAATGAGGTAAATGCTGCTGGGTTGAGATACAGAAATGAATGTTTAACTGGCTGCAGAGATTAGGTAAAGAATGACTGACTAACTGGCTGTTGAGGTTAAGGTAATAATGGCTGCTGAAATGAGGTAAAGAAATGATTGTTTACATGGCTGCTGAGCTGAGGAAAAGAAATGACTACTTGGCTGGTGAGAGAAAGTAAAGAAATACTTGTCTAATTGGCTGCTGATCTGAGGAAAATAAATGACTGTTTAACATGTTAGAGAATTGCAGTTTAACTGGCTGCTAAACACAAGAAAAGAAATGACTGTTTAACATGTGAAGGTTAAGAAATAGCTGCACAACTGGCTACTGAACTGAGGTAAAGAAAGGACTATCTTAACTGGGCACTGAGCAAAGATCTAGAAGACTCTAGTCTAGTCAGTTATTGGTTTGAGATAAAGATATGACTGACTGGCTACTGAGTTGAGGTAAACAACACATTTCTAAAATATTTCAGAGTTGAAGTTAAGAATATTCTCTGGCTGCTCAGCTGAAGAAAATCTGACATGCCTGTTTCACTGATTTTAAGATGAGAAAAAGGACATTAACAGAGATGACCAGCTGACAGTTTTACTGACATGGTAAACTGTTGAATAGCTTTGAAAAAGATACCTCTGTTCAAGCTCAGTTAAATCCCAGCTGATATACCAGAGCATGATTTTAGGAACATTTTAAATAAGATATTTCTAAAAGTTGCTATCAAAAAGGCTAATTCAGTTATCAATAGGAATCTAGTCAATATAGACCTTTAAATGACCCTCAAATAGATTATTCTGAAAATTTAGAATCTGATGTGTGCCAGAGAAAAACAACAATTTCCCATATAATGAATGAGCAATGTGAACTCAGTCTAATGCTTTGCAAACTGGGCAAAAATTTCAGCAGACTACATTTTGAAATATTTTTCTTGTTTTCCCAGAAAAAGGCTTTGGCATTTCATGCAAATTGTCTCTTATGGAGCCAATCTGTATGAAATGTCAAACCTATTATCTGGGAAAAAATAAGAAAACTATCATCAATTTGTCATCTGCTGAATTTGCAAGAACTTTGCAGACTCTGGATGTCGTTGTCACTGTTCAGACAGAAAATACCTGAGCAACCTCACAGTGCAGTCCTAGATCAAACTGTTCATATGAGCATTTTCATTTGGGACTGCACTGTTTGCTCATATACAGTTCCAGAAATAGAGCACTTTGATGATTTTTTGTTATTGTTTTATCTGAAACATATCTTGCAGATATTCAATGGAATCACCACAGGCCATCACTGTCCACACATGACTTATGGGTCTTTGTGCAAAACAGGATAAACATAGGATATATATTCTGAACAGACTGTACAGGCAGGCCTTCAGACTCTTCACAAAGGCCCTTTTTCATTTGACAGGGAATATTTTATCTTTCTTCAAAATCTATCAGTTAATGAAATTAAAATACCTGTTTTATTGGTGTCATTTTTCTGTTTGTGTGGTCTTGGGTAGGTACATTTAATACATAGCATGCTTTCAGCAGAAACCATTTTGAAATAATTTTCTTATTTTCCCCAGAAAACAGGCTATGACAGCTCATTCAAATTGTCTCCTAATGCAGATAATTTGCATAAAATATCCAAGCCTGTTTTCTGGGAAAAAGTAAGAAAAATGTCATTATTTTGTTGTCTGCTGAATTAGCCCAGAGAGTGCTAAAGTTTAAGTAAGTAAATAAATAAATAAATAACGGCGGTAAGGCCTTCTGTACTAAACAGGTGCACAGAAGTAGTCACAAAGGTTGGCAATCAGTTATATCAAACTGGCTGGACCATAACTAATGCTCAACTCTCTGGGTAAAAATTTCAGCAGATGACATTTTGAAATATTATTGTTATTTTCCCTGAAAGACAAGATTTGGTATTTCATGCAAATTGTTAAAACCTGTTTTCTGGGAAAAACAAGAAATGTCAATAAGCAGAACTTTTTAGATCTTTCCCCCACAAACTTGCTCTGAAACCAAATTGTAACGGATGGACATATGGACAGACAACGTGAAAACAGAGTATCCCCACTCTAACAAACACAGTTTGTGGGCTGGGAGGAGGGTGGGTTGGGTGGTGGGGATTGGGGGAAAGGCTAAATAATTCTTCAGATGAGACCTAATTGGCCGAAATTAGCTAGTCTGGCCCAGAAAATTGGTACTTCAGCTGTTTTCAGTTTTCATTTGTTTTTTGTATAACATTGCATGGTCTTCTCCAGAACTATGTCTGAGCTGCATTAAATGAAATGGTTTGTTAGTTTCAGCTGAGGTTTAACAACCTCATGAACAATATTTCAGTCATGTCGAGCCATCTCCTAGACAGAAGGAGAAAGAAGGCCCCAAGCCCCGAACTTAACCCTTGTCTTGCTGAATAAATTAAGATGCTATGCCTACTTCTAATTTTCAGCCAATCAGATTACTTGATCTGGATTTGTTGCTATAAATTCATATACTTAATGGCAAACAGTGCAGATCCAGATCAGTTGGCTTCTTCAGAAGCCAACTGATCTGGATCTACACTGTTTGCAAAGGCAGGGTATATCCGAGTTCAGCAGGATAAGGGTTAATTCAAGTGAGATAAGAACATCCCTACCAAAAGCCTACTGTGGCAGGCCAACCCTCTGAAAGTTTCAACAGATGGGCAAACCACCACTCAGGGCAAATTCAGCACATGACAAACAAAATTGATGATATTTTTCTTAATTTTCCCAGAAAACTGGATTTCACATGTCATGCAAACTGTCTCCTTGTGAGACAATTTGCATAAAATGTCAAATTCTGTTTCCTATCTCCATTGGAGACAATTTGCATGAAATGCCATCCTGTTTCCTGAGAAAAATAAGAAAAATATTTCAAAGTGTCATCTGCTGAAATTTTTACAAAGAGTGCTAAGCAATATGAGGAGTCGGATGGTCATTATCAGACATATGTTGTGGGTACTCATTGGAAGTGCTTCTATGTGGAGCTGAATACCACAACATATGTTTACATGGAGAAATAAGAAAACCACAACAATGAGAAATAAGAAAACCACAACAATGTCTGGACAGTAATAAGAAAACCACAAAACTAGAAAATTTTATATTAATTTTCATATTTGTGAGTTATACCTACGATACATCTAAATATTGCTCTCCGGGGAATCACCCGACTACCGCAGAAAAAACAAGAACCTGAACTTTTGTACCGGCATTTAGAAGTACCCAGCACCGGTTGTTCGGGTTTCCGAACGACCAGTACCCATAATTCAATTTACCGATGCAAAAAACTGATAACTGAGGGGAGGTGGAGGGAGAATGATTTAGATGTATCGTAGGTATAACTCACAAATATGAAAATTAATATAAAATTTTCTAGATTTGTTTCGTTAAACCTACGATACATCTAAATATTGCTGATTACAACATTAATGGATGGTGGGTCTAGAAAGAATAACCTACCAAGCTGAGTACAAAAGTTCGCTTCGCCGTTAGGACATCGACCATGGCAAATGGGTCACTAGTCTCACACCGCGAAAAACCCTCAAATAGGGCATAATTTGAACTTTCTGTATTTTTTTTTTTTTTTCTTTTTAAAAACCAGATTTAAATCCCAAGTATATACATATATGTACAAAACTCTGGATCTCTCTATATCTATAGAACAGAAGTAACAGGCACAACCACCGCTTGTGCTGCTACTACGGGGCCTAGGCTGGCCAGGCTACTTGCCAAAATGGAAACATCTCTCAAATAAAACTTAATAAAAGAGTTCTCTGAAGACCAAAACCCAGCCTTCACAATATCATCAAGAGGAACCTTATTAGACCAAGCCCACGATGAAGCTAGAGCCCTAACTTCATGAGCATTTACTGAGACTTGGTTCAACTTCCTAGTTCCATAAGCCAACTTGATGGTCTGAACAATCCACCTCGAAATAGTATCACATGAAATCTCTTTGTCATAAGAATCCAGGTGAGAAATAAATAACCTTTACGACCTTTTCTCCTAGATAAAACCCTTTCCAGGTAAATCTTAAGAGCTCTAACAGGACATAGTAAAAAATCCTGACCTGAGAGAGAAGGCAAAGAAATAGGTGAAGACAAAACTGAGGGAAGCTGATTCTTTGCCAGAAACCCAGGAAAGGTTGACAAACTGACTGACTGATCTGAAAACTGAACATCAGAACAGGACAAGGCATGAATTTCACTACGCCTGCGACCAGAGGCCAGAGCAGTAAGAAACACAGTCTTGAAAGTGAGCTCCTTAAAACCGCATGAATCTAGAGGTTCAAAAGGCGAAGAATTCAAAGCCGAAAGGACTACCGCAAGATCCCATTTTGGAAAATGAGGCCTTGTCCTAGGACGTTCCAGCTCAAAACTTCTAACCACATCAGATAAGACAGACTGACTGGAGAAGTCGATACTTGAAATCTACTTCAAAGTTGTGGAAATAGCTGAACGATAGCCCTTAACTGTGGCTGGAGAAAAGTTCTTATCATGCAAAGAGATTAAAAATTCTCCAAACATATTCACAGAAGGATTGAAGGGATCCATTTTCCTTCCGATGCACCAATCCACCCAAGATTTCCACCTGTAATCATACAGATTGTTTGTGGAAGGTCTTTTCGCGGAATAAATTCGACTGGCAACTGGCTCAGAAATGCCTGTCGCCTGCAAGTGTCGTTGCATAGCAACCAAGCGTGAAGATGGAACACCTGAGGGGTGGGATGCAACATTCTGGAAATGGGTTGATACAGCAGATCCTTCTTCAAAGGAAGGCGAACTGCAGGAGCTACCAGAAGTGACAGAAGTAGAGGGAACCATGCTTGTCCCTCCCAAAGAGGAGCAATATGGCACACTAAACATTCCTCCTCCTGAATTTTCTTGAGACAAGGAAGAATCAGAGGAAATGGAGGAAATGCGTATGCCCACATTCCCCGCCAGCTCAGACTCAGTGCATCTGTTGCATATGCTTCTGGATCCAGGACAGGAGACACAAACAGCGGTAGCTTCCTGTTCAGACGAGTTGCGAATAAATCTAGATGAGGCTTGCCCCAGATGTGAAATATCTGAGATGCTACTCTTGGACTGAGAGACCATTCGGTTTGAACAATATTCCCTTTCCTGGACAAGCAATCCGCTAGAGCGTTGAGTCTCCCAGGTAAATATCTGGCCTTGATGTGAACTTTGTTCTGAGTGCACCATAACGCAACCTCTACTGCCAGGTTGCACAAGGTTTGGGAATGAGTCCCCCCCTGTTTGTTCACATAGGCCGCCACTGTTGTGTTGTCCGTAGCTAGCAACACCGAATGACCCCTGACATGAACCGCAAAAGCTTTGAGAGCCAACAAGACTGCTTCAAAAGGACATTGATGTGCTGTTGTTTGAAAGACGGGGACCAAAGACCCGATGCCATGTGACTGTCCATGTGAGCCCCCCAACCCTCCAGACTCGAATCTGTGAAAAGATGGAGCTGGGGAGACGGATGATGAAGAGGAGACATGGCCATTATAACCTCCATGTCCATCCAAGGACTCACTGCTTTGCAAAACCATGGCCCTAAAGGGATCTTGTCGTCCCA